>OY288278.1:52242512-52842512 GCA_958450335.1 Hibiscus tridactylites | reverse complement strand
AAATCTCTAACAGACACCAACTGTTGCTCCAAAACATTATGATTGTGGACTTATTTTATGTATGGGGGATAGACTTTATGGGTCATTTTCCCCCATCATTTGGTAATATATACATTCTCGTGGTTGTTGACTATGTATCGAAGTGGGTAGAGGCTGCTGCCCTACCAACAAATGATGCCAATGTCGTTGTCAAGTTCTTGCATAAGCACATTTTTACTCGATTTGGTGCTCCCTGAGTGATTATTCATGATGAGGGTACCCATTTTAAATTCAATCTAATTTCTAAAGCTTTGTGCAGGTATGGAATTCCGCAGAGGATTGCCATGACATATCATCCACAAATAAATGGGCAAGCCAAAATTTCAAATAAGGAGATCAAAAGTATTTTATAGAAGACTGTAAATCCATCAAGGAAAGATTGGTCCTTGAGACTAGATGGGTCCTTGTGGGCATATAGGACTGCCTTTAAAACTCCTTATTGAAGAAACCTATAAATGTGCGGTGAGAGGGAACTACAATCACAAAGCCTATTTGGAAAAACCTTACCGCTATCGAGGCCAAGGACAAAGGCAAATGGAAGGCAAAGGTGCCAACGCCAAAGCTCAAGGTGCCGACGGCAGAGCCAGCTCCCATGCCAACTGATGCAGCGGAATTGCTCTCCCAGATCTACTAGCGCAAGGAGATTATTCACCAAAATTTGGAGGCAGCTGAGGAGCAGAATCTTATGATCCGGCGTTATGCTCACGCTAGGGATGTTGCAACCAAAGAAATTCTTAAAGGCTTTCCCCAAGTGTCTTGCCAGACTTCCTAGATTTCCCTACCGAGATTTTTGCCAGCGATGAGACCATGCCAGCTAGTCCTCAATCAGTTCACACCCCATTTGATGCCACAGTCTCGTCTCTAGTACAAGTTGAATCTGCCAACTCTGAGTCCCCAGTTGAGTCGAAGGAACCCAAAACCAAGTCTGCCAAAGCTAAGTCTACTACAAAGCCTGCCACTACACCTAGTTCACATGCTCAGTCTGATGCCACCGCTACTCTTGTCGCGTCGGACCCTGTCAAGATCATGGAGGAAGTTCTCCGAGATGTTGGAGCCTCCAGTGCCACTGCAAAGCCAAGCATGTTGGAGCCTCCACTGCCACTGCAAAGCCAAGCATGAAGGGAAGGAAAAGGATGGCCACTGCAAGACCCGTGTCACACGTGAAGTATCACCCAAAGGGGAGTCCTCCTCTTCCTAAACTCCTTTGCATTATATTTGCATTTTCATGATCATGCATTTTTATTTTTTCTGTTTTATTGTATATATGTGTTGTTTTCATGCATTGAGGACAATGCACATCTTAGGTTTGGGGGTGTGCATTTCCTCACATTGATGCCATGCCATGCATTCCATGTTTAAATTTTTGTTGCCATGTAGTTCATATAGTTTAGTTGCATACCAAACCATAAAAAAAGTGAAAAAGAAAATTTTGTCTCGGCCGAATTTTAAAGATTGTTAACAATTGGTTAGGTAAGCTTAATTTGATCTAGTTTTTTGCCCGATGAAGAAATTTAAAATCTTTAGTTTGCCATGCCAGCAAAATAGTTATGCCATGTTGTCTTGACAATTGATCTCTATTTTAGGGAATTTAACTTTCATTTAACACATAGTATGCATCTAGTTCCCTAACAAATTTAGATTTTTTGAAACTAAACTTAGATTTTTTTAAAAAAAATTGATGCCAGGGTAAAAAGAAACTAATAAGGCATCAATGTTCTGTCATGGCAATGAAAAAAAATAAAATCTCCTCTAATCTAGGGATAATAAGTTGTTTGGGGATTCGTGGTTTGCTCCCTCTTAGTTCTCAAATCCAAAACCTTAGAGTATGAGTTGAAGAGAAAGCCTAGTGATATTTGGATTAACGTGGAGGTTCATGGTATGCTTCCTCTTACTTCTCACGCCAAACAATGTCACGAAGCAAGCTTAAATTAATGCCAATAAAAAAAACCCTTGGCAAGAAGAAAACAAAATGAAATTTGAGTTTGGGTAGTAAATTTGACTAAGGGAGTAAAATGATACTTGATGCATATTGCCTACACTCATGCACTCTTCATGCCCTTAGGCTAGAGTTATATTGTTGCACTTGAATTACTATTTGCTTGGCATTGTTGCACTGAGATACCTGAGGGCAGAAATAGAGCCAACTTCTGCTTGCAAGCAATTGTTGGCAATCCGACCAAACTTTTGCCGAGGTACTATTTTCATAATTTTTATGTTTCTTTTGCATTACTTGAGGAAAACAAATGATCTGGGTTTGGGGGTGTGTTACCTCCTTAGAAGTACTGATTTTTATGCCATTCCTAAAATGCTTTTGCTTGCTTTTGATTACATTTAGTTGCATTTAGATGTTAAATTCGTGCATTTTCATAAGGAGTTGGGAATTTTGTCTATGCCAGTGTGAAGGGTTGTTTTGTTGGCAATTTTGCAGGTTTGGCATAGCATTTGGCAGAAAAGAGAAACACAGGAATGAATGCCAGAGAAAATGTCGAGATGTTGTTGGCACAGATGGACCAAATAATGCCAAGCACCGGTTGGCAGAGAAGAGGAGTTTGATGCCAGGCCAAGTAGTTGTTGAACCTGAAAAAATACGACCAGATCAACCTGCGAGAAAATATCAATTAGATAAATCTCTGAAAACATAGCGGATAAAATGGTGCCAAGCTTGGTTGGCAGAACTATGCCAAGCTTGGTTGCCAAATGTCGACGGAAGATGACGTCAGCCCTAGCACCTGATCAGCTTATCATCTTATCAGCGTATCACTTCAAATCTAGATAAAGGTGATCACAAGCCTCCTCCCTTGCACATTCAAAATTTAAATGCAAAGGCTTATCCTAGTCGTCTTTGTACGCCTATTTAAAGACCGATCGAGCAAGCAATGTAGAAGAATTACACTTTGGAGAGACGATCATCAACCGGCTGCACCGGGGAGACGTGGTTCAACGCACTTGACCGCGAGCCTGGATCTTGAAGGGCTGCATCAAGAGACCCCTTCTAGCTCATTCTCTTTGTCTAGTTATTTTAATTTCTTTTTAATGATGATATGTTCTCGAAACATTGAAGGTTTTTTGGTTGATACCCTCACCATGAGCTAATTTAATAGTTGGTGGGGGATGTTTGCATTGAACGCTATTTTTATGTTAAGTTTTTAGTAATGAAAATGCTTCGGCATTGTTTCTTCTATCTGGCACACTTTACTGTTTTCTTAATAATATGCCAAGCGAGAGGTGGCACTGTTGGCCTATTGCACCTCAATGTCTTAACAGACTTGGGTGGCAACGATCAAGTTGTTGGATACTAAGGCGAGATGCTTCGAGAGAAGATGTTCAAGTAGATGAACTTACTTCGAAAGTGAAATCTACCCCTTAAGAGTATAGATTGGATCTTAATCAAATTGGTTTATGAAAAAACATTCACTATAGAGATATGAGGGTTTTTACATAATCAATTTAGTGCAATGACCATCGAAAGAGGCTTTTTCAATTTCAATATGCTTGGCAAACAATGCCAAGGCATGACATTATTAGAAGTTGGCGTGGCATAAATAGCGTGAAAACCGGGCATCCCTTGCGAACGCTCATCATTCATTTGACACTCTCCTTGCCAACGTTGTTTTATTTTGATTTTTTTTGAAACTGTTTTCAAATCTTTGTGGAATCGATACTGAGCTTACTGTTGTATTACTTGTCGACCGTGTATACTTGCACGCAAAAGACTCAATCTTTGGCACTATTTTTATTATATTTCCAATACGTTTTCTGCCCCTTTTGCCAACACTCACGCGAGTCAACAACAACCAAATCAACTATTTTTTATTGGCAACCAAACAAGGATTGGTAGTGTGTAGATCGTCTAAGAATAGAGACTTTGGGTGTCAAAGTTGATTTATGTATATATTTCGTTTTCTTTTATTGAACCTAGGTATTACTGTTTTTGAGTAATGATAGTTTTGGGCACTCTTTTTCTCTTTCTGATGCCTGGATTGAACTACGCTTTAATCAAACTATGAATGAGGTTTTTAATGAGGCCCTTATTTCCTTTAAAAATAATTATACTATGATAATTTATTTGAATTTTTGTCATGTAACACCCAAAAAATACCCCCATTTGAAAACCCTAAATTTTTGAAATTTCAATTTATCTCTAATTGAAAACCCTAGAATTTGAGAATTTCTAAACTTTGAAAACCTAATTCTAGGGGACCAATTTGGTAATCTCTCCTAGTTTAGGGATCAAATTTATAATTTATTCTTTATTTTCTAATCCCAAAAAAATCTCATCAAGAAAGAAAGGAAATGAAAATTCGATAGAGGGGAGCGAAAAGAAGTCCATAAACGCTGTATATAATACAATCTCGAACCCTATTTCAACCAACAATTGTTGTGGCATTGGATATCTCTGCAATTGGTGAAGAAATTTTCCTAAGGCCAGTCTCTGCACTTTCTCCAACTCCACTAATTTCTTTCCCTCACTTTCAATTTCTCAATTTCCGACTTTTTTTTTCTTTTTTCAATTGCCGGTAAAAGTTATACCTTTGTGATTTGAATTGTTATATTATCTTTCTTATTTTCGTGTTGTTCTAACTCTAGGGTTTCGATTCTGACCAAAAAAAATTGGTTTTGCACTGCATGAACAGTTGCACTATGGGTTTTAGGCATTTTTAAATAATTTTGTATTCTGTCAAGAAGAAATATTGGATTTCATTCTTGCTCTTTTTCTCTTAGTAATCAAAGATTTTTATGATTTTATTTTTTTGTTTGATATTTATGTTATTATTTTTTTTTGGATAAAGTTTATAAATATAACTGAAATTTGGTAAATTATTCAATTTGGTAACCAAACTTCCAATTGCTTCAATGCTACCATTAAACTTTTAGTTTTGCTTTAATGTTACCATTGACCCGTTAACAAATGTTAACAATAGTTAAAACATTTTGTATAATAACACATTTAATCTTTCACGTTTGTACATTCAAACAATTTAGTCCTAATTCGGAAAAAAATAATAAACTTAACCTTCACTATTTATACATTATTTCAATTGCACCCTATTTTTTATTATAAATAATTTAACCATAAACTCAAAACCTTAAACTAACTCTTAAATCCTAAACCCTAAACTTGAAACCTTAAATCCTAGACTCTAATAAAAAAATATAAGTGAAGATAGAGGAAGCACCTCTTGTAAGTCGGAATGCTGGTCGAATAGTTGTTATTATATACTTATAGGGATGTAAAAACAAGTAATCGGATGGGTTTCAGGTCGGGTACTGTCAGGTCGGGTAAAATCGGGTACAGGTCATTTCAGGTCATTTTTCTATTTTGACTCGACTCGGGTCGGGTGCGGGTCCATTTCAGGTCGGGTCTATTTCAGATCGGGTCCATTTCAGGTCGGGTCCATTTCAGGTCGGGTCAAAACGGGTCGGGTCCGAAGCAGATAATTGACAGGTTAATTCGGGTTCGGATACACTTCAGGTCAGGTCCATTTCAGGTCGGGTCCATTTCAGGTCGGGTCTGTTTCAGGTCGGGTCCATTTCAGGTCGGGTCCATTTCAGGTCGGGTCCATTTCAGGTCGGTTGCATTTCAGGTCGGGTGCATTTCAGGTCGGGTAATTTTAGGTCGGGTAATTCAGGTCGGGGTTTAGGGTTTAGGGTAATTTAGGTCGTATTGAGTTTGAGTTCGGTACAACCGTATAAGTAGTCGATAGACTTTAGGTTGGCCTTCGTCAATCTTCATTGATTTGGAGTTAATTATTTAAAGTCATATCAAATTAAAATTATAAAACATTGGAGTAATTAAAAAATACTGAAAAGGGGTCAATTTGGATTAAAAATAAAGTTTCACGGATTATAATGAACAAAATATCAAATTAAAATTATAAAACATTAGACAAATTTAAAAGAAAACAATGAAAATGGGTCAATTTGGAATAAAAATAAAATTTTGGGGACTATAATGAACGAAAATATCAAATTAAAAGTATAAAAATTAGAGTAATTAAAAAAACAATAAGTAGATGTCAATTTAGAATAAAAATAAAGTTTTAGGGTCTAGATTGAACAAAATTTCAAATTAAAATTATAAAACATGATGAATTAAAATATATATAGGGGTCAATATGGAATTAAAATAAAGTTAAGGGGCTAGAATGAAGAAAATATCAAATTAAAATAATAAAACATTTGACAAATTAAAAATAATAAATGTGGGTCAATTTGCTATAAAAATAAAGTTTTAGGGTCTAGAAGATGAAAATATCAAATTAAAATTATAAAACATTGGACGAATTAAAAAAACAATGAATAGGGGTCAATTTGGAATTGAAATAAAGTTAAAGGGACTAGAATGAACAAAGTACAAATTAAAATTATAAAACATCGGACGAAATGAAAAAACAATAACTAAGGGTCGATTTGGAATTAAACTAAAGTTTAGGGGACTAGAATGAACAAAGTACAAATTAAAATTATAAAACATCGGACGAAATGAAAAAACAATAAATAAGGGTCAATTTGGAATTAAACTAAAGTTTAGGGGACTAGAATGAACAAAATATCAAATTAAAATTATAAAACATCGGACTAATTAAAATAAAGTTAAGAGACTAGAATGAACAAAATATCAAATTAAAATTATAAAACATGGACTAATTAAAAAAATAAAAAATGGTCAATTTGGAATACAAATATAGTTTAAGGACTAAAATGAACAAAATGTCAAAGTAAAATTATATACTATTGGACTAATTGTAGAACTAATGTTTTGATATAATAATTGAAAAATGTTATGGACTAATTTGAAAAGAATTTAAAACTTGTTTTTAAGTCCAAACAACTTGAATTTATGTTTGAGGTATTTTAAGAGGTTTTTGATAAAGATTTTTCATGTTTTTAATAGCCAAACTTGTATTTTCAAAGTACCCGTATCGATACGATTGTACCCGTACCGATACCTTTTTGCCATAGTTTGGTCACTGCCAAAACTCGTATCGATACAGGCCTTTTCCGTTTCGATACGGATCGGGATCGTTTCGATACGCCTAGTAAGCGTACCGATCCCCTTTCAACCAACCCCAACGGCTATTTCCCAACGGCCATTTAAATGTGAACCCGTACCGATACGCCCTCAAGTGTATCGATACGCCCAGGCTGACAAGAGCCCAACAGCTAGTTTCTCATGAAGGTCGTACCGATACGGTTCCACGCGTATCGATACGGATAGCTGCAGAACAACATTTATGAAGGGAAATAATGTCCTCAACGGCTCCAAATCATCCCCAACGGCTAGCAACGGCTACAAACTCAATTAGGAGTATAAAAGGGACCTCCAAGCATCTTGTAATAGTTAATGCTTCAATTGTTACAACATTATGATGTCAAAATTTGTCTAGACCTTAAATTTTTTATTTCTTGCTTAGACAACACTTGTGAGCTTACAATGTTAAATTTGCTCAAGTGTTTAGGTTTTGGGTGAGAGCTTAGAATTGCAAACAAACACCTTTTAGAGGGATTTCTAGTTTGCTAAGTCTTTCTTTGTAAAGAGAGTGTTCCTTCAAGCTTTGGGTAGAAAGCTTTGAGGGTTGTAACGGTTTCCTCCTAATCCGAGAAAAGGGGACGAAATTCTTAGTGAATTTGTTGGAAATCCTTAGTGGGGAGCTAAGGTAGTGGATGTAGACCTTGGTTAGAAGGTTGAACCACTATAAATCCTTGTGTCAAATTGCCAAATTTTCACCTCCCACTAAAACACCCAATTATCCAACTTGTCCACACTTGGCGAGCAAGAACGGTTGATCGAATCGAGCCCCTAAAATCTCAACAATTGGTATCAGAGCTTGGCTCAATCGAAGGGGATTCACATCCTATTGAGAAGATCCGGCAAGCTCGATCAACATTTCACCAACCGGCTCAATGGCACAATCAATCGACAAACCGCCCTTCTTCGACGGAAATCACTATGCCCATTGGAAGACAAAGATGAAATTCTTCTTGAAATCAAAAGACTACAAGCTATGGGACATAGTTGAAGATGGTCCGTTCGTGCCTCAAGGAAGCAAAGCGGAATGGAGTGCCGACGATCGCAAGAAGATGGAGCTTAATTGCAAAGCCTTGCACATGCTCTTTTGTGCATTTGGCCCAACCATCTATGAGAAGATGTCTTCTTGTGAGAGTGCCAATGAGGTATGGGACAAGCTTGAAGTCACATACGAGGGAACCGATGAAGTCAAGGAGACCAAGATTGGGCTCCTAACCATAGAGTATGAGAACTTCAAGATTGATCCGGAAGAGAACATCGAGAAGATGTTTGATAGGTTCTCCACTATCACCAATGGTCTTAAAGGTTATGGAGAAGCCATCCCGGAAGAGAAGCTTGTCCGAAAGCTCATCTACTCCCTTCCCGAGTCATGGGACTCAAAGAGGACCGCCATCATCGAAGCCAAGAATCTCAAAACCTTGAAGCTTGATGAACTCACGGGGTCTCTTCTCACTCACCAAATAATGAAGAAAAACAAAGAAGAGGAGAAGAAGAAGGAAGAGATTAGAGCGATGGGGAAGAAGAAGATCATGGAGCTAGGCATCAATGCTAGTGCCATAGCTCTCAAATCCTCCACATGCCATCATGTAGATTCAAGTGAGGAGGAAAGTGAAGATGAAGAGATGGCCTATCTCTTCAACAAATTTGCTCGGTTCATGAAGAGCAAAATGGAAAAATCCAAGCATGAATCGATGAAGAAGATGAATGACTCCCACAAATCCAAAAAGAATGGATCATCTTCAAAACAAGCATATGTGGCCACATGAAGTGATGAAGACTCCACCGATGATGAAGTAGCCCACCTATGCTTGATGGCCCTCAATGAGGGGGAGGTAACTTCTAACTCATCTATTTCAAATTCTTATACATTTGATGAGTTACAAAATGCCTATGATGATTTGCTTTTGGAATTCAAGGCATCATTTTCCAAGAACAAAAAGTTGATTTCAAAAATAAAAATTGAAAATGATTTGCTTTCCAAAACAAATCTTGAACTTGAAGCAAAATTGAAAGATTTTGAACAAAAATGTTTTGATTTACAAAATTTGCTTCTCAAAGTTCAAAAAGAAAAAGATTTGATTTCCAATGAACTTGAAAAGAAAAATAGTTTTGGAAAATCAAATTTTTATGTAAGACAATCTAGTGCCCCTAGATTTATAAATGGTAAATGTTTTAGAAGTGTTTGGGTCCCAAAAGGACTAACCACTTCAACTAAAAAGGATGAAATTGAAAAATGAATTCCTAAGGGGACTAAATTTTGTGCTACTAATGTCTATGGATCCAAAGCAATTTGGATACCAAAAATTACTTGATTGTCTTTTGCTAGGTGTGATGGAGAGTGATCAACAAGTCAAAAATTGAGGGGGAGCTCCATGCACACATAAGAAGAACACTTGAAGAAGGAAGGCTTCACATCCTCCCTTGAGTTCAAGTGTGGTAAAATCTAGTTGCTTTTATTTTTATTTGATTAATTTTCTTTTAAGTCAACTAGATAATCATATATGTTGAACTAACATTCTTATGATGCTTTGAGTAAGGGGGAGCCAATTTTAAACCAAAATTTTAAGTGTGTCAAATTTCTTTTACCTCTATTGTTATTTTGAAACTTAATATTTTAAATTCTTTTTGATATAACAAAAAGGGGGAGAAATGGTTTGAAAAATTGAATTTTCAAATGAATAAAGGGGAGCTTTATTTGATTTCATATTTTTAATCTCTTATTCACATTTTTAAAGCTAAAGGGGGAGAATCCCAAACAAATTTTCAAGTGAGTTTTATTATATCAAAAAGGGGAGATTGTAGAACTAATGTTTTGATATAATAATTGAAAAATGTTTTGGGCTAATTTGAAAAGAATTTAAAACTTGTTTTTAAGTCCAAACAACTTGAATTTATATTTGAGGTATTTTAAGAGGTTTTTGGCAAAGATTTTTCATGTTTTTAATAGCCAAACTTGTGTTTTCAAAGTACCCGTATCGATACGATTGTACCCGTACCGATACCTTTTTGCCAAAGTTTGGTCACTACCAAAACCCGTATCGATACAGGCCTTTGCCGTTTCGATACGGATCGGAATCGTTTCGATACACCTAGTAAGCGTACCGATCCCCTTTCAACCAACCCCAACGGCTATTTCCCAACGGCCATTTAAATGTGAACTCATACCGATACGCCCTCAAGCGTATCGATACGCCCAGGCTGACAAGAGCCCAACGGCTAGTTTCTCATGAAGGCCGTACCGATACGGTTCCACGCGTATCGATACGGATAGCTGCAGAACAGCATTTATGAAGGGAAATAATGTCCTCAACAACTCCAAATCATCCCCAACGGCTAGCAACGGCTACAAACTCAATTAGCAGTATAAAAGGGACCTTCAAGCATCTTGTAATAGTTAATGGTTCAATTGTTACAACATTATGATGTCAAAATTTGTCTAGAGCTCAAATTGTTTATTTCTTGCTTAGACAACACTTGTGAGCTTACATTGTTAAATTTGCTCAAGTGTTTAGGTTTTGGGTGAGAGCTTAGAATTGCAAACAAACACCTTTTAGAGGGATTTCTAGTTTGCTAAGTCTTTCTTTGTAAAGAAAGTGTTCCTTCAAGCTTTGGGTAGAAGGCTTTGAGGGTTGTAACGGTTTCCTCCTAATCCGAGAAAAGGGGACGAAATTCTTAGTGAATTTGTTGGAAATCCTTAGTGGGGAGCTAAGGTAGTGGATGTAGACCTTGGTTAGAAGGTTGAACCACTATAAATTCTTGTGTCAAATTGCCCAATTTTCACCTCCCACTAAAACACCCAATTATCCAACTTCTCCACACTTGGCGAGCAAGAACGGTTGATCGAATCGAGCCCCTAAAATCTCAACACTAATTAAAAAAACAATTAGTAGGGGTCAATTTGGAATATAAATGAAGTTTTAAGGGCTATAATGAACAGAATTATCAAATTAAAATTATAAAATATTGGATGATTCTGAGTTTAGGGTTTAAAGGGTTTAGGTTTTAGGGAAATTTTATTAATGGTTTAGGGTTCATGCAATGATAGATACATATATACTTGTATATATTAGGGTTTAGGGTTTAAGGAAATTCATCAAGGGTTCAGGGTTCATACATAAATAAGTACATATATACATACTTACATACATTAGGGTTTAATGTTTAGGGTTTAGGGTTTCAGGTTAAGAGAAAATTCATTAAGGGTTTAGGGTTCATACATTGATAGGTACATACATACATACTTACATACATTTTAGTCTCAATATTAGGCACTAGAATGAACAAAAATATCATGAAATGATTTATATCTAAAATATTGGAGTAAATTACAAAAATTAAAAAATAATAAGGGTAACTTTCTGTGGAAAATAAAATTTTAGGGAATAAAGTGAATAAAAATATCACCATATTAAAATAATAAAATTTATATCTACATATATATATATATACACATATACATATAAATATACATATATTATGATATATACATATACATGTATTGTTATAATTAATTAAACATATATATACTAAAACACACATGTATACATACATACTAAAACACATATATATGTATGTATTTAAGTTTTAGTATATATATACATGTATGTATGTAAGTTTTAGTATATATATATATATTGTTATAATTATATATATACATATATATATATGTATATATATATATATATATATATATGTACGTAAGTTTTAGTATGCATATATTGTTATATATATATATACTAGAACATACATATTTGTATGTATATATGTATACCTCTAAACAATACCCATAAACCTCAACTCTTAAATCTTATAATCACTAATAATTAGAGTACAAGCCTAATCCCCTAATCCTTAAACTAATCTCATAACCCCAAATAATTAAGTTGACACATTTACCCCTAAACCCCAAACATGAATATCTAAATCTTACAGACACTATTCACTAATAATTAGAGTGCAAGCCTAATCACATAATCCCTAAACTAATCTCATAGCCCCAAACAATCAACTTGACACACTTACCCTTAAACCCTAAACATAAATCCATAAATCTAACAAACAAAATAAATTGAAACATAAAAGGACAAATCTAAAAATAAATTAAAACTAAATTATTAATTAGAGCCCAAATCACAAATGAATAAAATTATTAAACCTAATTACTTACCAAATCTTTATACGAGGACCAAATCAAATTTAAAGCAAACTAAAAAGCTTAATAATTAATTATTTTATTAAACATGGCCTAATTAAATAAAATTTAAAGAAACTAAACCAAAAGTTAAGACTAAAAAAACAAACTAAAACTTAAAAAACCTAAACCCTAACCATCTAATTAAGGAAGGACCTAAAAGATACTTAACCCCTGAATAAAAAAATCTCACATCCATTCAATTTTTTGTTTGATATTGGCCCCACCATTTTTTTGTTTGATATGGTGCCAAAATCCTCCCCTATAATTTCCTATCAATAAAAAAAAACTTCCCCCACTAATTCAAAAAAAACTTTCCCTAAACTAAAATATTTTTTTTATTTTAATAGTTATAATTAAATTTTTAATAAAATATTTTTTAAATTTAATGATCACAATTAATAAATTGATTTAGATTTTAAATAATTTGTTTTAAATTCATCCATCACAACTTATTAATTTAATAAAACTTTTAAATTTTAAATATTTTTAATAAAATAAATTTATGTATGTTAATTCTTATTAAACTTTACTTTTATCAACACTTTAAATTTAGGGTAAACTACTGCAGGGGTCACTTTCGTTTACCGTTTGTACAGATTTATTCACCACTTTTGAAAAGTGACAATTAGTAGTCCTCTACGTTTTCGATGTGTAAAGACTTAGTCACTCCGTCGTTATACTCCGTTAATCCCCTAACGGATTGCTGATGTGGCTGAATTAATTAAATTACAATATCCACGTGTAAAATCCTGCATTCCTATAATTTCAGCTTCTTCTTCTTCCTCCACAAGATGAATATCCTCCCACTTTCTTCAACCCTAAACCCATACCCATTCCACGCTATTATTAGTAAAATGCATACTTATTTTGGATTTGGTTGATTAATTGATGGCTTAGAGTTTAGGGTCTAGGGAGAGTGAACTTGATTGGAGAACACATCGATTATGAAGGATACTCGGTGTTGCCGATGGCAATCAGGCAAGACATGATTGTGGCAATCCGAAAGCACAAAGAAGGGGAGACGGACAAGCTTCTAAAAATTGCTAATGTCAATGATAAGTATGCTACCTGTACTTATCCTGCTGATCCTAACCAGGTGACTTTACCAATTTTCTTCTCTCCTTCGGTTTCTTAGCTTAAGGATTGCTCTTAGTTTGAACGAAAATAATTGAAATTGTTTATTGTGCAGGAAATTGACTTGAAGAATCATAAATGGGGGCATTATTTCATTTGCGGGTGAGATATTAAATATCTTTTGCTCCCTATATCTACTGGTCTTTTTCCCAAATATGCAACAACGGTTCAGAGTGATATCGATATTGACTCTTGTTTAATTGTTCTTGTTCTGCAGGTATAAGGGTTATTATGAATATGCCAAGTCAAAAGGAGTGAATGTAGGTGAGCCGGTTGGCCTTGACGTTCTTGTTGATGGAACTGTTCCTACAGGTATTCTTTTACATCACTTACATGATTGTGATGGTAATTGAATAAAATTTGAACTTCACATGGTTGTAGTTTTTTTTCTTTATTGAAATTGGGTCTCGTCTCTTTTCATTCCAGGTTCTGGCCTATCAAGCTCTGCAGCTTTCGTTTGCTCATCTACAATTGCTGTTATGGCTGCTTTTGGTGTTAACTTCCCAAAGGTTACTATCTTCGCTTTGGTAAATGGTAACCACAAGTCTTTATTTGAAATTCTAATATCTGCTTGTTTAACAGAAAGAAGTTGCCCAAGTAACTTGTGACTGTGAGCAACACATTGGAACACAATCAGGTGGAATGGACCAGGTTACACTTTTTTCCTACTACTCATGATTTCATTTGATTTTACTGTGTTGCAGTGATGTTAAAGGTTCTACCAAATTATATTTTGAAGTTGGTTAAATTTACTCTGTGATTATTGAAAATTTTGCGTCACTTATCACCCTGTTTTAATATTATTTTACCTTAATGGGTATGAGTTTAGGGTTGAAGAAAGTGGGAGGATAGTCATCTTGTGGAGGAAGAAGAAGAAGCTGAAATTATAGGAATGCAGGGTTTTACACGTGGATATTGCAATTTAATTAATTTAGCCACATCAGCAATCCGTTATGGGATTAACGGAGTATAACGTCGGAGTGACCAAGTCTTTACATGTAACCCCCTAGACCGGCCTATGCGGAATGACCAAGTCTAGTAAGGCACATTAAAGTTTAAAACTCAAGTGGAAAACATGTTTGCAAACTAAGCGTTAATTTCGGCAGCATAACGGCAGAACTTAGTGAAAATCATCAAGTTAAATAACCTGTTTAATACGTCAAACCGTAATATTTTCCAAATTCATTCACAACATAGACTTCATAGATAATATAGGCAGCCATGATTACTTAAATAAACTCATCATAGGATAGTTACAAAATAAGTACCAATTAGCATATCAAATACTTTTAGTTTAATACCATACATAACAAAATATAGGCACATGTCACCCTGAAAGTACAAACGGTGGATAGAAACATTACATTCAAAAAGGAATACCAAATGTGTCGATCCTCTAAGTGTCAGCTACGGGGTGGCCTATCCAAAATATCTGTAAGGGGAAAGAATTTGGGGCGTGAGCTAGAAAGCTCAGTGTGTTCCAACAGTGCAAGTAAAACAATTGCATCAATAAATAATAAATCATGCTATGCAAACATATCATGAGAGTGCATCAAAGTTTTCATGCAACCTATCTACCCTCCAACCGAACACCATGATACAGTTCCCCAGAACAGTATCTTATACTGGCATTAACCCAAGCCCATTGGGCGGGGTACCATCCTAAGGTTATACCTTAGAATACGGGCGGCCCTAGTCGAAACTTAGGAACCGAAAACAGACGGACCTGGCCGAAGCCTAGGATCCGAAAACGGGCGGACCTAGCCGAAGCTTAGGATCCGAATACGGGCGGACCTGGCCGAAGCCTAGGATCCGAATACGGGCGGTCTTACCAGCTGGATCAGGGCTGAGCCGATAATCTCCACATCATACCCCAAGTACCTCTACTAATTAGTCCGGGTAGTAACATAGTATGCAACCATCATAGTCATAGCAATGCTCAACAACATATTTCTACACTGATAACCGTAAATCATAGGCATGCTTGTCATATCAAATGCTAGAGCATAATTCAACATACATCACAATCGTATTTCTTTCATAAACAGAAAACATGCTAGCTTTTCACAAAATCAAGTTTAGCAATCATATACACATCGTATGTTTTATTAAATCATGTGAATCATGTAAAACAGTAAATGTGCAACAGTCATATAGCACACAAGGAACACACTTCAAAAGATGAGATCGGTCAGTCAAAAGGTCTATCGAGCACCGAGATCACGCTCCGCTACAGTACTGGAACCTAAATAGACAAGGATTATGGTTATAATCAAATTTACACCTTGATTCGTATTAAAATACTAAGTTTAGGGTCGTACGAGTGACGATAGGATCACGAGGCGGTACGGATCGAGACGAGCTGGGCTGGGCGTAGGCACGATCGGGAGATCCACGAGTACCTATTAAATCATAAGATTAATATCAGACTTTAATCATCAGTTTATCTTAATTGACATAACTTATACATATGCATGTTCGGGTTCAATGTCCAATTTAGAGGCTTTCGGGTTAGAATTTCGTGAAACGGGCTTCAAAATCGGACTCAGGACGTCGAAAAACATAAAATAGGACTTTTCGAAAAAAGTTGACTTTTTGGTCAAAGTCAACGCTGACGTCAGCGGTCAAAGTCAACGCTGACGTCATGCTGATGTCACTGGTCCAAGGCTGACTCAGCGAGTTGACTCACTGGGTTGACTCGGACGAGTTGACTCACTGAGTTGACTCGGACGAGTTGACTCACTGGGTTGACTCGGTCAACGGGTCGGGTCGGGTCGGTCAACGGGTAGGGTCAACGGGTTTGACTGTGTTGACCGGTCCAGCCGGTTCGGTCTACGTGGACCGGCTCTTACCCTTAAAATTTGAAGGTCGCCGGACGGTCGCCGAAATCTCGCCCGAAATGTCCGTTTCACGTCAATTCTGCCGGAAAAGGAAGCAAATCATCAGGCCATCATTTTATTACATCTTTAGGAACGAAAAGACACCGAAAATGAACCAAAAACTCACCGGATTCGTCCTTAATCGTTCGAACACATCGGAAGAAGACGTAACTCCGACGACGGGGCAAACCGCGATGAACGGGCGAATGGTGACCTGGGTTTTGACCGGCCTGCGATGGGGAGTCCAACGGCGGTGGCAGCGTGGCCAACGGATGTCGAACGACGTCGGAAAGCTCGAAGGGAAAGGTCGACCAATTTAGCCCTAGGTTTGTGAATCTTCAACGGTCGATTGCCGGCGAAAGGGACGACGATTGGGCGCGTGGGTTGAGGGGTTTTGCTCGGGGTTTGACGGTGAACGTTTTAACGCCGGCGGTGAGCGCCACGACGCGACGGTGAGGGTTGATCGCCGGTGAACGAGTTTTTAGGGATAAGAGGGAAAATGACGAGTAGGGGGCGTTTCTGGAAGTTTTGGGAAAAAGTTCTCAATTAATTTACATTCAAGGTAGCAGGTAAGATATTTTTATTATTTTAAGATCTTAGGTACTAACTTTATTTCCCCTTGTGCAATAACTAACCAAGAGCTATGTTAGCTCAATTGGTTAAGCCATTGACCTATGCAACCAAGGGTCACGGCTTCAAAACCCCTTGGCTGTTTTTCTCTTCTTCTTTTTTCATTTCTCATTTTTTTTCTAACTTTAGAAAATTAGGGTTGTTACATTACACATCGAAATCGTAGAGAACTACTAATTGACACTTTTCAAAAGTGGTGACTAAATCTGTATAAACGGTAAACGAAAGTGACCCCTGCAGTAGTTTACCCTTAAATTTATCAAATCATAGACTTCTTCAACTATATATCAGGTAAATATCAAGTTAGATCAATATCAGTTCAGGTTAAAAATAGGCCGGGTTCAAAGCAGGTCGGGTCAATTAACAGGTCGGGTTCAAAACAGGTCGGGTCCAAAACAAGTCGGGTTCAAAACAGGTCGGGTCCAAAACAGGTCGGGTTCAAAACAGGTCGGGTAATATCGGATCTCGGGTCAATTCAGTCGGGTAAAATCGGTTATCTGTCAGGTCGGCTTCGGGTTCGGGTTCGTTTCAGTCGGGCGCAGGTCGGGTTTCAGGTCCACAATAACATGTCCAATTCGGGTTCGGGTCGTTTTCAGTCGGACGCAGGTCGGGTTCGATCACTACAGTAACAGGTCGAATTCAGGTTCGGGTCAACAACAATCGGTTACAGATCGGATTCGGATCATTAAATTTTCAGGTTAAATCAGATTCTGACTCGAGCAGGTTTTCAGGCCGGGTCAGCTTTTTACATCCCTATATACTTGGAATCCTTGGCTATCTATACGAAAATCAAAGGATCCCACGAGAAAACATCCAAGGCATCAAATAACAGCAACCAATACTTGGAATCCTTGGATTGGACCATTTTCTGTTGCTCACCCGACAAGGCAAGTTTAATTCCAATGCAGAAATGGAAAATACTCTCGCGTAAGGGTGGTGACAGTTTATATTTATTATATTTAACTTTTCTCAATTTCTCCTTTGTTAATTTTTTTGGAACGAGTATAGCCTATTGTGTTAATGATTGCTATCTTTTGTTTCTCCCAGGATCACTGCAGCCGTTGCTTTTGTTTGGATGAGTAAGCTCAAACGTATAAGGTTTAAGGTTTTGGTTTTAAAGTTAAATTATTTCTAATAAAAAATGGAGAGTCCAAATGATATAATTAGTGTTTAAATAATGAGGGTTAATTTCTTTTGAATTAGAATTAAATTGTTTGAATGTACAAACGTGAAGGACTAAACGTAGCGGACGGCGAACGTGAATGATTATAGCCGAACGACGTCCGATTGACAAACTTACCGGCTGTTATTGGGGATGGGTGCTTAGGGAAAATGGGCGGTGGCCTCCGGCGACGGCAGTTGTGGTGTTCGGTGAAGGCAACGGTGACGACAGAGGAGACCATTTGGAGAATTTGTAATTTGGGTATTAGGGATTTGGGTTTTTTTTTTGGAATTTTAGGAATTTTAGGGATTTTGGTAACGATTTTTTTAAACAATGTGGTACTTAAAATTATAACGGTTGAAACTATGCACTTAAAATTCAAAAAAAATTATAGTTTAAACACTTATTTTTCATTTAAGCCAATAAACAATATCTAAGTTTTAAGCTCTTACCGTTGGCCATGGAAACACAATACGCAAGTTGTTGGTGGGGAGTTGAATTAAAAAAATAAAAATAATATAGGTAAAATACCTAAATCATCATTCAATTTTATTTCCAGGTCTATTTTGGTCATTAAACTTTCAAAACGATCAATTTATTCTTTGAACTTTACTTTTTCACCTATTTTGGTCGCTTTAAATTATTTTATTAATATTTTGATATTACTTGACATATTTTTTATTATTAAATATAAAAATTAATTTAAAATAAAAACAAATTATATTTTATAACTATTAAAGAAAAAATTAAAATAAAAATCCCAACACTCAAAACCTCAAACCACTTACACCCTCGCCGGCCACCCACCCCTTCGTCGGCGTTACCCTCACCGGCCACCCACTCCTTTGTTGGCGTAACCATCACCGGAAATCCTAGTGCGTGAATGAATTTCAAACCCTCACCGCAACTCTCTGGCTCTGGCAAATAACCACGCTAGAAATGGGCAATTCCTAAATATGTGTTTCTATGGTCATATTATGATATGCAAGTTTGGGGATTATATGTACTCTAGTTCCTGCACTTCAGAGTTTATTGCCTTTGATACTTTATTTCAACATTTTCTGAAAGTTCTTAATTTTGCTTTTGCAGGGAACTATTTATTTCTTCCTCGCAGCTACTGCTATTTTTAATTTTGTTGCCTTTATCGTCACCAAGCAGAATTGCTTTCTGTATTTGAGTGTTGCTTTCATCGCCTATGTTAGAGCATATGTGGGTTTCTTTCGTACAAAGATAAAAAGAAAATTCAATATTAGGATAACCAGGTGAATGGATTACAAACCCTCACCGTTCCGTTGCCGGTGAAGGTTACGTCGACGAAAGGGTGGGTGGTCGGTGAGGGTAATACTGGCGAAGGGGTGGGTAGCCGGTGAGAATGAATGTAATTTGAAGTTTTGAGTGTGGGGATTTAAAGTTTTTATTTTAATTTTTTATTTAATAATAATAAAATATATTTTATTTTTATTTTAAATTAATTTTTATCTTTAATAATAATAAAATATGCCAAGTTATATCGAAATATTAATAAAATAATTCAAAATAATTAAAATAGGTCAAAAAGTAAAGTTTAGTGAGTAAATTGATTGTTTTGAAAGTTTAGTGGCCAAAATAGATCTGGGAGCAAAGTTGAGTGGTAATCTAGGTATTTTACCCAAATAATATTAATAAAACATTACTTGGCATCTACGTGGTGGATTAAAAATAAATTAAAAATGCTATGTCATCACAGAGTTAGGCAAATAACGGTAGAGTGATTAAAAATATTTAATCTTATTTTTTAAAAGTTGAGTGACCAAAGTAGGAGTAAAAAGAAAGTTAATTGATGAACGATGTAATTTACCCTAAAAATACACATATTTTTATCTTATTTGATTAAATTAATATTTTTTGATTCATAGCATAAAATAAAATCAAAGATATTACGTATAATGATATAAATTGTACACGAAAAATTTCATAGGCCATAACATATTATTTTGGTACATATTTCATATGTATGAAATATATCCTTATGAATTAAAATAAATAAATAATTACATGCAACCTAAAATAAAAACAGGTGGTGAGCCCCAATTTTATTCAAAATACAAAAATTTCAAAAACTCTAAAACCAATTTTTTAAAGAAAATCGGGGGAAATTAAATTTTAGTCGTTACAACAAGTTTTTATGAGCATAATTCATAAGCTTTTCAATCTTTTTGGCGTTCTCAAGTTGGCTATCATGAAATGTTTGTGAGCTCTTCTCGTACATGAGGTTTGGAAAGATTTTCTTAATTGTGATTGTTAGTAACAAGTTTTGTCAAACAGTTCAGTCGTTCAATTCTAATTTCTTACGTCTACACAATAAATATATAAAATTAACTTAATAAAATTAGGACCATAAACAAAACTAAATCATACATTTTACCGTTAATGAAATCTTAGCCCAGTCACTGTTTTGATCAGTTTTTATATATTTCAATACATACATGTTACAGTCATCCCTGAAGGAAATGTAGAATAAAGCATTAATTATATATACTTAACATTTGAATATAAAGTTTTAAATTAAAAAACTTACATATTTGGTTTCTTAGGTAATTCTAGAAAAGCGATTGAAAATTTGTACGAAACGTTTAAACAATTGACCAAAACGAGGATGTGTCCTGTAAATATGTTCACTTTTAATCAACTATTGTCATAAACAACAATGAAATAAAGCATTAGTCAAAAGAAAATTGACAAAGGTTATACTAAACAAGAACATGAATAAGAACTTACTAAATCATGTACAATTCTCTTACGTTCTTCATTGACGCTAAGAGAGTTTAATACGAAATTTTGTTTCACAACATTAACAACCAATAAAAGCCAGTGTTTACCCTTGTCATCGTGTAAAGGAAAATATACCTAATAAATCACGTAAAGTGATAATTAATAATATATATATATATATATATATATGAACAAACAACATATTATAATTATACATGTTCTACATTACTACTATCAACGAGCATAAAATATTTTATCGCTCGACAAAGAAATCGTAAAATATTTGTTTCTATTACCTTCCGGTCATGATGTGAATAATATTCAATGACTCTAATTTGTCATAAAAAAATAAAATATCATTAAATTATAAACTTGAAATAATGTGCTTGTAAGTTTATTTAATTTATTTTACCGGAAATGTCGTAGGCAGATACATTTTTTGGCCTAGGATCTTGTCTTATGTGCAAATCGTACACATAAATATCGATAAACCGATGAATAAAAAAATTGTATTAACACTCATGTTAATAATAAATAAGAAGAAATATTGACTACTTAAAGAAATTTTAAAATTAATTAATAATACCCAATCATTTAACCAGTTTTTCGGAAATAAGGTTCGAGTAGTAACGACGTCTAAATAATTTCCTGTGCCATTATACAAGTAGAAGACTGCTTTTTCCAAGTAGCAGCCTTGATACAATTTGTACATTCTTCGGGAGTTAGGGAAGACAAATATTACTCATAATTTATAACCTTCAATGCTTCTTTATTGTCAAGATTTTCATTGATTTCTCCCTGAATTTATACATCCTATTTAACATATACTAATTTTAATAAAAAACTTATCATGAAAAAATATAATGTAATATAAACCAAATGATATGTATATATATAACGTTTTGGTCTGCTCATGGGTTCGAACTTGTAACACCCCTAAAAATGTAGTCTAGAGTTTTGTCCTAAGTTCGAATGTAAGTAAATTTGAGGGAGATGCTATTAGAATGACTAATTGGAGATTTAGGACCAAAATGGACTAATGAAATAATAGGTGACCATTTTAGAATGTCTTAACTGAATCCTTGATAAAAGTCTAGAATTGAATGCTAAAACTATGGAATTTTGGGGATCTATCCACTTGTCAAGCCACAGGCAAGACAAAAGAGGGGAAGAAGTACATGAGTCATGGCAATTCTAAGGGGAAAAGGAAAAGAGAAGGTTTGTTCATCTCCATCTCCCCTTCTCTTTTGCCATGATCGAAGGAGTGAGAGGATGTGAGAGAAAGCTTACAATCTTGTGTATGTTAAGTATATTGTCGGTTTTGGATTCGGAAAGAAGCTTAGGAGGAGGTAATTATATTCTTGCTCTACTTTTAAGTGAAGACTCTAGTTAATTTGTGGATAAACAAATATACATGCGTGAATCAAGGGATGGTTAGAAAGCTAAGAGAAATTTTAGATGGAAAGATTCAATTTCTTTGTGTGTTTTGTAATTTTTGGATGGTAGCGTTTCAAGGAAAATCTGATTAAATTATTGAGTAGCTTTTGTATGGCATTAGATGAGTAAAATGTATGTTAAGCTTGGTGTTAATGTGGTTAAGATATATATTTGACTTCAGATTGAACCTTGAAACATGTTATGGTGCTTGGAATCCATTTGTATTTAAGTCACTTAGAAAAGTTGTAGGGAACTGTTTGAATGAAAGCATATACACATGTGTAGATCAATAAGTGTAACACCCGTGTTTTGGGGTTAGGAGTTACCCGAGTTTATAGTTCGAGTCAATAAAAATTTAATTAAATTAATTCAACCTAAAATGTGGTGTAATTGAGCTTTAATAAAAAGGGAGGGACCTAAACCCTAAACCCAAAACTTTTAAAAGCAAGACAACTTTATAGAGAAAGTTGTCTTCTCTTTCCCCATCCCCCCTTTCTAACGTCAAATAGCCCTCTCCCCTTTTCAAACTCTCCCAAAATATTAGTTGCTATTCCATTGGATTGCTACTTCAATTCAAGGTGTTTTTGAAAGGTAAACATGTTTTCTTACTCTCCTCTTTATTCCCTATCAACCCATGGTCTTAGATTTTAAAGTTATGGAGTTTTGAAAATTAGGGTTTTTATCAAAGTTTGGGTTTTTAAGGAGTTTTTCATTTTGTTTTGATAAATTGTGTTGGGGCTTACTCATGTCAAAATACACATTATATGTTAATTTGGTTGAATTTCAATGAAAATCCGAAGTGGGTTCTTAGACCCATTTTTGAGTTGTCAAAAACACCATTTTTGGTGGGTTTTAGGTGGAAAACAAAGGGCTGATGGTTTAGGTATGTAAGGAGGGTGATTTGGGACATTTTGGAGGTCGTTTGGGTGTTTGGAAATGGGTGTTTCAGCCAATGTTTGTTGGAGTACGAAATTGAGATATTTGGGGATTTAATTTGGTTGGAAATTTTGGATGGAGTTGGTTTGAATTCAAAGGTTATGTGATTATTGAATATTAGCATTGATTTTGGTTATCGGTTGTGTTTTTGGTTGGCTAGAAGCAAGAGGGATCGTCGAAGAAGCTTTGGGACCGAATCCGGGTTCGTAGGGATTTCGCTTGGTAGCTAAGAAAGGGCGGTGAGTGGTTTCAAACTTGATTTAAAGTTTGGTTCGAGTATGTGTGGTGTGTGTGTAAAGTGTGCTTGGTAGGCCACTTCTAGTTAATTCAAGTTGTTAGTTTAGCCATTGATATCCATAAATGCTATTGTGCTTACTTAGCTATGCTCTTGTGATTGTGGTTATTTGGTGCATGTATATATCATGATGTGTATATATGTGATGAGCATGAGTGTGGTTGATGATATGTGATGTGATAATGATAATTGACACTAAAATAATTACCGGTTGTAAATGATCGATCATTAGGATTAGTGTGCACACAAATTGAGTCAAAACGTACGTGGCCTTGATGGCGTTAAGTCATCAAGGAGGAGTACGGTGATGTAATATTCCACCGGAAGCTTTTATATATATTTCTACGGGATGATGAGTGGAATCCCATCCGTAGGGCATGTGGCGATGAGTGGAATCCCGCACATGCAAGGTCCGGTGATGAGTGTAATCCCACCGAGGTAAAGTGTTGTTGAGGTTTAAATCCGCACAATCGGGGTAATTTAATAGTGGCCAATTAAACTTGTTCATGTATTGTGATATATGATTGTGGTATATGGTGTTGTTATTTGATGTTGATACAAATGTTTGAGCTTAGTAGATTATGAGAAACCATATTATGCCACTTGAAAGACTAGCTAGGTCTACTCGTTTACATGCCATTGTAGGTTGTATGTGAGATTAGGATTTACATGCTTGAACCCTGCATTGTTGATGTTTTTCGTTTTAGAGCACCCTCACTAAGCTTATAGCTTACGCTCTCAATGTTCAACAATGCAGATCTTTAGTGTGGCGTTAGCTCGAGGCAAGGCAAGAAGGGCTTTCCAAGTTTGTGGCTCAAGTACGGTTATCAATTTTGTATTAGCTAGCAATGTGGCAAGGGTTTTTGTATGAGCTTGTATGACTCATTTGATTGTGGATGTCTTGAGTTTGATTATGGATTGTAAAGCATGTGATACTATGATGAATGTTGGTGTGTGATGGCATGCTTTAGACGTTTAGGTTGCCTTGTGTATGAGTGCAAACCTCTTATGATGACTTGTGCCTTTTAAGACCTTTTGAGCCTTTATGTATGCACAATATTGCTTAAATTGCTCCTTAATTGGAATGCCATATATGAATGCTTTGTCACATGTTTGATTGTTGCCTAAGGCTTATGTATAATTGCTTAAGTGTGTGTATATGCTTAGGAGAGTCGAGAAATGCATTTAGAGTCGTGTTTGGGGTCGATAAGTTGGAATTTGTGGAATTGCAGTGCAGGGCGTATCGATACGCCTCAGGGCCGTATCGATACGGTCTTGCCCAAAGGCCACAGATTTTGCCTGGCGTACCGATACCCTAAGGGTATCGATACCCTCCAAAGTTACTGGAATTTGGAGTTTTGAGTGAGAGTAGAGCGTACCGATACGGGGTGCACGAGTATCGGTACGGGTCTACTCTGTTGACCAAGGAGGGTTGACCGAGAAGGGCGTATCGATACGTTCAAGGGCTGTATCGATACTGTCTTCCCGGATTTGACTCCTTGGGTTGACCTGGTCAGGGCGTATCGATACCCCTAGCTAGGGTACCGATACGACTTGCCTTATAAGCTTAAAATGGACTGTATATGCATGGTCGTGGTTCGAATGTGATTTTCCTTGAATGTTTTCCACTGTTGTGAATCACTTAGGACTTAATATCACTCTAGACAAGATTAAAATAAAAGAAAAATAAATATAGGGTTGCTAACCGAAGGGAACCTTAACGGGTTTCACTCGGTTTTCCCCGTGTGGCCCACTCGGACCGGTCATCCGGCCAGATCGGGACGAGGGGGTTACATTTTTTGGTATCAGAGCCTGAGGTTACCGAGACCTCGGGCAGGTAAGTGAGGTAAGCTTGATGTATTAACTGATTGTGTTGTTCGATGCATGTCTTGTCATGAATTCTTGAATATTTGATTGATCGTATGATGTTCTGAAACATGAATTGTTGTGTCTGGTGTAGAGTGTGTGCCCATTGCTACTATTACTTAATTTAAAAAGATTTTTGGAAAGAGGAGTACTTGAGCACTGTTGGACCCTTGCTTTGACTAACGTAATCCTATCTGCTTCTTGTTGTAGTTTATACCTTGCTAGTTGTATCATGAGACCACGTGGGAGGCCTAGGATGGTTCGACCGGAACCACGGGCAGCGGCTCCGGGAGTTGAGCCAGTAGTGAGAGTTGAGGCTCAAGTGGGAGAGCCTGTGGTCGGAGTTGGAGCTCCTCCACCACCACCACCTCCTCCACCGGGAGTGGGAGGTGAGGCCGGGGCCGAAGGAGAGGGACCACAAGGAGGCCAAGGTGGCCAAGGACCGGTCGGGATTGACTTAGCTCCGTTGGTTCAGGCAATAGCCGGGGCGTTTCAGGCTGCGGTAGCTGGGGGTCAGGCAGCACACCATCAGGGTGAGGGCACCGGATTACCTTTAGAGAGACTTCGGGGTCTTGGGGCCGAAGAGTTTAGAGGGGCTACTCCGGAGAGGTCAGAGTGGTGGTTTGAGAAGACCGTTCGTATTCTTACTAAGATGGGATGTACTGGTGAGCGCAAGTTGGGATGTGTTGAGTCTCTGCTTCAAGGTGATGCCTACACTTGGTGGGTCACCATTACTACGGGCATGGATGAGGCCGAGATCACTTGGGAGTTCTTTGAGACAGCTTTCCGTAAGAAGTATCTGGGTCCGCGATACCTCGATGAGAGGAAGAGGGAGTTTATGGCATTACTTCAGGGGAGTATGTCCGTGACCGATTATGAGATCCGGTTTGTTAGATTGAGTAGGTATGCACATGAGCTTGTACCTACTGAGGTGAAGCGTTGTAACCGCTTCCGTTATGGGCTGAGTGAAGAGATCAAGACGTATACTCTAGCTTCGGATTACACAGATTTTGATGTCTTGGTCGCGAGGGCCAAGGACCTAGAGCACAGTTTGAGTTTGACCAGGCGGTTAGGTGGATCTAGTTTGGGTAAGAGGTCCAGCAACTTTGATAGAGGTGATGCCAAGAGGCATCAGGACAACATACATCATTTTGATCATAGGCGTGGTGGCAGTAACCACGGTAGGGGCCATTAGGGCCAGAGAGCTGGTGGGAAGTTGCCCACTTGTATTACTTGCGGGAGGAACCACACCGGTGAGTGTTGGGGGAATTATCATTCTTGTTGGAGTTGTGGGGCTAGAGACCACATTAGGCGTGACTGTCCACATCAGGTGGGACATGCACCAGCTCAGGCTCCTGCTAGAGCCAATGACTTTCAGAGAGGTCGCGGGCGCGGTAGAGGTAACTTCCAGCCGAGGAACGATGGTTAGAGGAACATAGCACATGTAGTTGCAGTTCAGCCAGAGGGCGGAGGTCAGGCCAGAGTTTATGCTCAGCGTGGGGATCAGCATGACATCGATGTGATCGCAGGTAACTTCTCGATACAGTCTTTGGGTTTGCTTTCTTTGATTGACTCTGGGTCTACACATTCCTACATATTGAGTGAGCATGCACAGTCTTTGAATCTGCCTTGTGAAATGTTAGAGGTTGGTGTCAGTGTTACTAGTTCCTTTGGGGACACGGTAGTAGTTAGGAAGATGTACCGGAGGTGTCCGTTGATGGTTCAGGGGCATGTGTTTCCAGTGGATATGATGGAACTTTCTTTCTATGGTTTTGATGTGATTCTGGGTATGGACTGGCACACGGAGCATAGAGCTAGGATAGATTTTGAAACTAAGCGGATTTCTTTGAAGCTCACAGATGACTATGAGATTGTAGTGGTGGGTGAGAACGTGAAGTTCTTGTCCAATGTGGTTTCAATGTTAGAGGCTAAGAGATTAGTTGAGTTGGGGTGTGAAGCATACTTAGCGTATGTGATGAACCCTAACATGAGTGAGGTTAGACCTCAGGACATCCGGACAATGTGTGACTTTCCTAGTGTATTTCCGGAAGAATTGCCAGGGTTACCACCGGATAGAGAGGTAGAGTTCAGCATTGAGACTTATTCTGATTCAGCTCCTGTTTCGATTGCTCCGTATCGCATGGCACCGAAAGAATTGAAAGAGTAGAAGACTCAGTTGCAAGAATTGACAGATAGAGGTTTTATTAGGCCTAGTTCTTCACCTTGGGGTGCACCAGTTTTGTTTGTGAAGAAGAAAGATGGAAGCATGAGAATGTGTATAGATTACAGGCAGTTAAACCAGTTGACAGTGAAGAACAAATATTCGTTGCCTAGAATTGACGACTTGTTTGATCAGTTGAGAGGAGCATCTGTCTTTTCGAAGATTGATTTGAGATCGGGTTATTACCAGCTAAAGGTAAGAGAGGTCGATGTACCAAAGACGACCTTTAGGACTAGATATGGTCATTATGAGTTTTTAGTCATGCCTTTTGGGTTGACTAATGCACCGACTGCTTTCATGGACATGATGAATAGGATTTTTCATCAATATCTAGATCAGTTTGTAGTTATGTTTATTGATGATATTTTGGTGTACTCGCAAACTGAAGAAGACCATGACCGATACTTGAGACTTGTTTTGAAGACTTTGCTAGATCATCAATTGTATGCGAAGCTCAGCAAGTGTGAATTCTGGATCCGAGAGGTAGTCTTCTTAGGACATGTAGTGTCAGCCGATGGTATTAGAGTTGATCCGAAGAAGATTGAAGCCATTGTTGAGTGGAAGCAACCGAAGTCTGTGACAGAGGTACGTAGCTTCCTAGGCTTAGCCGGATACTATAGGAGATTTATAGAGGGTTTCTCTAAGTTAGCTGCTCCATTGACACAGTTACTTCAGAAGAGTGTTCAGTTTGAGTGGACAGATGCAAGACAGAGAGCCTTTGAGAAACTGAAAGAAGCTTTGACCCAAGCACCGATCTTGATACAGCCTGAGTCCGGGAAGGACTATATAGTTTACAGTGATGCTTCTTACGTAGGGCTAGGATGTGTTCTGATGCAAGACAAGAGAGTAGTGGCTTATGCCTCAAGACAGTTGAAGACCCATGAGCGCAACTATTCGATCCATGACATAGAGTTAGCTGCAGTTGTATTTGCTCTGAAGATTTGGAGGCACTATTTGTACGGTGAGAGATGCACAGTGTACACCGATCACAAGAGTTTGAAATACATTATGACTCAGCGAGACTTGAATCTCAGACAGCGTAGATGGTTAGAGTTGCTAAAAGACTATGATCTTACTATTGAGTACCATCCAGGTAAGGCCAATGTAGTGGCCGATGCATTGAGTAGGAAGGTGGTCGTGGACTTGAGAGCTATGTTTGCTAGATTGAGTTTGTCCGGGGATGGTGGCTTGATAGCCGAGCTTCAGGTTAGACCTACTCTAGGTCAGTTGATTAGAGAGAAACAGCTCTTAGATAGATCTTTGGCACCTCACGTTCAAGATATAGCCGAGGGTAGATCTTCAGACTACAGTTTCAGTACTGATGGGGTTTTGTGTTTCAAAGATAGAATAGTTGTGCCAGAGGACAGTGACTTGAGACGTACGATCTTGACTGAAGCCCACAGTAGTCCGTTTGCTATGCATCCTGGAAGTACGAAGATGTACCGTGATTTGAAGAATGAGTACTTTTGGGTTGGCTTGAAGAGAGATGTAGCCGACTTTGTGAGTAAGTGCTTAGTGTGTCAGAGAGTGAAGGCGGAACATCAGGTTCCCTCAGGTTTGTTACAGCCGTTGAGAATTCCGGAATGGAAATGGGAGAACATCACCATGGATTTCGTTTCGGGTTTGCCTTTGACTCCTACGAAGAAGAACTCAGTTTGGGTGATAGTAGATCGTTTTACGAAGTGTGCTCACTTCTTGGCAGTCAACAACACTTTAGATAGATTGGCCGATTTGTACATTGGTGAGATTGTGAGACTGCATGGTGTGCCGAAGTCCATTGTGTCAGATAGAGATCCGCGGTTTACTTCTAGATTTTGGGAGTGTCTGCATACAGCTTTGGGTACCCGTTTGAACTTCAGCACTTCTTATCATCCTCAGTCAGATGGTCAGTCAAAGAGGGTTATTCAGATCTTAGAGGATATGTTACGTTGTTGTATCATAGACTTTCAGGGTACTTGGGAGAAGCATTTGCCTCTAGTAGAGTTTGCGTACAATAATAGCTTTCAGTCGAGCATTCAGATGGCTCCGTATGAGGCCTTGTATGGCCGGAAGTGTAGGACTCCAGTTTGTTGGGCCGAAGTGGGACAGAAATTGTTACATATGCCGGATTTGCTCAAAGGGACAAAAGACAAGGTAAAATTGATTTGTGATCGTTTGAAGGCAGCTTCGGATAGGCAGAAGTCCTATGCCGATTTGAAGAGGAAGGAAGTTGAGTTCTCAGTGGGTGAGAAGGTATTCTTGAAGGTGTCTCCGTGGAAGAAAGTGATGAGATTTGGCCGAAAAGGGAAGTTGAGTCCGAGGTACATAGGGCCGTATGAGATTGTGAAGAGGGTTGGTCTCGTTGCTTATCAGTTGCGTTTGCCATCCGAGCTTGAGAAGATACATGATGTGTTCCATGTTTCGATGCTTCGTAAGTATAGGTCCGATCCATCGCATGTTATGCCCGTAGAAGAAATTGAATTGAATCCAGATTTGACTTATGAGGAAGAACCAGTGGAGATCTTAGATTCTGACAGTAAGGTGTTGAGGGGTAGATCGATTGAGTTAGTAAAGGTGCGGTGGCAACGTAGAGGTGTGGACGAGGCCACTTGGGAGAGGAAGGAGGATATGGAAAAGCAGTTTCCGTATCTCTTTCAGTCAGGTAATTTCGGGGACGAAATTCCTTAAGTGGGAGAGAGTTGTAACACTCGTGTTTTGGGGTTAGGAGTTACCCGAGTTTATAGTTCGAGTCAATAAAAATTTAATTAAATCAATTCAACCTAAAATGTGGTGTAATTGAGCTTTAATAAAAAGGGAGGGACCTACATTGCAATTTTACCTAAAACTTTTAAAAGCAAGACAACTTTATAGAGAAAGTTGTCTTCTCTTTCCCCATCCCCCTTTCTAACGTCAAATAGCCCTCTCCCCTTTTCAAACTCTCCCAAAATATTAGTTACTATTCCATTGGATTGCTACTTCAATTCAAGGTGTTTTTGAAAGGTAAACATGTTTTCTTACTCTCCTCTTTATTCCCTATCAACCCATGGTCTTAGATTTTAAAGTTATGGAGTTTTGAAAATTAGGGTTTGTATCAAAGTTTGGGTTTTTAAGGGGTTTTTCATTTTGTTTTGATAAATTGTGTTGGGGCTTTGTTTACTCATGTCAAAATACACATTATATGTTAATTTGGTTGAATTTCAATGAAAATCCGAAGTGGGTTCTTAGACCCATTTTTTAGTTGTCAAAAACACCATTTTTGGTGGGTTTTAGGTGGAAAACAAAGGGCTGATGGTTTAGGTATGTTAGGAGGGTGATTTGGGACATTTTGGTGGTCGTTTGGGTGTTTGGAAATGGGTGTTTCAGCCAAGGTTTGTTGGAGTACGAAATTGAGATATTTGAGGATTTAATTTGGTTGGAAATTTTGGATGGAGTTGGTTTGAATTCAAAGGTTATGTGATTATTGAATATTAGCATTGATTTTGGTTATCGGTTGTGTTTTTGGTTGGCTAGAAGCAAGAGGGATCGTCGAAGAAGCTTTGGGACCGAATCCGAGTTCGTAGGGGTTTCGCTTGGTAGCTAAGAAAGGGCGGTGAGTGGTTTCAAACTTGATTTAAAGCTTGGTTCGAGTATGTGTGGTGTGTGTGTGTAAAGTGTGCTTGGTAGGCCACTTCTAGTTAATTCAAGTTGTTAGTTTAGCCATTGATATCCATAAATGCTATTGTGCTTACTTAGCTATGCTCTTGTGATTGTGGTTATTTGGTGCATGTATATATCATGATGTGTATATATGTGATGAGCATGAGTGTGGTTGATGATATGTGATGTGATAATGATAATTGGCACTAAAATAATTACCGGTTGTAAATGATCGATCATTAGGATTAGTGTGCACACAAATCGAGTCAAAACGTACGTGGCCTTGATGGCGTTAAGTCATCAAGGAGGAGTACGGTGATGTAATATTCCACCGAAATCTTTTATATATATTTCTACGGGATGATGAGTGGAATCCCATCCGTAGGGCATGTGGCGATGAGTGGAATCCCGCACATGCAAGGTCCGGTGATGAGTGTAATCCCACCGAGGTAAAGTGTTGTTGAGGTTTAAATCCGCACAATCGGGGTAATTTAACAGTGGCCAATTAAACTTGTTCATGTATTGTGATATATGATTGTGGTATATGGTGTTGTTATTTGATGTTGATACAAATGTTTGAGCTTAGTAGATTATGAGAAACCATATTATGCCACTTGAAAGACTAGCTAGGTCTACTCGTTTACATGCCATTGTAGGTTGTATGTGAGATTAGGATTTGCATGCTTGAACCCTGCATTGTTGATGTTTTTCTTTTTAGAGCACCCTCACTAAGCTTATAGCTTACGCTCTCAGTGTTCAACAATGTAGATCTTTAGCGTGGCGTTAGCTCGAGGCAAGGCAAGAAGGGCTTTCCAAGTTTGTGGCTCAAGTACGGTTATCAATTTTGTATTAGCTAGCAATGTGGCAAGGGTTTTTGTATGAGCTTGTATGACTCATTTGATTGTGGATGTCTTGAGTTTGATTATGGATTGTAAAGCATGTGATACTATGATGAATGTTGGTGTGTGATGGCATGCTTTAGACGTTTAGGTTGCCTTGTGTGTGAGTGCAAACCTCTTATGATGACTTGTGCCTTTTAAGACCTTTTGAGCCTTTATGTATGCACAATATTGCCTAAATTGCTCCTTAATTGGAATGCCATATATGAATGCTTTGTCACATGTTTGATTGTTGCCTAAGGCTTATGTATGATTGCTTAAGTGTGTGTATATGCTTAGGAGAGTCGAGAAATGCATTTAGAGTCGTGTTTGGGGTCGATAAGTTGGAATTTGTGGAATTGCAGTGCAGGGCGTATCGATACGCCTCAGGGCCGTATCGATACGGTCTTGCCCAAAGGCCACAGATTTTCCCTGGCGTACGGATACCCTAAGGGTATCGATACCCTCCAAAGTTACTGGAATTTGGAGTTTTGAGTGAGAGTATAGCGTACCGATACGGGGTGCACGAGTATCGGTACGGGTCTACTCTGTTGACCAAGGAGGATTGACCGAGAAGGGCGTATCGATACGCTCAAGGGCTGTATCGATACGGTCTTCCCGGAGTTGACTCCTTGGGTTGACCTGGTCAGGGCGTATCGATACCCCTAGCTAGGGTACCGATACGGCCTGCCTTATAAGCTTAAAATGGACTGTATATGCATGGCCGTGGTTCGAATGTGATTTTCCTTGAATGTTTTCCGCTGTTGTGGATCACTTAGGACTTAATATCCCTCTAGACAAGATTAAAATAAAAGAAAAATAAATATAGGGTTGCTAACCGAAGGGAACCTTAACGGGTTTCACTCGGTTTTCCCCGTGTGGCCCACTCGGACCGGTCATCCGGCCAGACCGGGACGAGGGGGTTACAATAAGTCTGTTTTGAATATGATCTTTTAGATACATTTAAATGAGAAATTGGGCTAATTGATATCATTTGGAAATTTGTTGGCTTGTTCCATGAGTACTTGTATGTGTGGGAAATGGTTTGAGAATGTTAATGTATGTAAAAGTGTTAGGGTAGTCCTGTAAGTAAATACATGTTTGGTGAGCTGTCTAAAGTGATTAAAAACAAGAGAAAATCCTTTAGAGTAACAACCAGATTGTTTAACATGTAGGTGAAATTTGCTTTGTTTTATGTTCACAAATGTGTAACGGAACTGTCTTGGTCATGAAAGAATGTTTGGGGGCTGTTTACAATGATTTTGGACTGTTTAAAAACGTCAATACACTGTCCTTCGAATATGGAAATATAGGACTGATTTGCAAAAGATGAAACATTTTTGAAACAAAATTTGGATGTAATGGACTGTTAATAATGATTTAAAACTGGGCAAGGACTGGTTTATGTTTAAAAAAAACTGTTTTGGACAGTTTATAGAATTTAAGGGACTATTTTGTGATAATTTGGGGACTGCTTTATGAAGCTAAATCAGGGGCTGTTTTGTATATATAGGACTGTTTTTAAGATTTTAAGAGTCTAAAATAGACCGACTTGAATAAGGAAGGAATGTATATGAAGTGGAAATTTGTTAAGCTTAGGAGAGAGTTAATTGAATCTTGTTTTGAACGTACAAACATGTCTCGAAACTGATTTATACACATACATGTTTTAGACTGAATAGTGTAATTGTGAGTTCGTTTGCGACTGCTTGAATAAATACATATGATTTTGAGGGCTGTTTAGTTTGTTACGAACCTTGACATAATGATTAATTGTACTTATATGTGTATTTATATGTCTTGACTTGGTTTGAATTGTATGTGGATACATTGAAATTGTTATGACCTTTGTGTGAATGTAAGTAAGGGAATAAAAGGAAAATGGAGAAATTGTGTGTATGTCTTGACTTAGTTTGTAACTGATTAAACAAGTAAAAGAGTGAACTGTTTTGTTGGTATGTTTGTGTGCTAAATTGGGCTGATTTAAGTGATTGAGTGTATATAAGTATAAGTTGTTCTGTCATGGTGATTGTTTGAAAGATTGTTTTGAATATAACATATTGCTATTTCTTGTTAAAATTAGACCGAGAAGGAGGTAGGAAGGGCTTGATAAGTAGCAAGATAAGGTTAAGGATTCAGGTATCCCGTAACTTCGGGATAGGAGGTGAGTGTAGCTATAAGCCTCGAGATAGGTTGAAGCTATCTCGGGCATTTCTATTTCTTTTTATTAGTTATTTTTCTTGTGTGTAACAAGCTAAGCAAAAGAAACGGGTAAGCTTGAAAGTTAACGTAAGCTCATAATGAATGGTGTTCTTTGGGTCTGAAATACTTGATTGTGATATGAGATTGTGGTTTTAATACGGTGCTACTTACTTGATAAGAAATTCTTGGCTAGTAATTTAAAAGTCAAATCTTTAAAGGTAGAATGAAAGTTACGAATGAACTAAAATGGAAATTGAATCTTGCTTGAATTGAGTGTATGAATGACAAGATTTTTGGTATTTAACCTATTGCATCTTAAACTCTGTTTAATTGAGGTTCTAATTATGAATCTATGTGTTATAGTGTCTGTTTAATTTTTGGTATTTAGCCTTGGTTCGAGTTAGTTTAGACACAGTTGGCATGCCATAGAGTCTGTCGAGCTCGCTTGTTGGACTACGGTCCCTTGTTGTTAAAGATCAATTGATATATTGGTACAATTAGTACCCTTGTTCAATAATGAAATAAATTCGGTACTTTGTGCACCCTTGTTCCGGTACTTTGTGTACCCTTGTTGTTACTCTTTGTTTTGGATTCGAGTGTCTAGTAACTTGTCAATCAAGGCTAAGTTTAAATTAAAAATTTGTAATAATGAATCTTGAGAATATGAATTGAAAATTTGGATTGTGTTCCCTTGATGATTGATGGATTATGATCCCTTGATAAAGATTGCACTATGTGTCCCTAGTAGAGGTTCGAACTATGCTCTGTTTGTTATGACAATTGAATAAATGTGAGTAGCTTTCATTGTTTAAAACTCATTTGACATGGAAATGGTAAAGATTATTGTACTTGTACATGATGGAATGTTGTATTTCCATACTTGTTCGATTGTCTGTTTAAACATATATGTGGATTGAATGATTTGCTTCAATTAGCTTGGTTGTTCAAGCCTAGATCTAGGTTTGATTAAGTTAGTAGTGAAGGGTTCAAGAGGATTCCTCTAAAACCTTAAAGCATAATAATAACTTGCTGCCCTGTTTGAGTGTATAATTATATTGATACATACATAAATTTGATTGTATAGTGAACATGTATAAGTAAGCTTCCATGTTTTCGGATAAATGACCAACTTGGCTTTTAAAAGAGGGATTAAAGAGTGACATTAATTACAGACTTGGTAGATAAATTCATGGGACTGTTTTGAATATGATTAACCATGTTAAAGACTGTTTTGATGTGCGAAAAGATGTCCAAAATAGTTCATATATGTAAGAAGATGTTAGGGACAGTTTTGCTATCATTTTGGACTGATTTAAATACATATAAAGATCAAGGGCTGTTTTTGAATAGATGTATTTGTAAAGGGATGTTATGTGTGTAGAGAAACAGAACAATAAGAAAAACAGAAAAGTAGTTTCTGTTATTAAAAGAATTCTGTCATGAAAAAATTACAACTAGTTTACAGACTATTTAAAGACTAAAAAATAGGACTTTTAGTACATTAGGAGTCCTACTTACAATAGACTTTTAACTCTAGTCCTCTTAGGAGATTAACTCTAGATAGACTATTTACAACAAGTAAAAACTGTAATTACACATTAAGTAAAACTCTAATGCTTTTTGGATAAGCTTACACTCCCCCTCAAGCTGGTGGGTATACATTGTATAATCCCAGCTTGAATAAAAACTTATCGAAAAGTGCTTTTGGCAGAGCATTTGTAAGAACATCTGCTACTTGCTCTTTTGTAGGAACATAGTTTAAGAAAGCTATTCCATTTGTCAGTTTTTCTGCAATAAAGTGTCTATCAATTTCAACATGTTTGGTTATGTCATGTTGAATATGATTCTTAGCAATATGTATAGTAGACTGGTTATCATAGAACACTTCGAACTTCTCTTCTTGAACCATTCCTAGCTCTTTGAGTAGCTTCATCAGCCAAATTCCTTCACACGTTCCAAGAGCTAAAGCTCTGTACTCAACTTCTGCACTACTTCTTGACACAACAATTTGCTTTTTGCTCTTCCAAGTCACTAGATTTCCTCAAACAAAAGAACAATAACCACTTGTTGACCGTCTATCTGTCAACTCACTTGCCCAGCTTGCATCTGAGAAAATTTTTACTGATCTGTCAAGAGTGTTTTTGAACATTAAGCCATGTTCCGGTGTACCCTTAAGGTATCTCAAAATTCTAGTAGCAGCTTCCATATGTTCTTATCTAGGATCTGTCATATACTGGCTGATAATGTTTACCGGAAAAGTAATATCTGGTATGGTCAATGATAAATAGATCAATTTTCCCACCAACCTTTGATAAAGTCCCTTGTTAGCTTTAGGACTCGACTCTTCTTTGCTGAATTTTAAACTTGCATCCATGGGAGTGTCAGTTGGTTTACAACCCAACATTCCAGTCTCAGTAAGTAGGTCCAGAACATATTTCCTCTTGTTAATAACCAAACCTTTGCTTGATCTTGCTACCTCCATGCCTAGAAAATATCTGAGCTTTCCTAGGTCTTTCATTTCAAACTCCTTGCTCAATAAAGCTTTCAAGTAGTTTATTTTTTCCTCATCATCCTCTGTCAAAATTATGTCATCGACGTATACTATTAAGATAACCTTTTTGTTATTGGAGGTTACCTTAGAGAATAGAATATGATCTGCCAACGACTGCTTGTATCCACCTGTCAAAACAACTTTGGTGAATCTATCAAACCATGCTCTAGGTGACTGCTTTAACCCATAAAGTGATCTGTCAAGCTTGCAAACCTTCTGCTTAGTATCTTCAGATTCTAAACCTGGTGGAATCTTCATATAAACCTCTTCTTCCAATTTTCCATTAAGAAATGCATTCTTAATGTCAAGCTGATGAAGTTTCCCGTCATAATTAACAACCAAGCTTAATAGAACTCTTACAGTGTTCAATTTAGCTACAAGGGCAAAGGTCTCCTTGTAGTCTATTCCATGAGTCGGTGTAAAGCCCTTGGCCACCAACCTTGCTTTATATCTGTGCACACTTCCATCAGAATTGTATTTAATGGCAAACACCCATTTGTATCCCACTGGTTTCTTGCCTTGTGGGAGATCTGTTATGGTCCAAGTACCATTTTCTTTTAGTGCCTTAATCTCTTCTTCAACAACTTTCTTCCAATTAGAATCTTTTAAGGCCTTTTCAATAGAATTTGGAATCTGTTCTCCATCTAGGCAAGCTGTAAAAGCCTTAAAAGAAGGCATTAGATTTCTATAAGCAACATATCTTTGGATAGGGTGTTTTGTACAATGCCTTACCCCTTTCCTTTTAGCAATAGGCAAAAACTCAGGTTCAAGTAAGTGAGAAGGAATTTCATCAACAATATTACCTCCCTCATCCTCACAAGCAGCTAGACTCAAGTTCAATTCTCGGCAGATGTCAGATTGCAAATTAGTCTCCGAAATAATTTTTTTCTTTCTGGTATAAACCTGCAATTGGTTAGGAGGTTGAACAATAGATTTAGGTGAAGTATGAGGGATTGTAGGTGTAATAGTAGGTGAAGAAGGCAGGGCTGTATTTTTAGGTGAAGGAGAAGCAGGTTTGAAAGAAGTTTGAGGTTCAAAAGAAACATCAGTAGGTACAAGAGTGGAAGGTAAATAAGGAGAAACCTGATTTTTAGGAGGTTGGAAATCATCCCAACTCTCCCCCTGATTTTCAGCCATAGGAAAGTATGGTACCTGTTCAAAAAAGGTTATATCTAATGAAGTATAAATTTTATGAGAAAGAGGATGGTAACATTTGTAGCCCTTCTTAAGTGAAGAATACCCAATAAAAACACACTTTAAAGCCCTAGGATCCAATTTGGACCGAGAAGGATCAGATTTTCTTAGAAAAACAGTGCAGCCAAACACTTTGAAAGGAAGAATAGAGGATATAGGTTTAAAGTTGGGATAACTCTCTAAGAAACATCTCTCGGTGTCCTAAAGTTCAAGACTTTGCTAGGCATTCTGTTAATAAGATAGGTGGTTGTCAACAAGGCTTCACCCCACAAATATTTAGGAATATTATTAGTAAACAACAAGGCTCGAGTAACTTCTAACAAATGTCTGTTTTTCCTTTCAGCAATCTCATTCTGTTGTGGGGTATCTACACAAAAGCTAATATGAACAATCCCTTTAGTTTGAAAAAACTCTCCCAAGGACTTAGTGAAATATTCTCCCCCATTATCAGATTTAAGTATTTATATTTTGCTGCCAAATTGATTAACAACCATATTATAAAATCTCTCAAATATAGGAGCAACATCAGATTTTTCTTTGAGCAAATAGGTCCAAGTAATTTTGCTATGGTCATCAATAAAGGTCACAAACAACCTACTACTAGTAACATTCTTCACTTTAGAAGGATCCCAAACATCACTATGGATCAAGGTAAAGGTTTTTGAAGATTTATAAGTAGATGCTAAATATAAAGATTTGGTCTGTTTAGCAAGAGGACATATATGACATTTAAAAGAATTAGAATTTTTATTAATAAACAAAGCAGGAAACAATTTCTGAAGGTAAGAAAAATTAGGGTGACCTAACCTAAAATGCCATAACATAACAAAATCAACCTGTCCAAAAGAAGTAAGGCAGGAATGGGAATGAGAAAAAACAGATTGTGGCTGGCCATGAATAACATAGAGACCATTTTGCAAGCTAGAACAACCAATAATCTTTCTCGAATCCAGTGCCTGCAAGAAACAAGTAGAATCAGTAAACTGTACAGAGCACTTTAAGTCCTTAGAAAGCTTGTGTACTGATATTAAATTGCACGCAAGTTTAGGTACAAATAATACATCCTCAAGAACCAAGTTATCATTTAATGAAATAGAACCAGTCCCTTCGATAAGATATAAAGAACCATCAGCAACTTTAATGAAAGCTTTAGAAGATGAACACTCAAACTTAAAGAACAACTCCCTTTTACCAGTCATGTGATCAGAAGCTCCAGAATCAATGATCCATGTTGGTGCAGCCTTGGTAGAAACAAGAGCATTAAGTAAAGAAGGGTCTTTAGTACCTTCATTCTCTAGCTTTGCAACATTCCCCTCACCAGAACCATTAAACTTGCTGGACAGCTTCTGAAGCTCATCCATTTGTTGCCTGGCGAAATTGCTGAAAACAGTTGCTGCAGTAGAGAAAAATTCCCTAGGATTTTCTGCCTCTAAAAAATCTGCCAAACTGACAGTAATATCTGGTGAAAATTGCATCTCACTAGATGTCGATTAATTCTCCATGAATAAACAAATTCCGATAAGGATCGAATTAGACTGATACCATGTAGAGAAACAGAACAAGAAGAAAAACAGAAAAGTAGTTTCTGTTATTAAAAGAATTCTGTCATGAAAAAATTACAACTAGTTTACAGACTATTTAAAGACTAAAGAATAGGACTTTTAGTACATTAGGAGTCCTACTTACAATATACTTTTAACTCTAATCCTCTTAGGAGATTAACTCTAGATAGACTATTTACAACACGTAAAAACTGTAATTACACATTAAGTAAAACTCTAATACTTTTTGGATAAGCTTACATTGTGGACATTTGAGTATATATTTATACGATATGGCCTGATTAGTATAGTTGAGAACATACTAAACTGTTCTGAATTAAGTATAGAAAGACATATTAAATTTGAGTCTAAATTACATTGGTGTATGTATGTTACATGATAAAGGACAGTTTTGTATCCATAGGAAACTGCCTTATTAAATTGAGATTCGGTACTGATTTTTTAATAGGGAAGGGACTATTTTTGGGATTGCTTTGTGTGTATAAGAAATTGAATGGACTGTTTTAAAATAATATGTATTCATGGGGGCTGTTATGTGGATGCACACATTAAAGATACATATACTAAGGACAATTTAAGAAAAAATGAAAACGTATGATATTGCTTGTGTGTAATCACAAATTTATAAGGATTCTATACTACTTTGACATAAGTGTGAATGTATACAAAGCTTAAGATAGTTTTGCATCAAAGAATATAGTAAGGAACTGTCATGATTATAAATTAATTTATAAAGATTAGATTCCTGTTTTGATTTTCGAGCTACCTCACTAAGCAATTCATTTTCTTAATTATTTGAATGTTACATTTAAGGGGTAAATGTACTTACGGACTACTCCTGAGCTGAGGCGTGATCACAAGTATCAATTTAGGGTACGAAGTTCTATCAATAGGACTCCTAGAAGGTGGCACATTATTGCTAAGATGCATGGCACGTATAGATTCATGTTTGTTCATTCTTAATTCTGTAATTTTATTATTCGATCATGTTTTGAAACGAGCTCTTAAATTATTTGTTGATTGCTTGCTTTATCTGATTTGAGTAGTAAGTAGGTTATGTGATAGCATGAATATCTAAAGGAGTTTGGTATGGTAATTACCTTAATGCCGCATATGTTATGATTTGATTCATGCCTAATTTATCATGTGTTAGATTCTAAATTCTTTTGGTGTGACTTAATGGTTAGTTTAATAGATCGGAATAACAATTGATTTTGAGTCGAACAAACAGTTTGGTGTGGTGTATGATATATGTGCTTAAACGGTCATGATTATCATATGTGTTAAAGTGATTTTGATATGAGTAAAGAACAATACTTACCTTTTTTTGATAATGGGATAAATCTCTCTGTCTATGCCATAGGAGGATAAATGACGAGTCATGTGAGCTATGGAAAATTGATCGATTGTTATTGATCTTTGTTCGGCTATAATTTGTTTGGATGGTAAAGAATCTGTTATAACAAGATTAAAGAGTGTTGTAACAATAGGTATGCTTAAAGAACGTTTAATAACGGGTTGATATCCTATTAAATGATTTTAGATAATGACTCGGACGTTTATAAATAGTTAGGTTTTTATAAGGTCAAAATTGTAATCTGGAAGTTAATGAAGTACACGAAAGGCAAGAACCCTCGTATGATTGTTCAGCGTATACATGTTAATTGGAAAGTGACTATTGTTTTATTTAGACGTAGGTAAAGCTCCTTAATAAGGAATTTTTGGATTCCTATTTATCTTGTGAATGGACTCGTATTTTTAATTGGAAATTTTGTTGCTTATGTTTACACTAAAGTATATTATCTATTTAAGGGCAAGGTATATGAGTTCTTTGTAAGTTAGAATGTTATAAACTTGAGCTAAACTTCTGAATTGTTATATGGTATGTATAGGCAATTGATTGCTTCGCTTGAATAAAAACTTTTAAGAATAAAAGTTTAAAATCACCCTGATTTCTGTTTGCATGCCTGGCTGAAAAGTGTTAAGTTAATCATGTTTGCTCAATTGTTTGTTAGTAACACGTTCTAATCCGGTTTATCTCCTAGATCGGGTTAGGGGTGTTACAAATTGGTATTAGGGCCTAGGTTTAGTTGATTCCCAGACTAAACTGAAAGTTCGTTGCATCATTTTTTGTTATATGTGCCACCTAGGAGTTAAGTTTGATAATTATTTGTGATCCATGTCTAATAAAAGTTTCTTGTTGGATGCTATCACCCTTTATGTCTAAAACACATTTAAGATTGGAATAATAAGATCTCGGTTGGCTTCTCCATTGGGAGAAGTAATGTAAAGATGAAATAGGAATAACAAGAATACTCTAACTTGTTAAATAAGAAACCCTTTGAATCGGGCTCTGTGGAAATTCGAGGATGAATTTCTTGTAAGGGGGAGATTTGTAACACCCTAAAATTGTAGTCTAGAGTTTTGTCCTAAGTTCGAGTGTAAGTAAATTTGAGGGAGATGTTATTAGAATGACTAATTGGAGACTTAGGACCAAAAATGGAATAATGAAATAATAGGTGACCATTTTAGAATGTCTTAACTGAATCCTTGATAAAAAGTCTAGGATTGCATGCTAAAACTATGGAATTTTGGGGACCTATCCACTTGTCAAACCAAAGGCAAGACAAGAGGGGGAGAAGGACATGAGTCACGACAATTTTAAGTGGAAAAGGAAAAGAGAAGGTTTGTTCATCTCCATCTCCCCTTGTCTTTTGCCATGATCGAAGGAGTGAGAGGATGTGAGAGAAAGCTTACAATCTTGTGTATGTTAAGTAGATTGTCGGTTTTGGATTAGGAAGGAAGCTTAGGAGGAGGTAATTATATTCTTGCTCTACTTTTAAGTGAAGACTCTAGTTAATTTGTGGATGCACATATATATACATGCGTGAATCAAGGGATGGTTAGAAAGCTAAGAGAAATTTTAGATGGAAACATTCAATTTCTTTGTGTGTTTTGTAATTTTGGGACGGTAGTATTTCAAGGAAAATCTGATTAAATTATTGAGTAGCTTTTGTATGGCATTAGATTTTTTTCTCGGCAAAACACGTTTTATTTATAATAGCTTAAAAGCTTGCGCCCACGTTGAGTGCCTCGTTAAAAACCACTCTAAACCTAATTAGAGAAAGTAAACCCAACGTAGAAAATACACCGCATCGGAATTCAAGATTCATCACCCATGCCACACTACAAACAACATCCCCAAAACCCAAAAATCACACCAACACCGAAAATACCACCATACAACTCAATTCCTAAAAACACATGACGACCAGGGATGGACCGAGGGGGGTGCTGGGGGGGCAACCGCACCCCCTAAAATTTTGAAAATCATATATGATTAGAATTTTTCTATGTATTTTCTATTAAAAATGTATTTTCGCCCCCCTAAACTTCTATAAGTTCGCCCCCCTAGAAATTTATAAGTTCGCCCCCCTAACCTAAAGTCCTGGGTCCGTCCCTGATGACGACTACAAAAAATTACCAAACCAGCATCTCCCTTGATAGAGTATGAAAGTAAATAACCCTTAATACCATCCTAACATAATTTACAAGAGCAAAACATTACAACAGAACACTAGAACACTTTAATCTTTGCATCACCTATTCTTCATGCTCAACATCTAGCAATACTTGATTACTTGCAGATTGACAAACTTCAAAATCCTCCAGCTCCAATTCATTAAATATGACCGAAAACAGCCCCCTCTCCAAATGTTTTGAGGATTACACCGAATACACAAGGCCCCAAATTGTTAACAACAACCTCATCGACAACACTTTCTAACAGCAACCTCATCAAAATTGACAAGTAAAGATACCCACACAAAGCATGTTGTTTTCCTTCAAATCCAGTAAAGGGGCTACATCTCCTTTCAAAATAGAAACTAAAACTTGGACTGGTCCACTTATTCAAGAGCAAAGCTAGCCTTCCACACAAAATTAAATGCCTGCAGATTCGAATAAAATTTGTACCACAGAACTACCATCGCTCTGCACAGAGTTATAATCTACACAAAACAAAACTCACTCTACCATCCCCGCCTAATCTACTTGGATGAGCAAACATCTCAAATATAACTCTCAACAGACTTTAAATGTCGACGAAACTGATTAAAAGAAAACTATATGTTTACACCTATTACTCACAGTGTAATTAAATAAAAAACTATCATCACGCAGAAACTTCCAAAAAGAAAACTATCATACCTTAATTGGCTTCTAGCACCGTTAATTCCCTAATCACTTCTTGTTCACTGCCCACAATTTGCATCCCTAGTTTCTTGCCTAGCTTCAGACTTTTCCTTGCCTCCTTGGTAACATTCTCCCATTCGGCCGCAAGACGAATTTAAAGTCTCCTTATTTAGCTTGTTTCGTCGAAAGGCCCTATCCCTCTTCTTCCTTTCTGCCTCTGACTGAGCCTTACCCTGATAATCCAATAGCGATCCATAGCGTTTATCTTTCTTAGCCTTTTTAACACGGGACTAAAATTCCATTTCAGGGAAGAAGCCGCTAGCATCATTCGACTGGTTCCCTGAAGCCACGCACGAAGCTCCTTTAATGAGTATAATGTATGTTAAGCTTGATGTTAATGTGGTTAAGACTTAAGATATATATTTGAGTTCAGATTGAACCTTGAAAAGTTATGGTGCTTGGAATCCATTTGTATTTAAATCACTTAGAAAAGTTGTAGGGAACTGTTCGAAGGAAAGCATATACACATAAGTAGGTCAATAAGTCTGTTTTGAATATGATCTTTTAGATGCATTTAAATGAGAAATTGGGCTAATTGATATCATATGGAAATTTGTTGGTTTGTTCCATGAGTACTTGTATGTGTGGGAAATGGTTTGAGAATGTTAATGTATGTAAAAGTGTTAGGGCAGTCCTGTAAGTAAATACATGTTTGGTGAGCTGTCTAAAGTGATTAAAAACAAGACAAAATCCTTTAGAGTAACAACCAGGGATTGTGTAACATGTAGGTGAAATTTGCTTTGTTTTATGTACACAAATGTGTAACGGAACTGTCTTGGTCATGAAAGAATGTTTGGGGGCTGTTTACAATAATTTTGGACTGTTTAAAAACGTCAATACACTGTCCTTCGAATATGGAAATATAGGACTGATTTGCAAAAGATTAAGAAACAGTTTTGAAACAAAATTTGGATGTAATGGACTGTTAATAATGATTTAAAACTGGGCAAGGACTGATTTAGGTTTAAAAAAACTGTTTTGGACAGTTTATAGAATTTAAGGGACTATTTTGTGATAATTTGGGGACTGCTTTATGAAGCTAAATCAGGGGCTGTTTTGTATATATATATATATATAGGACTGTTTTTAAGATTTTAAGAGTCTAAAATAGACTGACTTGAACAAGGAAGGAATGTATATGAAGTGGAAATTTGTTAAGCTTAGGAAAGAGTTAATTGAATCTTGTTTTGAACGTACAAACATGTCTCGAAACTGATTTATATACATACATGTTTTAGACTTAATAGTGTAATTGTGAGTTCGTTTGGGACTGCTTGAATAAATACATATGATTTTGAGGGTTGTTTAGTTTGTTACGAACCTTGACATAATCATTAATTGTACTTATATGTGTAGTTATATGTCTTGACTTGGTTTGAATTGTATGTGGATACATTGAAATTGTTATGACCTTTGTGTGAATGTAAGAAAGGGAATAAAAGGAAAATGGACAAATTCAAATGATTAAACAAGTAAAAGAGTGAACTGTTTTGTTGGTATGTTTGTGTGCTAAATTGGGTTGATTTAAGTGATTGAGTGTGTATGAGTATAAGCTGTTCTGTCATGATGATTGTTTGAAAGATTGTTTTGAATCTAACATATAGCTATTTCTTGTTAAAATTAGACCGAGAAGGAGGTAGGAAGGGCTTGATAAGTAGCAAGATAAGGTCAAGGATTCAGGTATCCCGTAACTTCGGGATAAGATTTGAGTGTAGCATAAGCCTCGGGATAGGTTGAAGCTATCTCGGGTATTTCTATTTCTTTTTATTAGTTATTTTTCTTGTGTGTAACGAGCTAAGAAAAAGAAACGGGTAAGCTTGAAAGTTAAGGTAAGCTCATAATGAATGGTGTTCTTTGGGTGTGAAATACTTGATTGTGATATGAGATTGTGGTTTTAATACGGTGCTACTTACTTGATAAGAAATTCTTGGCTAGTAATTTAAAAGTCAAATCTTTAAAGGTAGAATGAAAGTTACGAATGAACTAAAATGGAAATTGAATCTTGCTTGAATTGAGTGTATGAATGACAAGATTTTTGGTATTTAACCTATTGCATCTTAAACTCTGTTTAATTGAGGTTCTAATTATGAATCTATGGTTATAGTGTAAATTATGTATGTATGTGCATACTTGATGATGACCTTGTTACTCTAATAATCGAATAAGGGAATGAATGAATGGAGAGTACACAAATCGAATGGATAATAAATTACAACAATAAGCCTTGGTTCGAGTTAGTTTAGATACAGTTGGCATGCCATAGAGTCCGTCGAGCTCGCTAGTTAAACTACGGTCCCTTGTTGTTAAAGATCAAATGATCTATTGGTACAATTGGTACCCTTGTTCAATAATGAAATAAATGTGGTACTTTGTGTACCCTTGTACCAGTACTTTGTTTACCCTTGTTGTTACTCCTTGTTTTGAAATCGAGTGTCTAGTAACTTGTCAATTAAAGCTAATGTTAAATTAAAAATTTGTAATAATGAATCTTGAGAATATGAATTGAAAATTTGGATTGTGTTCCCTTGATGATTGATGGATTTTGATCCCTTGATAAAGATTAGACTATGTGTCCCTAGCAAAGATTCGAACTATGCTCTATTTGTGATGACAATTGAATAAACGTGAGTAGTTTTCATTGTTTAAAACTCATTTGACATGAAAATGGTAAAGATTAGTGTACTTGTACATGATGGAATATTGTATTTCCATATTTGTTCGATTGTCTATTTAAACATATATGTGGTTTGAATGATTTGCTTCAATTAGTGTAGAACCGGATTTTTGTCCAGGTTGACACACATATATATATAGTATAAATAATAATAAAACAGATAATAAAAATAAAACAAATATATTAAAGTCCAAATAATACAAGGTCCAAATGTTTTACAAAGCCCATACATAACAAAAGTCCCGAACCAAAATGCAAAATCCATTACAACTATTGACAACACACAACAACTCAAGCCCAACCCATTACAACTGTTAACAACCCAACACCAGCCCAACAAACACAAAAATCCCCTTCGAACCCCTTTGTGTTTCTTTTTCTCGCTCGAATTTGAGCCCCCAAGGGACACGTGTCAACATGGTATTGGCTCATTCCATTTCACTCAGACTGTCACCAAGCTGGGACCAGCTGGCATCGCCAGCCGTGCAAGGATGACGTCACTCCTGACGCAGCTATAAATACATGCGAAGAGAGAGAAAAATGTAATTAATGCAGCCATAATTACATCAATAATTACCAAAAAAAGAAATCAAAAAGACAGAGAGAGAGAAGAGTTTACCTGAGGAGTTTGAACCTATCGGAGAAGACAACCGGACACGGGAACCTTGCCGGAAGCTCACCGGAACCGTCAGAATACTGAACCGAGGTATTTCAACCTCTGTTCTTTGTTTTTTTTCCCTTTTTTACCTATTCGAAAAACACAAAAACGAGTTAGATCCTAAAAACCGAACTTAAGTCTTTCTAAAACAGATCTCGAGCATAAAATACATCCATAAATCCAAACTCAAACATAAAGATCAGATCCATAACACATGTAAAAACCTAGATCTAAGGCAAATAAAACAGATATAGGGTTATAAGCATCAGATCTGGTTCGAAACTAAAAATACATAAAAAAAAATAAAAAATAAAAGAGAGAGGTTGAGAGCTTATCTTGCTTTGTCGTTGTCGGAAACGTCATCAGAGTGAACAACTGAGCGTTCGGATCGTTGTCGGAATCGAAAAATAGAAAGGAGAGATCTCTGGTCTCGGGTAGATAGTTTAGGATCGGGAGAAGAGGGGTGTTTCTGATGAAACAGGGCTCAGATCTAGGATTAGGGCGAAAAAAGAAGCTTTTTGGGTAGAATTAGGGTTCCGGCGACGGCGGAGGCGGTGGTCAAAGTTGCAGACGGTGGCCAGAAAAGCCAGGTCTGGCCGGAGAAGATGACCGAAGAAGGTCTAGTCATCAAAAAAAGGAAGAAGAAGGTCGGACGGTGGTCAGAAGTTGCAGGGACGTCGGAGAAGATGACCGGAGAAGGTCTGGTCATCAGAAAGAGGAAAGAGGAGACCAGAGATGATATCCGGTGGTCGATATCATCTTGGCGGCTAAGAAACAGGTCTAGGATTATAAGCATCAGATCTGATTTGAAACTAAAAATACATAAAAAAAATAAAAAAAAAACAAAAGAGAGAGGTTGAGAGCTTATCTTGCTTCGCCGTATTCGGAAACGTCATCAGAGTGAAAAATCGAGCGTTTGGATCATTGTCGGAGTCGAAAAACAGAGAGGAGAGGTCTCTGGTCTCTGGTAGATAGTTTAGGATCGGGAAAAGAGGGGTGTTTCTGATGAAACAAGGCTCAGATCTAGGATTAGGGCGAAAAAAGAAGCTTTTTGGGTAGAATTAGGGTTCCGGCGACGGCGGAGGCGGTGGTCGGAGTTGCAGACGGTGGCCGAAAAAGCCAGGTCTGGCCGGAGAAGATGACTAGAGAAGGTCTGGTCATCGGATAAAGGAAGAAGAAGGTCGAACGGTGGTCGGAAGTTGCAGGGACGTCGAAGAAGATGACCGGAGAAGGTCCGGTCATCGGAAAGAGGAAAGAGGAGACCGGAGATGATATCCGGTAGTCGATATCATCTCGTCGGCTAAGAAACATGTCGGAGGAGTGTTTGAGGGGAAAGGAAGATCAAAACGATGATTTTTGAAAAGTTCTTGACAAGTTCTTGGGAGAAAGGGCTTTTGATCTTTGAAAAACAAGTTTCGGGGAGGTTTAGATGTTTGTAAAGATCAAACGAAGGGTTTTGGAATAGTTTTTGGTTGGTTTATGAGAAAAATGGATGTTTGATCTTCAAAAACAGTTTTGGAGAAGGTTTAAAGTGTTTTTGAAGATCGAACAAGTGAATTTTGAAGAAAAAAGGAAGAACAAAGGTGAAAAGTTGAGTTTTGATAGAGATGGGTTTGGTTTTTTTCGGATTTTGATGTTCGAAGTCAGAGAATTTAGGAGAGAGAGGGAGTTGAGGAGAGAGAGAGGAAGTGATCGAATGCTCGTTCCAACTCAATTGGAGGTTATTTATACTGAGTTGGAACGACACCGTTTTGAAAGCGGGTCACAGGGGATCCGCGTGTCTTCACACGGGATTGGGTACGAGTCCGTGACCCGATCGAGTTTAAAACATTGGATTTGGGCTTTTTTAATTTGAATGGGTTAAATGGTTTGGGCTTAAGTAAAGGTTTGGGCTTGGTTAAGGGGTTCGAGCTTAGTCTTTTAGGGTCTTTAGAATTAGGCTCTTAAATTTTAATTTCCTCACAAATTAGACCCTATTTGTTTGTAATCTGACCACTTAAAATGCAATTTAATTCAATTCAGTCCTTTCCAAAATTTAACTGCTTTATTTAATTGCTCTATTAAATGTCTTTAATTAATTGCTTTAATTAATTGTTTTATTTTAATTATGTAATTAATTCATATGCTTGAAATGTTTTTAAGTACCATGCCATATATTGTTTAGACAATTAATCACATGCTAAATTAAATTAGAAACATTACTGTAGTTTACCTAATCATAATTGAATAAGAAGATCATTGTAGAAAATAAGTAGATATTTGAAACAATGTTAGAATGCTCAATATTAGCTAGTGTCACAATATAGAGTGATGTTAACCAATGAGCATTCCGATAAAAGTTTCAATTTTCTACTTTAACTTAGAAAATGGAAATAAATCACTAACTAGGTAAATTTAACAAGTAAAATAAAAATAGGGTTAATAATTAGTGTCATTCTAATTAGGAATGTTGTTATTTTTGGGCTCGATAAAGAAAGTGTCCAATATTATTTTGGGTGTTTTCTTTTATGTCCAAAATTAATAACATTCATAGAATTTTAATTAAATCAATTAATGGAGTCTAATTAGGGTTTACTTAAAAATGACAAGACAATAATAAATCATGCATTAAACCTTTTGTGTTGAGGTACATTTTTCCAATATATGTTGAAGTGTCCTAATGTAATTGGATGTTTCATAATTATATTCGATCGAAATGTATTTTCTTACAAAAGGATATTCTCATTCGGAATAAAATTCATTTTACAGTTAATAGATTTAATTAAATCCAAATTAATATTCGAAATGCCAAAATGTCACGTGTAATGAATAAGGTACTGATAACGGGCGTTCGTAGGGGTGCTAACCCTTCCCTACACGTAACCGACTCCCGAACCCGAACTTTTCAAAAAGAATCTTTAGTGCGTTTTTTTGGTGTCCGGCCTACCAAAGTGGCCGGTGGCGACTCTAAAATGATTTTAAGTAAAATAAATGAGGTTTTGATAAAAAAAATGGAAGGCTAATTAATTAAAAAGATAAGATTGGTCAAAAATCCTGATTTTCCGGATTTCAATCGTCAAGGTTGTTTTCATTCCAAACCTTAAAAAGCGGGCTTTCAAAAAACGATCGCGACAGCTGGGCGACTCCGCTGAGGACTAATTTGAGAGTCAGGCCTATTAATTAATTACACGTGGCATTTTGGCATTTCGAACATTAATTTGGATTTATTTTTTTCTAAAACAACTGTTCGATGGATTTTAGGAAAAATGGGGTAGTTTTTGTGTATGCTATAATTGTCATTCATGCATAAACCCTAAACCCGAGTATTTCAACCTTAAGTGGGAGTAAGACAATATCCGACGTGATGCTCTTCAGCTCCGAGTTCAGATTTTTTTCTTCTTCCGGTATACTAACCTTATGTAGCGTGGGGCCCATGCCTCCGTTGTAAGGGACCTATACTACTGAATCGATGTCTTGCTGCCGCAGTAGGCAGTAACGACAGTTCGGGAACCGAGAGTCTAGAACAAAGCCCACATTTTGTTTTAGAAGCCCACCCCCATTAGAGCCAGATAGGGACCTACGACAGGTGTTGCCGGTTTAAATTCATTTCTTTGTTTATCTTGTTGCATTAAATATTTTCTTTTATATTTTGAATGATTATTAATCTTGAAATTTGTTTACTTGCTTTCAATATTAATTCGGGATACTAACACAAGTTTTTTTTTTGTTTTGTTTGTTGTCTGCTTGTTTTGTTTTATTTTTTTCATCTATTGCATTTTTTATTTTTGACATCGAATTTGGAGTCAGTTAAATTTAGAAGTACCCGATATGTCACGAGGATTTAAAGTAGGAGAGGATAACATTGTTGTTTGGATCTGGTCTGAGCAGACACAACACGAAAAAGGGGATAGCCTTAGAAAAGAAGTATCCAAAATGAAGGGATATGCAAAGCTGACCACTAATCAGGAGGCATGTTTATCAGATTTTAAACATATCTGGGATCAGTGGGACAATGAGATGAAAAATCTATTTCGAGATGAATTCGGGGACATAGCCTTATTGCTAGAAATAAAGGTCGATCAAGAGTTGTTAAGGGCAATGGCGCAATTCTGGAACCCAGCCTATAACTGCTTCACTTTTGGGCAAGTAGATATGACACCGACATTGGAGGAGTACGAGGTACTGATAAACTGCCCGAAAATAGAAAGTGACAAGATCTACACCAAGTCACTCAACAGCATCGGACATTCAGGGTTCATCAAAAAGTTGGTAGCATTAACAGGAAAGACCAAAGAATGGTGGGATCAAAGATTGGCAAAAAATGATAGCACCAACCAAAATGAAGATAGTCAGCGAGTAAACTGGAGGATTCTTAAAGAACTGATACTGGCAAGTAGCGACGAACCGGTTAGAATGAGAAGCCTGTTTGTCCTGTGTATTTATGGCCTGGTAATCTTCCCGAGGACCCGTGAGCATGTTGACTCTTCGACTATTGGATTATTTGAACGACTGAGTGAAGGAGTTAACCCGATACCGGCAATTCTGACAAAAACCTATAGGTCACTCACCAACTGCAAGAAGACAAGGGAAGCAAAATTCTGTAGGTGTGCACAACTGCTAGAAGTATGGTTTAGGGGCCACAGATGGAACGCACCTTACAGAGGAGCTAGATACTGTGATACCTATTCACCGATCAGAGAACATCTGACTGACTGTGTCCTGGAAAAGAAAACTGAGAAACACTGGACCGAATACACCGAGATGATCGAGGGAAATGGATGCCTAACTGGGAGGGGTCTTATGTTGTCAAGAAAGCTTTCTCCAGAGGAGCATTAATACTGACTGAAATGGATGGCAAAGAGTTACATAAGCCAGTGAATTCGGATTCGGTCAAAAAGTATTATGCTTGAAGAATACAAAAAGAGATTAAAAAAATGGAGTGAAAACCCGAAAGGGCGCTCTCGCAAAAAGAAAATATATATGGTGAAAACCCCAAAAAGGGCACCTTAGATATCAAAAAAATAAAATAAAAAATAAAGGCGGTTCAAGATGAAAACTCGCAAAGGGCGTCTTGAAACCAAAGGAGGATTTGAGTTGAAAACCTGAAGAGGCGGCTCAGATAAGTGAAGTTAGCCATCTGATAATCAAGACCTCTCGGACATATGGTATTTCGGAAGGGGTTTCACATTCGAAAGCATTCCAACAACATTTGAAGACTACCGGACATGAGTGCAAACTCAGCCCTACTTCTGGTTGACAGGGTAGTTGTATCCTTCATGCCTTGGATGCCCAGAGATCTGACTTTATTTCTTGATTTTTGTTTGCCATGATTATTTCCAAATCCGTTGTATTCCAATTTATAAGCTCCAATAAAATTCATGAATTCACTCCCGAGCCTTCTTTTTATTTCAAAGCATCTTAAAATGGTTGATATAACGAAAAAGCAGATAATTTCCTGGTATTACTTTGTTTTAGAAGTGCAGGTGGATCTTGTCACTCTAGGAATTGAAGAAGAGTGTACAAGATGAGTCAGTGCAAAACTGAAGGTTGATCATGAATGTCGCAACGGAGATTGTCACCCGAAGAACAATGATTTATCTATAATGAGATGATCAGAAATATGAGGGCAAAGCATTACAAGGTCCATCTGAGTTGATTTTGGCGGGTGCCGAGAAGAGAAGCATTCGCAGCTCGGTAGAAATTCTTGGGAACAGCAAGGTTTCTTTATTGATTGAAGCAATATGTGGCTGATCAAAATAAAACCTCTTTGATCATATCACTTCGAAAAGAAAAAAGAAAAAAGAAAGAGAAAAAAGAAAAAAAAAAGAGAAAAAAGAAAAAAAAAGAGAAAAAAGAAAAAAAAACAAAGTGAAAACCCGAAAGGGCGCTTTGAGAAAAGCAAACTAAAGTAAAAACCCGAAAGGGCGCTTTAGAGCGAAGGGAAAGAAACGCAGAAAGGAAGTTGCAATGGCCAAATCTAGATGTGGGATGAAGATTAGACGATGAGCATCCAGAAAAAGGACCTAAAAGAGCAGGAGTTGATTGATGGATCTGAGTAAACCATGGTTCATGCATCATATAGGGTATTAGGATCATGTTAACCTGTATATTTCATTTGTTTTAACAGGAAAATGACAAAGAAGGATTCATAATGAGAAGAGTCCGCCCAGCAAAGAAGGATTCATAATGAGAAGAGTCCGCCCAACAAAGAAGGATTCATAATGAGAAGAGTCCGTCCGTTGAAGAACGAGGAAGTTCCAAATGAGAAGAGCTTACTTATCTAGTACCGTTGCAGAAAAGACCAGCAAAAGAGCGAGGAATGAAGAATTTCATAATGAGAAGAACAGCTTCAGACCTTAGAAAGCGAAGAGCAGCGCCGGATTATCAAAGATTGAAGAATTTCATAATGAGAAGAACAGCTTCAAGCTTTGACGAGTAGATGGTTTAGACAAAATCCGAGTCTTTTCAGTCTTTGCCCTATTCTTGTTCCACAGCAATGAGCAAAGAGGGGCAACTGTAGAACCGGATTTTTGTTCGGGTTGACACACATATATATATAGTATAAATAATAATAAAACAGATAATAAAAATAAAACAAATATATTAAAGTCCAAATAATACAAGGTCCAAATGTTTTATAGAGCCCATACATTACAAAAGGCCCGAACCAAAAGCCAAAATCCATTAAAACTATTGACAACCCACAACAACTCAGACCCAACCCATTACAACTGTTAACAACCCAACACCAGCCCAACAAACACAAAAATCCCATTCAAACCCCTATGTGTTTCTTTTTCCTGCTAAAATTTGAGCCCCAAGGGACACGTGTCAACATGGTATTGGCCCATCCCATTTCACTCGGACTCTCACCAAGCTGGGACCAGCTGGCATCGACAGTCGTGCAAGGATGACGTCACTCCTGACGCAGGTATAAATACCTGCAAAGAGAGAGAAAACGTAATTAATGCAGCCATAAATACATCAATAATTACCAAAAAAAGAAATCGAAAAGACAGAGAGAGAGAAGAGTTTACCTGAGGAGTCTGAACCTATCGGAGAAGACAACCGGACACGGGAACCTTGCCAGAAGCTCACTAGTACCGTCAGAATATCGAACCGAGGTATTTCAACCTCTGTTCTTTGTTTTTTTTTCTTCCTTACCTGTTCGAAAAACACAAAAACGAGTTAGATCCTAAAAACTGAACTTAAGTCTGTCTAAAACAGATCTCGAGCATAAAATACATCCTTAAATCCAAACTCAAACATAAAGATCAGATCCATAACACATGTAAAAACCTAGATCTAAGGAAAATAAAACAGGTCTAGGATTATAAGCATCAGATCTGGTTCGAAACTAAAAATACATAAAAAAAATAAAAATAAAACAAAAGAGAGAGGTTGAGAGCTTATCTTGCTTCGCATTTGTCAGAAACGTCATCAGAGTGAAAAATCGAGCGTTTGGATCGTTGTCGAAGTCGAAAAACAGAGAGAAGAGGTCTCTGGTCTCGGGTAGATAGTTTAGGATCGGGAGAAGAGGGGTGTTTCTGATGAAACGGGGCTCAGATCTAGGATTAGTGCGAAAAAAGAAGCTTTTTGGGTAGAATTAGGGTTCCGGCGACGGCGGAGGCGATGGTCGGAGTTGCAGACGGTGGCTGGAAAAGCCAGGTCTGGCCGGAGAAGATGACTAGAGAAGGTCTGGTCATCGGAAAAAGGAAGAAGAAGGTCGAACGGTGGTCGGAAGTTGCAGGGACGTCGGAGAAGATGACCGGAGAAGATCTGGTCATCGGAAAGAGGAGACCGGAGATGATATCCGGTGGTCGATATCATCCCGTCGGCTAAGAAACATGTCAGAGAAGTGTTTGAGGGGAAAGAAAGATCAAAACGATGATTTTTGAAAAGTTCTTGACAAGTTCTTGGGAGAAAGGGCTTTTGATCTTTGAAAAACAAGTTTTGGGGAGGTTTAGATGTTTGTAAAGATCAAACGAAGGGTTTTGGAATAGTTCTTGGTTGGTTCATGGTTCATCAAAGAGAGAGTTTCTCCGAAAACTTACTCTTGAGCTTAGTTAAGTTGCTTAGACTTAAACTAAGCTCCCAAAACCTTCAAACATTGGTTTCAAAGCTGAAAACCAAACTTCACTCACCAATTCTGTTTCGCAAGCTTGCCGAAACGCCGTTCAAGCCTCCGAATCAACACCACAAGGATCCGAAGATGTCTCCCCTGTTTTAAACACATCAAAGCAGAGGATTAATGCATCATCATGCATTAAAATCTTCAGCCATAATACCTAAACTCGCTGCTCTCACAAAAACTCACATTTCGGCTACCAAACACAACCGAAATCACATCCAAACACTTCCACAACATTACCTAGCCAAGATCCATCACTTCTAAACATTCTTAGACGTCAATTAACATCTAAAAAGAACCTAATCACGTCCTTATACCTCCAGCTATATCAGAACACCAAGATCACCCCAAAAACCACCATTTTCACCAATAAAAACTTAGGAAAATCAACCTATTTGGGATTGCATTGATTAAACCTCAATTACACATCATTAAACATCCAAAATACATTAAAAAGACATCTCAAAACAGAGCCCAAACATTCATCACGAATTTCTTCAAGATTTAATCAAAATCTCAAGTTTTAAGCCAAAATCAAGATCACAACATCAAAGCCTTTTATAAAACTCAATTTAAGGATTGAGAACTTGGGAATTTCAGTAAAGAACTGAGTATTTAGAGGAGAAGAACGTCCATACCTCTAAATGTGGATTTCTCCTTGTTTAGAGCCAAAATCCTTGAAAATTCAATATGCAAATGGAGAGGATTTGATGTAGAAATGATTAGGAATCATTTGAGGATTGAAATCTCATCATATGGTGTGAAAATCAAAAGAAAAGCTGCTATGGAAATGTGTTTGGCTGAGGGAATTTTGAGAGAAAATGAAATGGGAAAATTTTAGCAAAAGTTAGTTATGAAACTAAAATATGGTTTTTCCCTCTTTTCTTTTTATTAATTAAACACTAAATGAGTCATTAAAATTAAGAAAAATCTAGAGAAATCCTTCCTTGGGTAAATTAGCTCCTTAAAGATTCAAAGTTTCAATCCTTTCAAAACAGTTACAAACTTTTCAAAAATTACAATTTAGTCACTAATTCGAAATGTCATATTTCCAAGTCTTATTTTGTAAAATTGATTTCACCACTCTCTTTTATATATTAAAAGAGGATTTTTAGATATTTTTCCATATTTTTAATGCATCCCGAACTAGGCTTTCCCTAAAACCACCTTTTATATTCGAACCGAAAATTAGACCGGTCCGGTTCAGACCCTAAACTTCCAAGCCCAAAATTGGGGTGTTACAACTCTCCCCCTTAAGAAATTTCGTCCTCGAAATTTACCTGGAGGAAAAAGGTATGGAAACTGCTTCTCCATGTCATCCCTCCTTTCCCACGTGGCCTCCTCAGCACCACGATGCTTCCACAACACCTTTACCAACTCAATGGTTTTGCCTCGAAGTACTTTACTGTTCGAGTCCAGAATTTCCATCGGTTCCTCATCATAGGTCAAATCTGGATTCAACTCCACTTCCTCCACAGGCATAACATGCGAAGGATCCGATCTATACCTCTAAAGCATAGAGACATGAAACACATCATGAATCTTTTCCAACTCTTGCGGTAACCTCAACTTGTACGCAACAAGACCCACATGCTCAATCACCTCGTATAGTCCAATGTACCTAGGGCTCAACTTACCCTTTCGGCCAAACCTCATCACCTTTTTCCAAGGCGAAACTTTCAAAAACACACGGTCACCCACCGCATACTCAATCTCCTTACGCTTCAAATCCGCGTAAGACTTTTGTCGATCAGAAGCTGCCTTCAATCGCTCATAAATGAGCTTCACCTTCTCGGTGGTTCCTTTCAACAAAGCTGGCATCGAGACCAACTTCTAACCTGTTTCAGCCCAACAAAGAGGAGTTCTGCATTTCCTCCCGTACAAAGCCTCATAAGGTGCCATTTGAATACTTGCCTGGTAACTATTGTTATAAGCAAACTCCACCAAAGGCAAATGCTTCTCCCAAGAGCCTTGAAACTCAATCACACAACACCTCAACATATCCTCCAACACTTGGATAACACACTCAGACTGTCCATCCGACTATGGATGATAAGAAGTACTGAAATTCAACCGTGTACCCAAAGCCTGGTGCAAACACTGCCAGAAACGCGATGTAAACCTCGGATCTCGATCTGACACAATCGACTTTGGCACACCATGCAGCCGCACAATCTCAGCAATGTACAGCTCTGCAAGCTTGTCCAAAGTGTACGTGGTATGCACAGGCAAGAAATGCGCACACTTCGTCAGGCGATCCACAATCACCCACACCGAATTCTTCTTCGATGGCGACAAAGGTAAACCAGACACAAAGTCCATGGTAATCCTTTCCCACTTCCATTCAGGAATCCTCAACGGTTGCAACAACCCGGAAGGAAACTGATGCTCAGCCTTAACTCGCTGACAAACCATACACTTGCTCACATAATCAGCAACATCTTTCTTTAAACCCACCCAATAGTACTCATCTCTAAGATCACGATACATCTTACTACTACCAGGGTGCATAGCAAAAGGACTACTATATGCTTCAGTCAGAATAGCACGCCTCAACTCAGCATCATTGGGCACTACTATTCGACTCCCAAAACATAAGACTCCATCATCATTAAAGCAGAAATCTGATGGCCTATCCTCAGCAATATCCTAAACATGTGGCACCAAGGAATCATCCAACAGTTGCTTATCCTTTATCAACTGAACCAAGGATGGTTTCACTTGCAATTCAGCCACAAGACCACCATCACGCGAAATACTCAAGCTGGCAAACATAGCCCTCAACTCCACTGCTACCTTCCTACTCAAGGCATCCGCTACAACATTAGCTTTACCCGGATGGTACTCGATCGTCAAATCGTAATCCTTAAGCAACTCCACCCAACGTCGTTGCCTAAGATTCAACTCTTTCTGAGACATCAGATACTTCAAACTCTTATGGTCCGTGTACACAGTACACTTCTCACCATACATGTAGTGTCTCCAAATTTTCAAAGAAAAAACCACCGCAGCTAACTCAATGTCATGCGTAGGATAATTGCGCTCATGCACCTTCAACTGGCGCGATACATAAGCCACCACCTTACCCTCTTGCATCAACACACATCCCAAACCAACGTAGGATGTGTCACTATACACCACAAACTCTTTCCCTGATTCAGGTTGAACCAAGATAGGAGCTTGCGTCAAAGCTGCCTTCAGCTTCTCAAAAGCCTGCTGTCTCGCTTCCGTCCACTCATACCTAACATCCTTCTGCAACAACTTCGTCAAAGGTGCAGCAATCTTTGAAAATCCATCCACGAACCTCCAGTAGTATCCCGCCAAACCAAGGAAACTACGGACCTCATGAACAGACTTAGGAAGCTTCCAATTCATCACTGCCTCAACCTTATGAGGATCAACACGAATCCCCTCAGCAGAAACCACGTGACCAAGGAACACAACTTCCCTGAGCCAGAACTCACACTTGCTCAGCTTGGCATAAAGCTGATTCTCCAACAAAGCCTGCAACACAATCCTCAAATGCCCCTCGTTCTCCTCCTCGGTACGAGAGTACACGAGAATATCATCAATGAACACCACAACAAATTTATCCAAGTATTCATGGAACACTCTAATCATCATGTCCATGAAAGCTGCAGGAGCATTCGTCAAACCAAACGGCATCACAAGAAACTCATAATGCCCATACCTCGTTCTGAAGGCTGTCTTTGGCACATCCACATCCTTCACCTTCAACTGGTAATACCCTGACCTTAAGTCAATTTTAGAGAACACAGTCGCTCCCCGAAACTGATCAAAAAGATCATCAATCCTCGGCAATGGATATCGATTCTTGATAGTCAACTTGTTAAGCTGACGGTAATCGATGCACATTCTCATAGTGCCATCCTTTTTCTTCACAAACAAGACCGGTGCACCCCAAGGTGACACACTCGGCCGAATGAAACCACGATCAAGCAACTCCTGAAGTTGCGTCTTCAGCTCCTTCAACTCTTTAGGTGCCATTCGATAAGGAGTAATGGACACTGGAGTTGTGTTTTCATACAGCTCAATTCCAAACTCCACTTCGCGATTAGGAGGCAATCCAGGTAACTCCTCCGGAAACACACCAGGAAACTCTCGCACAATCCTGATATCTTGAACCCGCAACACCTTAGAGCTAGGATTCATCACAAAGGCTAGGTAGGCTTCACAACCTTGCCTCAGCATTCGGCTCGCCTCCAATGTAGACACAACATTGGCTAGAAACTTCACATTCTCACCAACCACCACTACCTCATAATCATCCGCAAGCTTCAGCAAAACTCGCTTGTTCTCAAAATCCACCACAACTCGATGTTCAAAAAGCCAATCCATACCAAGGATTACATCAAAACCATAGAAAGGCAATTACATAAGATCAACATGAAAAACATGGTTTTGCACAACCAAGGGACATTTTCTATAAAGCTTTCGTGTCACAACGGTCTCACCAAAAGAACTAGTTACACGCATACCAACATCCAAAGACTCAACAGGCAAACCAAGCAATTAAGCATGCTCACGCAATATGTATGAGTGTGTAGATCCAGAATCAATCAAGGAAAGTAATGACAAGGATTGCAAAGTCAAAGTACCTGCGATCACATCCGTGTCATTTCTTCCCTCCCGCTGCGCATACACTCGAGCCTGACTACCACCCTCAGGCTGGACAGCTACCACGTGAGCCACATTCCTTCCACCATCCTCTCTGCGCTGGAAGTTACCACGGCCGCGCCCACGACCTCTCTGTGGTGCAACAACTCCAGGAGCACGTCCCTGACCACCACCGGCCAACAGAGGACACTCCTTCCTCATGTGGTCCGCCGAACCACAGTTCCAGCACAAATTACCGGTCACCACAACAGGAGCCTGCATCTCTTTCGCTGCCTGAGGACAATCACGCCTCAAGTGACCACGCGATCCACACGCCCAGCATGTGTTCTGATCAGCTCTCGCCCTGTCTCCCTGAACAGGCGCACCTTGCCCTCCACCACCACGCCTAGCAGAAGACTGATACCTCCGATCACGTCCTCTCTTGTTCCGTCCACCATCGGAACTATACTCAGCAGCTCGATTGCCCGAGCTAGAACCAACACCTCTAGAAGATAAACCCAGGTTCTACTCAATATCCTTCGCCCTACTAACAAGCACATCAAAATCAGTGTACTCAGCGGCCAGCATATAGGTCTTTACATCCGTCACCAAACCGTAACGGAAATGTTCACACCTCTCCCGCTCATCAGGGATAAGCTCAGGTGCGTACTGACTGAGACGGACAAATTGGATCTCGTACTCAGCTATTGTCATACTTCTTTGTGTCAGAGACATGAACTCTCTTTTCTTTTCATCCAGGTATCGCACACCCAGATACCTACGCTTGAACGCGTTCAGAAAGAAGGTCAAGGTCACATCAGCATCCTCCATTCTAGAGATAGTGGTCGTCCACCAGTTATACGCATCATCATGCAACAGCGACACCACACAGCCTAGCTTCTGCACATCATTGCAGTTCATCTGTCCCAATATCCTCTTGGTACTTTCCAACCAAGACTCGGAACCCTCTGCAGACAAACCCCTAAACTCAGTCCCTCCCAGACTGCGCAAACGTTCCAAAGGTAGTCTAGCATTAGCATCTCCCTGATGCCTAGCTCCATGAGCTCCAGCTACTGCCGCCTGAAAGGCTCCAGCAATAGCTTGAATCAAAACTGTCATATCAGGAGCAGCTTGCCCCTGCCCAGCTTCAGGTCCAGCGACCCCAGCACCAGCATCAACACCAGCTCCATCACCTCCAGCACCACCACCACCGGGCGGATGAGGTAAATCCACTACATTCACATCATTCTCTTCATTCTCGTTTTGAGCCATAGCTCGCGTATTAATCCTCGTCTCTCTACGAGGTCCCATTCACTAAACAATGCACTAACATAAATGCAATAAACATAATCAGGCTCAGCAAGGTAAGAAATCCAAGTACTCAAGCTCACTTCCAATTAAAAACAAATCATTTCATTAGTTTTGATATGGCAATGGGTCCCTCTAACATGCTTCACCACAACATACATCACAATTGGAACATACTTACAATTCACACATCATACTTTCACTCAAAAAGCATACAAAGCAATCATACACATATCACCCACATAACCATTCCCAATAACTCGAGAACTCAGCTCTGATACCACCAAATGTGACCCCCTTAGCCCGGCCTAGACGGTTGACCCAAACTACGAAGATTACACGGGGAAAACCAAAGTCAACCTGAAAGTCAACATTGATTAGCGACCTTTTTTTTCTTTTTAAACTTGTCTAGATGCACATTAACCCTAGGCGTACTCTTGAGATAAGCATACTTGAAATTCACGGCAAACGGAAAGCAATAAAGGACTCAATTGCACAACATACGAATTTAGGGACCAAATTGTAAATTCTGGAAATTAAGAGGACTTAACTAATTTCAAGGTTACCAATAACAAATTAAACATATTACAAGCTTCCCTGTCAAATTCCACCTTAAACGGACATTCCAAACTCAATCAATTGCATAAACAAAATTCAGGACTAAAACGTAAAGCTTGCAAAACATAAACCATACAAATCAGTGCCCAACGGTCAAGTGTTTCGGAACGGGGGTTGACCGTTCCGAAATGCGGGTTCGTTTCGAAACCCGTTCCGAAACAGGGCTTGGCAATAGCAAAAGTGTTTCGGAACGGCCTCTACCCGTTTTGATACACAAAGGCCATAACAAGCCCCTGTTTCGGAACGGTAGTGCCCGTTCCGATACAGGCTGCCCAGAAAGTGCAGAATTTTCTGGTTTAACATACATTCGACCAATCAAACACATCCCTATGACCTCCTAATCATGCCAACAAGTCATCAAACATTAAAGGAACATATTTGCATCATCAAAACTCATTCATGGCATCAATTAGGGAAAACCTCAATCTATAGGCATGCAACCTATTACTCAAAACCAACCAAACATCAAATCATCAAGGCAAACTCCAAAATGGCCAATTACATGTTTCAAACATAATAGGTATCATACCAAACTTAGGGAGTCCAAAACATCTCCCAACAACACAACCTAGGTTCCCATTGCCACATATCAAAGACTAATAACGTTGTGAAAATGTCACCATACATGAGCTTAGCTTTCCCTTGGATCACTTGCCCTCCTTGCTGCCCACAAACACCTTAATTATCTGCATTATTGGTTCAAGAAAGAGAGCGTAAGCACAAATGCTTAGTGAGGCATGCTCTAAAAAAAACAACACAATAATGCATTTTACAAAACACCTTCCAAAGGCCTTTAAAATCATAAACATCATTTCTCATGCAACAATGCATACACAACAAGCATCTCATGCTTAAATAACATCAATATGTCATATTGGCTTCCAAGTGATAACCATAACCATTTCCAACATAAAACACAATCGAATATGCGGATTACAAGCGTTGTTTCATACGCTTCATACACACTACCAAACACACAAGGTCGAGTTTACCGGTACAATCACAACCCCTCAACACCCATGATGGAGTCTAACGGTACAATCACAACCCCTCCACATCACTCATTGGTAGTTGTATAACATCACTAACGAGAATACGGGACACAACACAAGATCCTCACATGGCATTTTAACCACCATTAAGATCTTAGACATCTCATTAGTGTACTTGGATGGAGATTACGGTACCATTACAACCCCTCAACATCCAAGGCGACTTTATTCACGGTGCACCCAATCCTATAGCCGGCTAACTATATCCGATTCAAGTACTTTTAAACCAACACATCACTTGCCAATATACATCATTTACCATCATCAATCCACTGTTTTAAAGCATTAAACAAAGCCATTAAACCATCATGCATCACCATGCATCAAAACCACATTTATCAATGCCAAACCAAGGATCTCTTATCTTGAGCATCCTTCAACACATGGCTTCCAAAACCAGCATTAAACATGCTAAAAATATGCTTTCAAAACAGAATTTAAACATGCAAATAAACACATTGCATCCAACCATTTCATGGTTCATCAAAGAGAGAGTTTCTCCGAAAACTTACTCTTGAGCTTAGTTAAGTTGCTTAGCCTTAAACTAAGCTCCCAAAACCTTCAAACATTGGTTTCAAAGCTGAAAACCAAACTTCACTCACCAATTCCGTTTCGCAAGCTTGCCGAAACGCCGTTCAAGCCTCCGGATCAACACCACAAGGATCCAAAGATGTCTCCCCTGTTTTAAACACATCAAAGCAGAGGATTAATGCATCATCATGCATTAAAATCTTCAGCCATAACACCTAAACTCGCTGCTCTCACAAAAACTCACATTTCGGCTAACAAACACAACCGAAATCATATCCAAACACTTCCACAACATTACCCAGCCTAGATCCATCACTTCTAAACATTCTTAGACATCAATTAACATCTAAAAAGAACCTAATCACGTCCTTATACCTCCAGCTATAGCAGAACACCAAGATCACCCTAAAAACCACCATTTTGACCAATAAAAACTTAGGAAAATCAACCTATTCGGGATTGCATTGATTAAACCTCAATTACACATCATTAAACATCCAAAATACATTAAAAAGACATCTCAAAACAGAGCCCAAACATTCATCACGAATTTCTTCAAGATTTAATCAAAATCTCAAGTTTTAAGCCAAAATCAAAATCACAACATCAAAGCCTTTTATAAAACTCAATCTAAGGATTGAGAACTTGAGAATTTCAGTAAAAAACTGAGTATTTAGAGGAGAAGAACGTTCATACCTCTAAATGTGGATTTAGAGCCAAAATCCTTGAAAATTCAATATGCAAATGGAGAGGATTTGATGTAGAAATGATTAGGAATCATTTGAGGATTGAAATCTCATCATTTGGTGTGAAAATCAAAAGAAAAGCTGATGTGGAAATGTGTTTGGCTGAGGGAATTTTGAGAGAAAATGAAATGAGAAAATTTTAGCAAAAGTTAGTTATGAAACTAAAATATGGGTTTTCCCTCTTTTCTTTTTATTAATTAAACACTAAATGAGTCATTAAAATTAAGAAAAATCTGGAGAAATCCCTCCTTGGGTAAATTAGCTCCTTGAAGATTCAAAGTTTCAATCCTTTCAAAACAGTCACTAACTTTTCAAAAATTACATTTTAGTCACTAATTCGAAATGTCATATTTCCAAGTCTTATTTTGTAAAATTTATTTCACCACTCTCTTTTATATATTAAAAGAGGATTTTTAGATATTTGTCCATATTTTTAATGCATTCCGAACTAGGCTTTCCCTAAAACCACCTTTTATATTGGAACCGAAAATTAAACCGGTCCGATTCAGACCCTAAACTTCCAAGCCCAAAATTGGGGTGTTACATATCCTCAAAACATTACTTAAATATGACAAAAATGATACATACTATGTTGTGACAAAACTACAGCTATGGTGGGAGCTATGATGGGAGGGGTTGCGGGCCTTGTGGCCCCAACACCTCATATATTTTTACCTTTAATTCATATGTTAAATTCGAAAAATATATAGAATAATTATAAATAGCTAAGTTTTAAAAAGTTATATTTTGTTCCCTCGAGTGCGGTCCCTAATAGTATGCATTAGAGGTGTTTAAAAATACCTGATTGATTGATTCGACTCGATCCGACGACTTAATAATCCGAACCTAAAAATATTGGGTAATTTAAAAAAAAATATTTGACCCATGATTTTTTTGGGTAGTTGGGCCGGGTCTGGGCTAATTTTTTTGGTTATCGGGTACTCGACCCGACCCAATAGTTTTAATATATATTTTTTAGTTTTAAATTATATTTTTATTTGAGACTCCTTAATATTTTTATCTAAACCTAAATTTATATCTCTAAATTATTTCTATGTTTGTATTGTGTACTTTAAATTTTCAAAATTTTCAAATATTTTTTTATTAAATAGATGTATTACATTCTCATACCGGAATTCGAAAGAAAAAACAAAATTAATATTTTTAATGTGTTTTGTGATATACTATAATATATATATATCCAAATATTTTATCTTAAAACTAACTTTAAATTATTAATTTTTGTGTTTAGATTATGTATTATGAATTTTTAAATTTTATGTGTTTCCAATGTAATATTTCAAAAAATTTAAACTATATATATATATATATATATATATATATATATATGAACCAGGTATCCGAGTTTTACGAGTACTCGAATAGCAAATATTATGATAAAGCGGGCCGAAACACGGGCCGACAAAGGAGGTACTGAAATGAACCGGGTACCGGACAATTAACTGGCCTAGTATGCATGGCAAAAACGTGGTCATAAAGGCCTCTCTAGCTGGCTCTATAAATGGCTCTGCCATCAACATTTTGTTGAGACAAGTAGAATGAAAACAGTAACTTGTATCTCTAAGAGACTAAGACATGGATAACTATACATCCACCAGTAATTGTTATCTCTATCCAATTGTTATCTCTACGCTGCTCATTTCACTTCCTTTACCACTTGTTTTTCTGCTCGCCATTGCACCCCTTGTCGTTGTCAAATTAAAATTCAGGAACCAACCCCCGCTTCCACCAGGGCCAACTCCATGGCCCGTCATCGGAAACCTCCCCGAAATCTGGCGAAACAAGCCGGCCTTCCGCTGGATTCTTGGCCTCATGAAACACCTCGGTACCGATATCGCTTGCATCCGCCTCGCAAAAACTCACATCATTGTTGTTACATCACCGGAGATCGCTAGGGAGTTCCTGAAGAAACAAGACTCCGTTTTCGCATCCAGGCCGACTACGATGGCGACGGAGTACGCCACCCGAGGTTTCTTGTCGACAGCATTGGTGCCATGGGGAGATCAGTGGAAGAAAATGAGGAAAGTGATTGCCTGCAACGTTATTAATCCAGCAAGACTTGGCTGGTTACTCCATAAACGAACCGAAGAAGCTGATAATCTTGTTAAGTTCATCTACAACCAATGCATCAACAATGAAAACCGCGGTGTTATAAATTTGAGAGTCGCAACCAGGCATTATACGGGAAATGTCATCAGGAAGATGATGTTCAATAAAAGATACTTCGGGAAAGGTAAAGAAGATGGAGGGCCTGGAAAGGAAGAAGAAGAACACGTTGAATCGTTGTTTACAGTTCTAAAGCACATTAACTCTTTTATTCTTTCGGACTATGTGCCTTGGCTGAGGCCATTGGATTTGGAGGGGCATGAGAAGATTGTAAGTGAGGCTATGAGAATCCTGAATGGTTACCATGATCCTATCGTTGATGACAGACTAAAAGAGTGGAGAGAAGGGAAGAAGAAGAAGCCTCAAGATTTGCTTGATGCTTTCATTTTAGCAAAGGATTCAAATGGGAAGCCTGCACTTTCTGTTGAAGAGATCAAAGCCCAATGCACGGTGAGATTTCATGTCTGTTGAATAAAAATAGAATGTAGTGCAAATTTATATGTCTCAATTTTATACCACGTATATTAAAGATTTTCTTATTTATTTTCTTGATAATACATGTGGTATAGAATTATAGCCCATAGGTGTGGCATATACAATGACACAAAAAAGGCAAAAAAATTCTATTCAGAAAAATCTTTCAACAATGTCTGTAAAAGTTAGGTATCATGTTAGAAAATGATCCTAATGTTTGACTCGATAATCATTTTGATTTCTATTTTTTTTAAGTAATTCAACAACATTTCATTTTGGGTCAAAATTGTCCATTCATGTTAAAAAATGTTCCTAATGTTAGTCAGCATCTTTATCTATATGTCTATGCAATGTTAGCGTGCATTGTCATGTAGGTTTACCATGTCATTTTAAATCATTTACATTAATTATTTTTTATCTACAAAAAGCACATTTTGACCTAAAATAAAACGTTAAAAGTTAAATGTGCTTTAAAAAATGAGTATCCAGTCAATAATTGGGGGTTTTTAGACATTATGTCTGAAAGTTATGGATGCACTTTTAAAAACCATCACTACCAAGTCTCTATTATTGCAAAATTTGTGTGTTTATTTGCAGGAGTTAATTCTAGCTACAATTGACAATCCATCAAATGCAGCAGAATGGGCGATGGCTGAGATGCTGAACAAACCTGAAATTCTCCGAAAAGCAACCGAGGAAATCGACAGTGTCGTAGGAAAGAACAGGCTGGTTCAAGAGACCGACATTCCGAAACTCAACTACATAAAATGTTGTGCAAGAGAATCGTTTCGACTTCACCCCATTGCACCTTTCAACATTCCCCATGTCTCCAACAGTGATGCCACGGCTGCCGGATTCTTTATCCCTAAAGGTAGTCATGTCCTTATTGGCCGCCGTGGCATGAACCCGAACATTTGGGATGAGCCATTGGTGTTCAAACCGGAGAGACATTTGAAAGATGGTTGGGGGAGTGGAGGAGTTGAACTGATAGAGAATGAACTGAGGTTCATTTCGTTTGGTGTCGGAAGGCGAGGGTGCATCGGCGCCGGACTTGGGTCCGCGGTGACAATAATGCTGTTTGCGAGGCTGATTCAAGGTTTTACGTGGAACGCACCGCCGAATGAAACGGAAATTGACCTTTCTGAATCGGAAGATGATCTTTTCTTGGCGAAACCATTGCATGCATTTGCTAAACCTCGATTGCCTGATGCATTGTATACTCAGCTTGAGTGCTGATTACCTAGGATTAGAAGTGATGATTTAGAAACTAATGTTGGGGCAAAGTATAATTAACTATAAAATGTGAGGACAAAATTTAAATGAATTGAAAATTGAGAGTTCAAATGGATAAAAATTTCATCGTATTTTTTAATAAGGTAAACTACACAGATGACCATTGAACTATGAGTTTGGTGTCAAAATGACCACTATATTATTTTTTTCGACAAATGCACCACATAACTATTTAAATGGTTCAATTTTAGCCACACGCCGTTACAAAAAAACGAAAAAGTTGACGGAACTGTTAAAAAATTGGTATAATTACACATTTAGTCCTCTATATTTATACAATATATCAATTTAGTCCTAATTTTAATCTAATTAAATAAATTAATTATTCAATAAGATGGTGACACGTGTCACCACCTTATTGGATTAGTAAAAATGAAAACCAAGGAACCGCCCTTGGTAAGAATCAAACATGGGTCCTTGGGGGAGTAACACGCGTGAGTTTGCCACTGAGTCAAGCATATACTTGTGATATACAATACTAATAATAATATATGAGTTATACATATGGAGAAAGAAAAAAATAATATACTCACCCTTGGTAGGATTCAAACCTGTGAATCCTTAAGGGTTGAGGCATGAGTTTGCCACTAAGCCAAATAAGTATTTTTTGATATGTAATACTAACTATAATATATATCTTATACGATTGTAATTTAGTTTGGAATATTATATATATAATAATATATAGTTACATAGATGACCACCTAACTATGAGGTTGGTATCGATATGACCATTATACTTTTAATTTTGGCAAATATACCACTAAATTATTTAATTAGTTCTAATTAGGCCACCAACCGTTAAAAACTAACGGAGAGACTGACATGACTGTTAAATAAACCAGTATAATTACACATTTGGTCCCGTTATTTACATAATCTATCAATTTGGTTTTAATTTTAATTTTAAAAAATAAAGTAATTATTCAATTAGTTGGTGACACGTGTCACCACCTTATTGGAGGACTTTAATTATATTTATTTAATTTATTTTCCACCTTCAATCAGGTGATGGCATGTGTCGCGAGAAGGAAAATTGGAATAAACAAAAATAGGGTTGGGCAGATTCAAACTATGATCGATGGAGTGAAGAACACGCATGTTTGCCATTAAGTCGACCACATTTTTGTGCTATAGAACCCAACATTTAATATAAGTCATATATGATTTTTAATGCCTAGAAAAAGAAAGGAAATGTGTTTTAGAGAATTCGATAATGACATACTTATGATTTGTATAAACATCTAACCCTATTAAATAAATCTAATAATTAAATTAAAGTTAATAATATTTTATATATTTTTTAAATTATGGTTAGTGCACGATTTAAAATAAAATATTTAAAATTATATTAAATTCATTTAGTGAATCCAAACTCACGAAAATAATTCAAAAAAAATATTATGTTCGTTAGTTTGGATTCGCCAAATGAATTTAATATAATTTTAAAATTTTAATTTTTTAATATAAAAATATTTTAAGATTTTTGTATTTTTAAACTAAATTTAATATGTTTTTCATTTCTAGATTTATTTTTATAAATTCACGTTTATAATCATTAAATTGACTTTTAAACTTAATTAATAATGTCAATATTTATTAAAAAAATTAATTAAATTGTTATTATTATATATAATTATATTAAAATAAAATTATATTAAATTCATTTAGAGAATCCAAACTCACGAACATAATTCAAAATGATTCATTAAAATTATATTAAATTCATTAAATTGATTCGCATGCGACTTCATGCGTTGCAGTTCACATCGATCTCATGTGTTGCTTCGTTGACTGCAAGATGTCTTTTGTGTTTTATTGTTCATAGCCTTGTTCATTCGGGTCGTCTAGTCCTGACACGTGGCGATTAGTGCTCATATGTACCAAAAATTGCTCCCCAAGTGAGGGAAGGTTATAAAGTGACCTTTGTGAACCTGAAAACTGAAGTGGGGCTGTAGGTCGTGAGACCATTTTGTATACGTGTGATTTTAGAGTTGTGGTTCTTTTGAATAATTAAATATTAGTGTGTATCCCTTGTGACTGTAGATTCTGATTCGTTTTTAGTTAATAGCGTATCGTCTTTTCTTTAGTGAATAAATTTTGAAGTTCGAGTTATGTTTATATTTTTTATGTTCGCGATGTATTTATCTTTCTTTTAAAATGGAGGTAGATATATGTTGCTAATATTTGAGAACTTGCGAGATAAATGGGTAGCAAATGCTTGCTCCATTTTGAAAATAGCCGGCTACTTTTACCCAACTTGGAACGTATTTTGATGTTATTTTTTTACGGCAGACGGTATATCTACAACCCCTTTTGTGATAAAGAACAAAAAAGTCTCATTGTTTTGTGCTTTTATCTTTTCATGGGAGTTTAAATTTTATGTTGCAACTTGAATTATAAAAAGAAGTAGAAGGACTTGAATAATCGGGTGCGTGCAATTTTGCTATTGTTGTAATCTGACTTGACTTGCTAGAGACTTCATTTTTGTTCTACTGCACAGGATAAGACATATTCTTGTTACTTTAAGAAGGTATGTATTGTGTGTGGCTTTTTTATTGGCTTAGTTTGCGACGATTTAGACAGTTCAGGTCCGGTTGTGATGAGGAAAAATGTATCTGATTGGTAGTGACAAGCAGTTGTGCCACCTTGCACACTTTGTAATTGTAATTTTTGAAAGTCGCGTGATTTTAGTTATTTAAGCGAGATTTTAGGGTATGGGGATTGCAAGTTAATATTGGTGCCTCTCCTTATGAGCTATATGATATGTCGTGGCTTGATACGGCCATTACCTACTACAAATTGGGCACCTCTGAGTGTGCATGTTCATAACTTAGCTTAGTAGTGAACCGCTCCTTTCTCATACGGTTTTGTTTTTATGGTGTTTTCTTGTGCCGTTTGGAAAGGGGGAAAAGGAAACATGTTTATGGTGACAAGTAGTTTTCAAGAACCGTGTTTGGTAGATCCTGTGGGAGTGCTAATGTTGCAATTTTTGTTATCTGTACCACCAGGCGATGGTATTCGAAAAAGTATGATTATCCCTTTGTAGTGAGGCATGGCGAAGTTGAGGGAGGGGGATGCTTGCCATATTTAAGTGGTTCGCTAGCCGTATTAGGAGGTCGGTTTTATCAAACAACGTTGGTCAGCCTGTATACATCGTGAGCCTTGTGATCGCTAAGATGGGCATGATTACGGATGTCACTATCGGGATCATGGGTCAAAACGTAGTCTCTTACATCCAAAAGATAGGAAAATAGTTTCCACAAGTACAACCCAAGCTAAAATTTTTGGGAAATAAAATTTTACTTTGAGATATTGGGTTAGTCGAGCTAATATCAGGCACACCTTGATAGTTAAGATTGAAGTCAGGACATGGATCGCAGGTTTTTTATATGTCTGGAATTTTTGTATGTTCGTAGCATGTTGATTCTCTTAGGGTGGATCCCCCTAATTAATAAGAGATTTGTGGGTTTTTGTTCTCTTTTTTAGTCGTGTTCTAATGACGATTAGTGTTTCTTATTTGATTTGGAAATGTTGCTACTACTTTTGTGGGGGGGGGGGGGGGTTGTATGTGTGCGTTCGTGTATCTATGTTGCCCCATGAGTGAGGTGATTTTTTATTTCTATTGTATTTGTGTGTATTTTAATTGTATTGGCATGCACATAATATAAATGTGCATTTATGAGTCATTCATTTGGGAGCCGCTGGATATTTGTGTTGTTTTGGTTCGCGCATTACCCTTGTTATGTACGAATAGTTGGCTATTTATGTGAGTTTGTTTTCATGTGCTCCTTATGAAACGATGTCGCTTTCTCGGAGTGGGTTAAGTGTCTGTTTATTATGAGAGGACTTTTGCTTCTTGGTAATAAAATACTATGTTCCTTATGGCATACGTGGCGAGAATGGATTTTCTTTGCTTCTTTCTTTTAAATATGCTTGCAATTAACTTTGCAGCAGATCTTCTTGGATGGTTGTGTAAGGGATTTCAAGCACCTACTTCCAACATTAAAGGTTTGTGACGCACATAAGTGGCAAACTATCTTTTGTGACATGTTTGCGTTCTTTTGGGGGTAAAGGAGATTTTTCTTCTTTTAAGAGTCGTGCGTATTATGCAGTATATTGCGAATTGGGGGGGGTCAAGCCCCATACTTGAGATAACAGGTGAGATTGCTATTTCCATTATTGTATGGTTTCAAGATTGTGGTGGCCTTTTGGTATGATCGCTTATTTGTAGCATGGTGATATGTGAGGTCGATAGGTCTTATAAAGTAAGTGGAATTGCTAGTCAAAAGATAAGATTTTATGGTAATAACATAATCATTTTAGTATTCTCTTTGGATCTGGATAAGGGAGATTTTGATTTCTCTGGTTATGACATCAATTATATAGGGGGAAACTGCTAATTTTGTAGTTTCTTTTGTAGTTCGCAAATTTTAGCTTCGTGTTTTTGTAGCTATTTGAAAAATAAGTTTTGCCTTTTTTGTGGAAGTAGATTTGTGAAAAAAGTACTATTTTTTTAGCTTGTGATGTTCTTGTGGGGGTTGTGCCCTTTTTGTATGAGTTTCTGGTTGTCGTAGTGCTTGACTACTACCGCATTATTTGCAGTCTCTGGTTGTGTTGTCTTTTTAACATAATTTATCTTGATAAGTCTTGTTATTTCATTTATTGCATTTTTGCATTTTTTTAGATATAAGCCTTTAATGCATGCAATCTTTGCAAATAAGCAAGCGACAAACTCTTTTCTCGGCTGTAATTAGTTTGCTGAGAGGGGATCACTTTTACGTTGTTTCCCATGGAACAATATCATCTTCTCAAGGCGATTTATATATTTGCATTTCTACCATGTGAGATCGTGCTTGCATATTTTGGTATGCTCTGTATTAGAGGCGGTAGACACTGAGTAACTTCTTTGATTCTACAGCAAATGTAACCTGGACAGGGTGTCGGATATCCTTTTTAGGCATCGTTTGTACTTAATCAGGAATAGTGAACGCTTTAGATGGTTTATTCGTTTTTATGATTCCTCTCTTCTTTTTATGTTGGTTGCATAAGTGCATCAAGATGACACTTTGAAAAGAGTTTTTTGGGGTGTGGGGTCGTTCTACCTATATTGGGGACATGCTAGGCTTAATTGTGTTGATTTTCTGTTGTTCAACAAAAAAAAGTTTTTTACGAGAAGCATTTTGCACTCGAATTGATTTATTTGCTTAGGGTTTGATTTGGTGACAACTGCAAATAAGGTCCGCTTTTAATGAAAATATTACGATTTCGGGTCTCTTTTGGTTCTTTCAGTTGATGGATTCTGTTTGATTTTAGCGTTATGTGATTGCCAACATCTAGTAAGGTCCGTATTATGAGAATAATTATGTTTGTGTGTTTGTATGTTTTTCCCCATGAATGAGGTTGTCTCGATTTCCATTGTCCGTATTTGCACACTCGTTGTTCTTACATGTAAATATTGTGGTTCCATTAAATGAGCAATATTTATTGGAGCAGCTTGATGCTTGCGTTGTTTTTTACTCTTGCGCTAGTATTTTTATGCCTTGCTGACTTATCTCGCTTACCTCGAAAGCGGCAATATTGAGCTGATTCTTCTATGCGTGCTTCTCAAAAGTGGCAGATGCTTAGACGATCCTTTATTTATTTTAAGCTCGCTTACTTCAGAAGCGGCGATCGTTGAGCTGATTCTTCTATGCACGATTCTCAAAAGCGGCGGATGCTCAAACAACCATTTGTTTATTTCAAGCTCGCATAATTCAAAAGCGGCGATCGTTGTGCTGATTCCTCTATGCACGCTTCTCGAAAGCGCCATATGCTCAGACGAACCTTTGTTTATTTTAAGCTTGCTTACTTCAAAAGTGACAATCATTCAGTTGATTACTCTATGCGCACTTCTCAAAAGCGGCAGACACTGAGACATCCCTTTGTTTATTTTAAGCTTGCTTTCTTCGAAAGTGACGATCGTTGAGCTGATTCCTCTATGCACGCTTCTCAAAAGTGGCGACGCTCAGACAAACCTTTTTTTATTTTAAGCTCGCTTACTTCGGAAGTGACAATCATTGAGCTAATTCCTCTATGTACGCTTCTCAAAAGTGCGATGCTCGGACAACCCTTAGTTTATTTTAAGCTCGCTTACTTCGGAAGTGGCGATCGTTGAGTTGATTCCTTTATGTACGCTTCTCAAAAGCGGCAGACGCTCAAACGACCCTTTGTTTATTTTAAGCTCGCTTACTTTAGAAGCAGTGAATGTTAAGCTGATTCTTGTATGCACGCTTCTCAAAAGTAGCAGACGCTCAAACGACCCTTTGGTTATTTTTGTTTCAGGGATGGCTAACGAGCCTTTCACCTTTGTAGAGAACTGTGGACTAAATAAAAATATTAGTAGAAGACATATTCACATTAATCAAAACAGTCCCATATAGCGTGTCATAAAGTGTGCGTAATGACGAAAAAAGAAAATAAAGTGCATCTTGGAAAATATAAGCTAGATCGTACCTTCGCATGCTTGGTGTGTGCCTACCTTGAGACAAGTTCTCGCTCTCTTGCGTCCTCACTATCGTACTTGGCTGCTAAGTTGTATGCAGCTCTATTTCTAAGCCACTCTTGATCACTCCTCTAGCCATCATAGAGGTCACGGGAGTAGCAGATGAAATTCAAAGCCTTGCAACTTTGAATTTCATCAGCAGAGATCACTTTCTTTCTTTCAGCGGATGAGGGTTCCTTACATCCCTCATCCGGACTTCCTACTTCTTTTGATCTCGCTTTCCGCCTTTCATTTGTGGCGTTCTTAGCTTTCCATCTCTCATCCGAACTCTTATATGCTGGTGGCTTTTCTTTTTACGTACATGCACTCTTTCTTTGGTTGTCTCGACTACTTCTTCTAACCGGCTCGTGACTCCAGATTTACTTTATATGTTGGTCGGTCAGCTACTTTCAGGTCGAGAAGAAAATAACAGAGGGGGTTCTTTTCCCCTTCTCCCTTCTTTTTCTTACCTCCGTCCATTCCTCCATATATTTCGTCGTCGAGTGCCTCTTTTCGTCGTCTCCCGAGAATTAGACTGAAAGGTGAAGGTTTCATGCTCACCGCACCAATTGTTGACGGAAAAAATGGTCAGTGGCTGGAGATTATGGTCTGACGGTGGTCAGGATAGTTGTTTCGGGTCGGAGCTTGTGTGTGGCTCTTCTTTCTCTTATGGTAGCAGTGCCAGGAAGGGAGAGTTCTCGTGGAGTTTTCAAGAGATCGAGTTTTGGGCATGAGTACTTATGTGCATGATGGGGAGTCCCCCCCCCCCCAATTTGGGGGTGCATGGCCCCTTATAAAGTGGGTTAGATGAAGTGAGGCACGTGTCAATCGAGCGGGACATATGTTTTAGTGAGTTGCTTGGATGCGATGTTACTTGTAGTCTTGCTAGTTCGTCGTAGGTTGTGAAGGGTGTCGTATGTTTCGCAGGCGACCTCATGCGTTGCGGTTTGCAACGATCTTAGGCGTTGCTTTGTCGACTAGTGGATGTCTTTTGTGTTATATTGTTCATAATCTTGGTAAGTCGGGTCATCTAGTCCTGACACGTGGTAGTTAGTGCTCATAGGTTCCAACAGAACATATTAGTAAACACAAAACAAATATATTCGTGGACATTAAAAAATGTCTTTACGAGAGCATTAAATGAAAATATTCATGAATATGTTCATTATCGTATAATTAAACAAGTTCTTGAATAATTTAATTTTTTTATAGATAATAAACAAACAAACTGTAAATAAACATATTTCTTATTTCTTTAGATGTAAAATAACCAAGTCAAACATAAATTATAATATAAATAAATATAAATAAACACAAATATTTTTTAAGAATCTTTTATAGGAAAAATATTAACTTTAAATAAACCAACTAATAATTTTTTTAATATAAACAAACAAAACACACATTTATTAGAACTCGTTCACTTAATAAATGAATATAAAATTTATGTTGATACTCATTTATTTAATTTAATAAATGAACATATACGAATAATATACAAATAATTCATTGAACACTTTATCAATTTGCTCAAACTTAAAAAGAATTTTCCCGAATGAACCATGGAAGTTGACAATAAAAAAACTAGTCAACTTCACGTCGGAATAAAACTAAATAAAAGGTGAGAGGAGCCTTAGCACCGAAAATATTTTGCTTAATTTGAATTTAAGTCCCTAAATTATTTAAGCCTTCAATCTTCTATCTTAGTTACAACTTACGTCCTTCTCTTTAGGGTCAGAATTGGCACTTGACCCATGCACGTGGTGCAACGTTTATATTTTAGTGGTTAGAATATTTTTATACAATCAATTTTCCCCTTGGGAAATTCATATTTTTAAGGTCACAATTATCAGGTGCTCACTATCAATTAATGTCAATGTCACCCTTGCTTTTTCTTCCGTAAAAGTGAATAGTTTATTTAAGTTATTGGTCACTCTAAGATGCAAAAATTTATGATTGACATAGTGGCGGACGCTCAGACGAACCTTTGTTTATTTTAAGCTCGCTTACATCGAAAGCGACGATCGTTGAGGTTATTCCTCTATATGCGCTTCTCAAAAGCGGCGGACGCTTAGACGACCCTTTGATTATTTTAAGCTCGCTTTCTTCGAAAGAGACGGTCGTTGAGTTGATCTCTCTATGCACGCTTCTCAAAAGCGGCGACACTCAGACAACCCTTTGTATATTTTAAGCTCGCTTACTTCAGAAGCGACGATCGTTGAGCTTATTCCTCTATGCACGAATCTCAAAAGCGGCGACGCTTAGACGACACTTTGTTTATTTTATGCTCGCTTAATTTGGAAGCGGCAATCGTTGAGCTGATTCTTTTATGCACGCTTCTCAAAAGCGGCAGACGCTCAAACGACCTTTTGTTTATTTTAAGCTAACTTACTTTAGAAGTAGTGATCGTTGAGCTGATTCCTTTATGCACGCTTCTCAAAAGCGACAGACGCTCAGACGACCCTTTGTTTATTTTTGTTTTAGGGATGGCTAATGAGCCTTTCACCCTTGGGGAGAATTGTGGACTAAATAAAAATATAAGTAGAAAAAATATTCTCATTAATCAAAACAGTCCTATATAGTGTGCGTAATGACGAAAAATGAAAATAAAGTGCATCTTGGACAGTACAAGCTAGACCGTACCTTCGCATGCTTGGTGCGTGCCTGCCATGTGACAAGTTTTCGCTCTCTTGCATCCTCACCATCGTACTTGACTGCTAAGTTGTCTGCAACTTTGGATCCAATCTTGATCACTCTTCTAGCCATCAAGGAGGTCACGGGAGTAGCAGATGAAATTCTGTAGAACTAATTGTTTTGATATAATAATTGAATAATGTTTTGGACTAAATCGAAAAGAATTTAAAATATGTTTTTAGTCAAAAACATCTTGAAAATATGTTTAAGGGTTTTGCAAGGCTTTGGACTAGATTAATTTTCCAGTAGCCAAAACCCGTACCGATACGCTTTGCTGTATCGATACGGTGTGCTTTAAAATAGCCAACGGCTAGTTCACGTACCCATACGATTGTATCGCGTACCGATACGCCCAACTACCCTTAACGGTCATTTTCCCAACAGTCTTTTAAATTGCAGGACCATACCGATATGCTTACTATGCGTATCAATACGCACCAGCTGAAGTGCTCAACGACTACTTCCTTATCGGGACCGTACCGGTACGATTTGAGGAGTATCGATACGCCAAGCTGCAGAACTGCATTTATGGTGGGAAATAAAGGCTCCAATGGCTCTAATTCAACCCTAATGGTCCTCAACGGCTACAAACTCAATTAGGAGAATGATGCTCTTTGTCAAATTCAAAGACTAGAAGCTATGGGACATTATTGAGGATGGCTCGTTTGTACCACAAAGAAGCAAGGCGGAATGGAGTGCTGACGACCGCAAGAAGATGGAACTAAATTGCAAGGCTTTACAATTCATCTTTTGTGCACTTAACCTTAACATCTATGAGAAGATGTCTTCTTGTGAGAGTGTCAATGAAGTTTGGGACAAGCTTGAAGTTACATACGAGGGAACAAACGAAGTAAAGGAGACCAAGATCGGCCTCCTCAACCATGAGTATGAGAATTTCAAGATGGATACGGAAGAGGACATTGAGAAGATGTTTCATCGATTCTCCACCATCACCAATAAACTAAAAGGCTATGGAGAAGTCATTCCGAAAGAAAAGCTTATCTGAAATCTTATCTACTTTCTTCCCGAGTCATGGGACTCGAAAAAGACCGCCATCATCGAAGCCAAAAATCTCAAGACCTTGAAGCTTAATGAACTCATGGGTCACTTTTCACTCACCAAATCATGAAGAAAGACAAAGAAGAGGAGAAGAAGAAGGAAGAGATAAGAAAGATGGGGAAGAAGAAGATCATGGAGCTAGGTATCAACGCAAGTGTCGTTTCTCTCAAATCCTCCACATGCCATCATGTAGAACTAAGTGAGGAGGAAAGCGAAGATGAAGAGATGGCCTATCTCTTCAAGAAATTCACCCAATTCATGAGGAGCGAGATGGATAAATCTAAGCATGAATCGAAGAAGAAGATGAAGGAATCCCACAAGTCCAACAAAAAGAGATCATCTTCAAAGAAAGCATATGTGGCGACATGGAGTGATGAAGACTCCATCGATGATGAGGTAGCCCACCTATACTTCATGGCCCTCAATGAGGGGGAGGTAACTTCTAACTCATCTAGTTCAAATTTATATTCTTTTGATGAGTTACAAGAAGCCTATGATGAATTGGTTTTTGAATTCAAGGCTTCATTTTCAAAAAAACAAGAAATTGATTTCAAAGTTAAAAATAGAAAATGATTTGCTTTCTAAAACCAATTTAGAGTTCGAAGCAAAAAACCAAAGATTTTGAACTTAAAGTTTTAGATTTACAAAATTTGATTCAAACAATGGAAAAAGATCATCAAAAAGAAGTTGATGATCTTAAGAAGGAAAAAAAATTGATTTTCAATTAACTTCAAAAGAAAAGCAATTTTGGAAAATCAAATTTTTATGATAGACAATCTAGTGCCCCTAGATTCTTAAATGGAAAATGTTTTATAAGTGTTTGGGTTCCAAAAGAACTAATTACTTCAACTAAAAAGGATGAAATTGAAAAATGGATTCCTAAGGGGATAAAACTTTGTTCAACTAACGTCTATGGATCCAAAGAAATTTGGATACCAAAAATTACTTGATTGTCTTGTTTTAGGTGTGATGGAGAGTGATCAGCAAGTCCAAATTTTAGGGGGAGCTCCATGCACACAATGAGAGCAGTAGAAGAAGGAAGGCTTCACATCCTCACTTGGGTTCAAGTGTGGTAAAATCTAGTTGTTTTTATTTGTTTAATTTGATTTACTTTTTTCAACTAGATTATCATATATGTTGGACTAACATTGTTTGATACTTTGAGTAAGAGTGAGCCAATTTTTAAAACTAAAATTTTTAATTGTGTCAATTTTATTTTTACCTCCTAAGTTATTTTTAGCCTAATGCCTTCTTAAATTCTTTTTGATATAAAAAAGGGGGAGAAATGGTTTGAAAATTTGATTTTTCAAGAGAATAAGGGGGAGCTTTAATCTCATTCAAATTTTTAAATCTCTTATTCAAAATTTTAAAATAAAAAGGGGGAGAGAACCACAAGCAATTTTTCAAGTTGGTTTTATAATATCAAAATGGGGGGAGATTGTAGAACTAATTGTTTTTATATAATAATTAAAAAATGTTTTGGACTAAATCGAAAAGAATTTAAAATATGTTTTTAGTCAAAAACATCTTTAAAATATGTTTAAGGGTTTTGCAAGGCTTTGGAATGATTTAAAGTGTATTTAAAGTAGTCAAAACCACGTTTTCAATGTAACCGTACCGATACGGTACCATACCATATCGATACCTTTTAGGGTTTCAACTACAATGATTTTCCAGTAGCCAAAACTCGTACTGATATACGGTGTGCTTTAAAATAGCCAACGGCTAGTTCGCGTACCGATACGGTTGTATCGCGTACCGATACGCCCAACTACCCCCAATGGTCACTTTCCCAACGGTCTTTTAAATTGCAAGACCGTACTGATACGCTTACTATGCGTATCGATACGCACCAGCTGAAGTGCTCAACGGCTACTTCCTTATCGGGACTGTATAGATACGGTTTGAGGAGTATCGATACGCTAAGCTGCAGAACTGCATTTATGGTGGGAAATAAAGGCTCCAACGGCTCTAATTCAACCTCAACGGTCCTCAACGGCTACAAACTCAATTAGGAGTATAAAAGGGACCTCCAAGCATCAAGAGGGGGTTAATGCTTCAATTGTAAAACAACATTATGATGAAAGATTGTCTTTAGAGCTAATTTGTAGATTTCTTGTATAGACAACATTTTTGAGATAAACATTGTCAAATGTTTTAGGATTTGGGTGAGGGCTTTATTGTGCAAACAAATACCTATTAGAAGGATTTCAAGTTTGCTTTGAATCTCTCTTGTAAGAGAGTGTTTGATCAAAATTTGGGTAGAAAGCTTGATCGTTGTAACGGTTTCCTCCTAATCTGAGAAAAGGGGACGAAATTCTTAGTGAATTTGGTTGAAATCCTTAGTATTAAGCTAAGGTAGTGGATGCAGGCTTTGGGTTAGAAAGCCGAATCACTCTAAATCCTCGTGTTTTACTCTTACTTTTTAGCTTCGACAAAACACCCAAAAATTCAATCTTCTCCACTCTTGGAAAGCATTTTGGTTGTGACCATCGAGCCCAACAAATTCAAAGCCTTACAACTTTGAATTTCATCGACAGGGATCACTTTCTTTCTTTCAACGGATGAGGGTTCCTTACATCCCGCATCCGGATTCCCTGCCTCTTTCGATCTCGCTTTCTGCCATGTCTTTTGTGGCGTTCTTAGCTTTACATCTCTCATCTGAACTCTTATATGCTGGTGGATTTTCTTTTTACGTGCATGCACCCTTTCTATGGTTGTCTCGGCTACTTCTCCTAACTGGCTTGTGACTCCAGATTTACTTTGCATGTTGATCGATCGGCTACTTTCAGCTCGAGAATAAAATAACAGAGAGGGGGTTCTTTTCCCCTTTTCCCTTCTTTTTCCTACCTCTGTCCATTCCTCCATATACGTCCCCGTCGAGGGCTGCTCTTCGTCGTCTTCGGAGGAGTAGACTAAAAGGTGAAGGTTCCACGCTCACCGCACCAATTGTTGACGAACAAAATGGTCAGGGGATAGAGACTGTTGTCCGACGGTGGTCGGGATTATTGTTTTGGGTCAGAGCTTGTGTGTGGCTCTTGCTTCTCTTATGGTAGTGGTGCCCGGAAGGGAGAGTTCTCGTAGAGTTTTCGAGAGCGCAAGTTTTGGGCATGAGAGCTTATGTGTATGATGGGGAGTCCCCCCCTTATTTGATGGTGCATGGCCCCTTATAAAGGGGCTAGATGAAGTGAGGCACGTGTCATTCAAGTGGGACATGTGTTTTAGTGAGTTGTCTGGATGCGATGTTGTTTGTAATCTTGCTAGTTCGTCCCAAGTTGTGAAGGATGTCGTATGATTCGCATGCGACCTCATGCGTTACAGTTCGCAACGATCTCATGTGTTGCCTCGTCGACTATCGGATGTCTTTTGTGTTATAATGTTCATAATCTGGGTCATTCGGGTCGTCTGGTCCTGACACGTGGCAGTTAGTGCTCATAGGTACCAACAGAACTTATTAGTAAAAACAAAACAAATATATTCGTGGACATTAAAAGATGTGTTTAAAAGAGCATTAAACGAAAATATTCATGAATATGTTCATGAACGTATAATTAAACAAGTTCTTGAATAATTAAAATTTTGTTTATAGTTAATAAACAAACAAACTGTAAATAAACATATTTCTTATTTTTTTAGATGTAAAATAATCAAGTCAAACATAAATTATATTATAAATAAATAAAAATAAACACAAATATTTTTTAAGAATCTTTTATAGGTAAAATATTAACTTTAAATAAACCAACTAATACTTTTTTTGAATATAAACAAACAAAACACACATTTATTAGAACATGTTCACTTAATAAATGAATATAAAATTTATGTTGATACTCATTTATTTAATTTAATAAACAAACATATACTAATAATATACAAATAGTTCATCGAACGCTTTATCAATTTTCTCAAACCTAAAAAGAATATTCCCGAACGAACCGTGGAAGTTGACAACAAAAAACTAGTCGACTTCACGTCGGAATAAAATTAAATAAAAGGTGAGGGGAGCCTTAGCACCGAAAATATTTTGCTTAATTCAAATTTAAGTCGATCATAGTTTAATTTAAAATATATGTTCGAGACTTTGTGTATGCAAACAAAATTTGCTAGGAGACTTACTCATTAAAACCAGGTATATGACACAGTTTCGTCCAGATCAATCAGGACAAAACCCTGGTGAATCGAAAGGGCAACGAAAAAAATTAAATCTTTTCTCTTTAATTTTTCTTTTTAAATAATACTTAAATCCCTAAATTATTTAAGTCTTCAATCTTCTATCTTAGTTACAACTTACGTCCTTGTCTTAGGGTCAGAATTGGCACTTGACCCATGCACATGGTGAACCGTTTATATTATAGTAGTTAGAATAATTTTATATAATCAATTTTTCTCTTGGGAAATTCATATGTTTAAGGTCACAATGATCAGGTGCTCACTATCAATTAATGTCAATGTCACCCTTCCTTTTTCTTTCAGAAATGTGAAGAGTTTGTTTACGGTATTGGTCACTCTAAGATACAAAAATCTATGATTGACACAATGGCAGACGCTCAGACGAACCTTTTTTTACTTTAAGCTCGCTTACTTCGAAAGCGACGATCGTTGAGTTCATTCCTCTATGCGCGCTTCTCAAAAGCGGCAGACGCTTAGACGACCCTTTGTTTATTTTAAGTTCGCTTTCTCCGGAAGCAACGATCATTGAGTTGATTCCCCTATGCACGCTTCTCAAAAGAGGTGACGCTCAGATGACCCTATGTTTATTTTAAGCTTGCTTATTTCGGAAGCGATGATCGTTGAGTTGATTTCTCTATGCACGCTTCTCAAAAGCGGCGACGCTCAGACGATCCTTTTTTTATTTTAAGCTCGCTTACTTTGGAAGCGGCGATCGTTGAGATGATTCCTTTATGCACTCTTCTCAAAAGTGGCAGACGCTCAAATGACCCTTTGTTTATTTTAAGCTCGCTTACTTCGGAAGCGACGATCGTTGAGGCGATTCCTTTATGCACGCTTCTCAAAAGTGGTATACGCTCAAACGATCCTTTGTTTATTTTAAGCTCGCTTACTTTAGAAGCAGTGATCGTTGAGATGATTCATCTATGCACGCTTCTCAAAAGTGGCGGACGCTCAGACGACCCTTTGTTTACTTTTGTTTTTAGGGATGGCTAACGAACCTTTCATCCTTGGGGAGAACTATGGACTAAATATAAATATTAGTAGAAGAGATATTCTCATTAATCAAAACAGTCCCATATAGTGTGTCATAGAGTGTGCGTAATGACAAAAAATGAAAATAAAGTGCATCTTGGACAATATAAGCTAGATCGTACCTTCGCATGCTTGGTGCATGTCTACCTCGGGACAAGTCTTCACTCTCTTGCGTCCTCACTATCGTACTTGGCTGCTAAGTTGTCTGCAGCTCTGTTTCGGAGCCAATCTTGATCACTCCTCTAGCCATTAGGGAGGTCACAGGAGTAGCAAGTGAAATTCAAAGCCTTTCAACATTGAATTTCATCGGCATGGATCACTTTCTTTCTTTCAGCGGATGAGGGTTCCTTACATCCCTCATCCGAACTACATGCCTCTTTTGATATTGCTTTCTGTCATGTCGTTTGTAGCGTTCTTAGTTTTACATCTCTCATTCGAACTCTTATATGATGGTGGATTTTATTTTTACGTGCATGCAACCTTTCTTTGGTTGTCTTGGCTACTTCTCCTAACCGGCTCGTGACTCCCAATTTACTTTGCATGTTGGCTGGTCGGCTACTTTCGGCTCGAGAAAAAAATAACAGAAGGGGGGTTCTTTTCCCTTTCTCACTTCTTTTCCCTACCTCCGTCCATTCCTCCATATACGTCCCTGCCGAGGGCTGCTCTTCGCCGTCTTCCGAGGATTAGACTGAAAGATGAAGGTTCCACGCTCACCGCACCAATTGTTGACGGACAAAATTGTCAGAGGCTGGAGATTATGGTCCGACGATGGTCGAGATGGTTGTTTTGGGTCGGAGCTTGTGTGTGGCTCTTGTTTCTCTTATGGTAGTGGTGCCTGGAAGTGAGAGTTCTCTTTTAGTTTTCGAGAGCTTGAGTTTTGGGGCATGAGAGCTTATGTGCATGATGGGGAATCCCCCTATTTGGGGGTGCATGGCCCATTATAAAGGGGTTAGATGAAGTGAGGCACGTGTCAATCGAAGGGGACATGTGTTTTAGTGAGTTGCCTAGATGCGATGTTGCTTGTAGTCTTGCTAGTTCGTCGCGGGTTGTGAAGGGTGTCGTATGATTCGCATGCGACCTCGTGCATTGCAGTTTGCAACGATCTCATGTGTTGCTTCGTCGACTAGTGGATGTCTTTTGTGTTATATTGATCGTAATCTTGTTCATTCAAGTCGTCTGGTCCTAACACGTGGCGGTTAGTGCTCATAGGTACCAACAGAACATATTAGTAAACACAAAATGAATATATAAGTGGACATTAAAAATGTGTTTAAAAGAGCATTAAACAAAAATATTCATGAATATGTTCATTAACGTATAATTAAACAAGTTCCTGAATAATTTAATTTTTTTTATAGATAATAAACAAACAAATCGTAAATAAACATATTTCTTATTTCTTTAGGTGTAAAATAATCAAGTCAAACATAAATTATATTATAAATAAATAAAAATAAACACAAATATTTTTTAAGAATCTTTTATAGGTAAAATATTAACTTTAAATAAACCAACTAATAATTTTTTTGAATATAAACAAACAAAACACACATTTATTAGAACTCGTTCACTAAATAAATGAATATGAAATTTATGTTGATACTCGTTTATTTAATTTAATAAACGAACATATACGAATAATATACAAATAATTCATCAAACGCTTTATCAATTTGCTCAAACATAAGAAGAATTTGCCCGAACGAACCATGGAAGTTGACAATAAAAAAACTAGTGGACTTCACGTCGGAATAAAACTAAATAAAAGGTGAGAGGAGCCTTAACCCTGAAAATATTTTGCTTAATTTGAATTTAAGTCCCTAAATTATTTAAGCCTTCAATCTTCTATCTTAGTTACAACTTACGTCCTTGTCCTAGGGTCAGAATTGTCACTTAACCCATGCACGTGATGCACCGTTTATATTTTAGTGGTTAGAATATTTTTATATAATCAATATTCCTTTTGGGAAATTCATATTTTTAAGGTCACAATGATCAGGTGCTCACTATCAATTAATGTCAATGTCACCCTTCCTTTTTCTTCCGTAAAAGTGAAGAATTTATTTACGGTATTGGTCACTCTAAGATGCTAAAATTTATGATTGACACAGTGGAGGACCCACTTTATGTCTAGGGCGGGCATGTGTATAATTAATAACTTATTTTTTTAAGCGTCCACAAACAATTCATTTGAGCTCAATTTATTAGAACCTTATATAAAAGTTCAAAAAATAACCAATTACTAGAGAAAGATAATCTAATAAAAAATAAAAGTTATTTGGGTTCTGCTCCTACTTTTGATGCTTTTTCTTCCTCAAACACAAAATTTTAATTTTTCAAAGTTCAAGACTCTCGAATCTCTCAAGTCTAGGTATCCAATTTTTTTAATCTTTATTTATTAAATATATAGAAGTATATTTCAATTAGTATCATTTAAATTTTGTTTTACAAGACTTTAAGAGTTCACAGCCATTTGTTCTCCATCTTACAACTATAACAATACAAGTACGGATAAATAAATAAATAAATAAATAATTAGTTCATATATATTTACCTTTTCCTTTTTTAACTTTAGATTTTGAGTTAGAGATTAAATTAATTGAGAGTAGAAGTAAAAATATGACTTAATAAATTAATGAATTTTTGTACTAATTTCATTAAATTAATTTAACAAAGACATTCTTTTTTTTTTTGTTCTTTCTTTTTATTGATTGAATATAAATTGGTAATAGGCACAAATTGAGTTGTTTTGAATTTATTGTAGCCTTGTAAATATTATATATATCACATTGCTTTGTAATTGTAATTTGAAGATTTCCGATTCACTAATGTGTTTTTATGGCTAGCATAAATTGTATGCCCCCCTTGCTATGTAGGATTGTACTCAATCCCCACGGCATATGGGGGAAGCCAAATGTTTTGCATAAATTGTCCACGTGAAGATGTTATATAAGTTTGTCTCTGTTAATTGTAATATTTTAACTATAGTGGTGAATCCACCATATAGTTAGGGTGGACAAGTTATTACATCGTTGTTTTCCGATTCACTAATGTGTGCATTGATAACTTATTTGCAGAGTTGCAAATAAGCATTATTAACTTATTTACACCTAATCGTTTATGTCCGCAAATGCTACACGAACATTTTCGCAAACGCAAAACGAAAATGTTCTCGAAAACTAAAAGAATCGAGCTCGAATACCCTAAATAATAAATGAACCGAATTCGAACATGATGTTAATCTATGTATGTGCCCACCCTCAAAAATATTTCTAGATCCACCACTAGATTGACATATGTGTTGGTAGGAGTGTAACGAGTCGAGTTGAGTTCGAGTAATGCTAAGCTCGACTCAGTTCGTTAAGAATGCGAGTCGAGTTTGAGCTTGACTCAAGCTTGAGTGTGCTGAGCTCAACTCGGCTCGTTAAGAACTTGAGCCGGGTACGAGCTCGAGACGAGTCCAATCGAGTAAAGTGTTGGCTGAGCTTCGACCGAGTCAGACTCGAATCGCACACAATCTGTCTCGTTTCATTCACGACCATATTCATTATCATCATAATATTTATCAAATTGCATGATTTCATTATAGATAGAATCATAAAAAAAATTTCATGTGACTCATTAAAAACTCCCCTAATACTAGTCAGAGAAAAATAGTACACGTGAAAATATACAGAAAGTTAAACTAAAAATTAAACTAACATAATAGTACACGTGAAAATAGTACACGTGAAAATAGTTCACTTTAATTTTAAAAATTAAAAAAATAGTATATTATAGTTTCGAGTAGCTCGCGTGCTTTTCGAGTCGGGTATTAAGTAGCTCGGCTCGTTAAGAACTCGAGCCGAATTCGAACTCGAGTTGAGTATTGACTAAGTCGAACTCGAGTCGAGTATTAACCAAGTCAAACTCGAGTCAAGTATTGACAAGTCGAACTCGAGTAGCTCCCGATGTCTCGTCTCATTTACAACGCTATGCGTTGGTATAATTTCATAATTATATTTTTATAATATTATTAGTTAATCTAATTTGTTAAAAATAATCAACTATACTCATTAAAGTGTTGACATGATTTTTTTAAATCTTCATATATAAAAATTCAATCAAACAACTTAATCTAACAAATTTGTGCGTAAGAATATTTTTTTTAAAAAAAAAATCACATCAGCACATTATTGAAAATAGATAACGGCATTAAAAATTTTGACAAACTAATAACATTATAAAAGATGATTAAGTTATGAAAAAATTGAAGTATATGGACTAAATCGAAAAGTTTTTGCATAATAAAGATCATATCATAATAGGAATAACAATATTAATGAAAAATACTAATAAAAGTAATATAAAAATATATAACTGTATATAAATTGTAATTATATTTTTATAGAATTTTATAATTTATGTTTGAATTAATATATTTTTATGAAATATAATTATAATTGATATTTTTGGTTTATTATTTCATGTACTAGCAGCGAAATTTTTTCTATATTAATTTTACTCTAAAAATTAAATTTCTAACGCTAAACTTTAAATCTTAAACCCAAATTCTAAAATTTAAATTTTAATCATCAACCACAAATTCTAAACATTGTAACCTAAATTCATATATTTTAGAATAAATTCTCAAACTTTAAATCAAACCTACTTGTAAAAATTAATTTTTCACTGTGAATACATAAAATATTTTTAATGACTGATGTGTGTTATATTTTAATTATTTTAGCGGTGTGCAGATGTGTTGTGTTATGAATAAAAATTGGATTGGGCCAGTTTTGATATCCGATTATGGGCTGAAAAACATATCGTGTCAGAATTAAAATTGGGGTATGGGCCAGCTAACATAATAAAATAAAATAAAAACATGAAAACAAATCGCTAGAAGGAGGGCTTGAACCTCCGACCTTGTGGTTAACAGCCACACGCTCTAACCAACTGAGCTATTCCAGCTTGTTGCAAAATTTAAATGTAAAATATATATACTTAATTAATATGGAGAGCAATCTTTCAGCCCAATACAAATTAAAAACTTAAAAACCGATATATCCGCTGGATAAAAATATAACATATTAAATTATTTAATTATAAGATATATGTGGATGATAATATCATAAATATTTTGTATATCAAATTTTAGTACATAACAATATTATTAATTAATATAAATATTTAACAACAATAGGTTTGTCTATTGGGATGATACATTAGACCTTTTAAAAAACATCAGATGTTTAGGTTATGATATTGTGAATGAAACAAATTCTATTGGGATGATCAGTTCTATAATGGATCTCTGCAAGTTGTAATTGAATAAACGTTGGGCGGATGGGGTAGGGGTGTGTAAAAAATTCGATCCAATTATCCGTTGATTCGATCTGAAATTTTAGATATTCGATCCGTTTTCTATTTTTCAGATAATTCGGATCGAATACAGATAATTATTTCACATTCGAGTCGGATATTCAATTATCTAATATCCGAAAATTCAATTTTTTTATAGGTATGTATCTTGTTATATTCTATATTTTTACTTGTTATATATGAAAAATTCAAATTTCTATGGATACAAATATTGTTAAATTCAATAATATTTTATTTTTATATTTGAAAACCTAAAATTTTCATAGATAGGACCGTCAAATTAAAAAAAATAATCAAATAAAGTCATAAATTTTAGATATTCAGATATTAGAATATCCGATCCATTGGATATCTAAATTTTTGGATACCCAATTTTTTCGGATTAGATACAGACCGCTATTTAAGTGATCCGAATTTATTGAATATTAGAAATTTTCAGATCGGATCCGATATCCGAAAATGAACACCTATAGACGGGGTTGTATTTTCAAGTAAAAAGGTTTAAATGTACTAGGTTCATATATTATTTGAAAATTTAAAATTTAAAATTTAACATCTATACTTTATTTTACAAAATTGTTGTTCGATTTTAATATTAATCGCTAACTTGACAACTATAAAGAAAGACAAAATAATAAATAGTCCTAACTTTACATTTCTACCATTTTATATAATTGTCAGGCCAACAAAATATAGATAAAATTGACCAAAAGTTAAAAATGATCAATATTTTCAAACAAAATCAGCAAATGAATTCAATTTCACACAAAAATGTAGTGTAAAGACTAACTTTTTAAATTATATAAGGCCTTTAGTATATTTAAGTTAATAAAAATAATATAAAAAATTAATTTTACAAAATGATAACTACATATTTAATACCCCACATATTCACGCGTTCTTACTTTAGTACTACACCTATTATTTTTGGCAATAAGGTATCTAACATTACGTTTTTTTATTTGTTTTGATACCCGACCATTAAAAACAAACGGAGATGATGACATGACTTATTTTTAATTATGATAATTATAGTTTTAATCCCAAAACTTATACATTTCTATCAATTTAGTCTGAATTTTATCAATTTAATAATAATCTTAAGTATTTGAGTTAAAACTGTAAATTCTCCCATTTTATTTCTTCTTCCCCGAAACCCTAACCCCATTTTATTTATTTTTCTCAATCCAATAACGATAAATCCCCATTTTATTTTGAATTTCTAATCATACAGTGTTTTTATACTAATAAAGTAAATCTAATCGACCTCACTTCTGTGTTTATACCCAAAGCCAGAGAAGCCACAACGGCTACCACCAAAATCATCAAAGTAAGATCCTGATGGCACAAGAAAGCAAAGATTAGCATAATAATCCAAAAACAAAGAAATTTTGTTAAGACCATTAATATGAACAAAAAACAAGAAAGATGGAAAGAGACAATGAAAACCGAGATATCCAAATACATTATACCTACCCAAAAGTTCCGAGGATATGTGTTTGAACCAAATGCATTCCTCTGTTTCAGTAAATCAGAGTCATCCCTTGGAATACCATTTTCCAAATTTGTTTTTAGTGAATCTGATAGGCCACGAATTTGAATTAGAAACACAAAACTTAAATAAGGGGAAAAATACAGAAACATAGCATCGACAAGTTCTATTTTCACGAACTTACCCCTTTTCCCTGCATTCTTAGAATTTACACTGTATGATCAGAAATTCAGAATAAAATGGGGGAGATTTACTGTTATTGGATTGAGAAGAAGAAATAAAATAGGGAATTTATAGTTTTAATCTAAATATTTAAGATTATTATTAAATTGATTGAGTTCGGACAAAATTGATAGAAATGTAAAAGTTTTGGAGACTAAAACTATGATTATTCCAATTAAAATAAAAACGTAACGTTAGATACCTTTTTGCCAAAAATAATAGGAACGTGAAAATATGTGGAGTACTACATATAAAGACGGTATTTAAAATTGCCTTGGTGCCTGACGAGCCGTGTTCAGTTTCATGTATGGTTAGTGAAACTGGGACGTGGTTTGAGCATTTGTTAGCGGTGAGTGTTTTACTTGTTAGAACCAAATAATAATAGATATGAAATTTAAACTCAGGATCTATCCTGTCAAATCATTAAGAACAATAAATTGAATAAACTGAATGCGGAAGCGTACCTGAATTCATTGATAGATTGAAAATCTTGAATCTTAATGTGGAAATCTCAAAACTTTGGTATTGATCTTCCAAGAAGATAGGTTATCTCTTGAAGTAAAACTCTCTGACGGGGAAGGAGAGAAAAACAAGTTAACCTATTTCTTGGGGACCACTACCTCTTTATATAGTTGATTATTAAATCAAACTATTAAATATTTATAACTCTGCCCCTCATTGAATTATAAATATATCTTATGGTATCTACACTTTTATTTCCATGACATTTTAATACCTATGACACGCTTAACTTAATTGGTCACTTTATTTTGTGTCATACTTTATAATAGCAACATACATTTTACATATGTGCCCACAATTGCGGATTTTAATCCAACAATCTCCCACTTGGGCAACATATGTTTCCTGATAAATGTGCAACCTTATGAGCTCAAAATTTTGCTATTATATAATAGGTATTCTATAACAATCTCGTCCATCAACTATATCCACATAGGATCAAAGCGGTCTTCGCCATATCAATCATGACTGGACCTATCAATGGTCACGTATACAAATATAGTCAAATGACATAGATCAATCATGGATGTGTAGCATGGAAAATTACATGAAATGTGAACCATACATGTCTATTTCCAACTGGTCCTCCTAAACCTTAGTGAGATCAACTTTAATGAATTCAGAGTGTGCATAAATCAAAAGAACTTTATTTCTGCAGAAAATAATCTTAAATAACTTTAAACTGAAGTAACTGAAATTGTGTCTAAACCGAATGAGCATTTTTTCAAAATTACAAACTCCCACTAAAACCGAATATCCTTAAATAACATTACACCCACATGAGTAGTGTGCTCATGAAAGACCTAGGGTGACAGTTTCTTAATATGCGCACAATTATGGAGTTTGTACTAACATGCTCTATAGACACACAACCACTCTGAATTTTCTTTAACAACTAGGAACTTAATATTTATGTGCTTTAAATTTGAAGTGTTCCTATTGTTTATAGAATAAATGAATGCATATTTATTGTCACAAAATAACTGAAGTGGTCTTTCTATTCAATCTATTAAGTAGCAGTTCATATGACAGAATTCTTTTGCATCAATATTTAAATAGAATCGAAGTCTGTAAACCTGATGATCTCTAACTTACCAGAACTCCGACATGTGAGCAAGTATTTTTTTTTGTTCTCTAAAGATATCTCATAACCCCATTGGCTGCTATCCAATGGTCCATAATATGATTCCTCAAATATCTGTCTAACATTCCAACAATGTACACGATTTCCAAACACATACATACTTGAACATTAATTAGATTCTCAATATCTCATGCATATGGAATCATTTGTATTTTTTTTTAAATTTCAAGGTTACTTTTAGGGCACTGAGTAAGACTAAATTTGTCTTCTTTAGCAATATGAGTATCATTTGATTTCACTCCCACTGAACTTGTAGTATATGCAATTGTCAACCTAATTTATCTCAAGACCGAATGAGATAATCGATATAAAATTTATAATTTCATTAATGAGAGTCCTACTTAAGTTTATAGATAGATTTCTTTAATTTACATATCATTGATATTGTATCATAAGACACAACTCTATGATTGTACCATATAAATAGTCTCTTTAATGTCGCCATTGAAAAAAAAATAAGCTTAACATCTATCTAATGTAGCTTAAGACTAAAATAAGAAACAAGCGTCATGGTTATCCTGAAAGAGTCTTTCAATGAAACTAAAGAGAAAGTCTCTACAAAATTAATGTCTTCTTTTAGAGTGTATCCTTTAAATACAAGACATGCATTATACTTATCCACGTTACCATTTTCATCCATCTTGGTTTTAAATATTTATTTACAACCAATTGGTTTGCACCTTAAGGTAATGAGACAAGTTCCTAAACTTTATTGTCTTGCACAAAATTATACTCTTCTTGAATGATATCAATCCACTTTTGAGAGTTAGAACTTTTATGGTCTGATAAAAAAATGATTGAACATTTTTTATCATTCCATTGTTACCTTATTTTTTTTTTGAAGAAATACAATATAATAATCTGGAATAGTATTTCATCTTCCTCTCGTGGACCTCTTTAATGACACTTGTTTTTTTTTTAAGGTTGTTGAGTTTGTTCTTCTGAAACAATTACCTTATCTTGAATGGGAGTTGTTCAACATTGTTTTGTTGAGGTACTTGATTCACTTCTTGATTAATGATAAGTTGAAAACCTAAACATTGTCAAAAGTGATAGTAGGAATTAAATTATAATTCAATTCATCCTCAATAACAATGTATCTAACCTTATTTCTCCCTCCAAACTCAACATCCTAAAATTTTTTTATAAATCTCTCCTTAAAATAATCTTAATTGTGGGATCATAAATTTTACAGTCCATGGATCACTCAAAATAACCAAAGTAGTTGCTCGCTTTTAAAGTTTAATTTCTTTACATGTGTCCTAACTTATACAAAAGAATCAACACTAAAAAACTTATTGTCGTTTCTTTTGGCTAGAACCCTTAGCAACTTTATTTAAATATTTTCTTTATTGCCCTTATTCTTAAAGACACTAGCTAAATGAGCACTAACCAAATAATTATTTTTACACTTATAATGCTTCAACCTTTCTTCCTCTTGAACACGATGAGAAATGAACCCAAATAGAGTATATTTCTCCTTTTGACAGTTGTAACTTGAATTGGTTAAATTGTATAGGAAGCGATATCAAAACCATAAGAATAAACAATTGTTAGAAAGTTCGATCTTATGTGCATTAAATTTTGAAGCAATATAAAGAATTTTTATAATCTACTCTCTCACATTTCCTTGACCCTTATACTTCATAGACATCAAAGAAAGCATAAGTGATGTCATCTTAACCTTAATGTTTTGGGTAAAACATTTCTTAATTTTGTCAAGGAAACTCTTAGTATGAATAATCTCTTTAGATTTGTGCTCCTAAAGACATCTAGAATGTTGTGTTTTATGATCATTAGACTCATGCAATTCGAACGATCTCACCTCTCAAAATACTTTTTATGGGTGCTTACCGCAGTGAAAGGTGCAAGTTGTTCATTCCTTAGTGCAAAGTCTATGTTCATACATCAAAATACTATATGTAAGTGTCTTTTCTATTCCTTGAAATTAGTTTCACTAAACACGAGTGTAGAATGTATTTAACAGATATTGTGACAACAAAAATAAGTTACCTAAATATAGAACAAAAATAAGTAAATAAAATAAAAACAAGCTCACATAAAAATTTATAAGCAAACAAATAAATTCAAAATAATGGCTAGTTCCCCTCAAGATACCAAGCACAACATTAATATCAAGTCTTTGGACAGTAATATTAACTGTAAGCGGTACTCTTGTTGTAGCAATCAAACATTGACAATAAACTATGTCAAACAATAGGCTAATCTTTGGACTAACGTATTACTCACATAAAATATCTTATAATTGTCACATATTTATCGCCACAGTTGTCGTTGTAATTCTGCCAAATATTAACTTTCCTTTGGGCCAATTAATAAACGCATGAATTACAAAAACCCATAATCATCTTGATATTTTAAATAAATTAATCTACACAAAAGCGGTCACTTTGATGACATTATGTTTCAATTAATCCATTAAAATACTAGACATCCGAAGCCAAAATATAAATTTAATTGTTTCAAAAATATTTGTCTTAATTTTATCTTTCAATAAACTTAAAAGATAATCAAAATAATAGTAAATTTGAATAAAGGTAAACATCATATCAAGATATCGGACACTCCATTAATATTTCATCTTTGGACAAAACATTAACTTGCAAGTGATATCTTGGTACAGTAATCAAACATTGATAATAAGAACATGTCAAACAGAAATCTTCCTTTGGGCCGATTTATTGCTCACATATAAAACTGAATAATTATCACATGTTTATTACCACAGTTGCACATGTAATAATGTTAATTATTAACCTTCCTTTGGGCCGATTAATACTAACATAATCCGACTTACATGCACAAAACCTTCTATATTTTAAAATAAAATAATTTTCACAATAGAGGTCACTTTGGTGACTTAATGTTTCAATTAAATTATTTTAAAATATATACAATAAATATACCGATATCCAAATTTAAAATTTTGTAACAGTCAAAACCGAAATTTCTGATAACACTTAGTTTTCCGAAATAACCCAAAATAATGTGTCTTAATGGGGCTATCAGATATCGAATAAACCAAAATCTTTGACTGTTTCTCAAAAAAATATATTTTTAAGCATGCATTTTCCAAAATTAAAGTTGAATTCAAAATAATGAATCTTTAACTAAAAGTCAAAAAACAAAAGTATCATATACATGAATAATTCATATAATGATCACATGAAACTTTAATAGACATAATAATCTAACGATCAAAATCGAAAATCTCGATCAAACCGAATTGAATATGAATTTCATAAGATTAATGACATGCTTTCCAAAATCAAAACTAAATTTATATTCCATAGATCACATTAATAGCATAATTAAGCATAATATCAAACAAAATTAAACTAAAAATTCTGTACATAACTAAAAGATTCAACAAATTCGAACCATAATTAGTTGAAAACTTTAACTGCGTATACTTAATACCAAATCCAAATATATACTTGAATAACCAAACACAATCAGGATTGTATATACTTGAATAGCTATGTGCGAAAAAAAAAAGTTTAAAAAAGTTGCTTAATTCAAAAGGCAAGAAGCCTATTCTAACAGTCTAAAGATCACTGTTCCTAATAAAATTCCCTAAAAATTGTAGATAGGGCACGGATATGTATGATATAAAAAAAATCAAAAAACCAACAGTAAAATTGTAGAGAGTTTCTGAATCATAAAGTCATACAATCACTATAATAAAATTGATTAGCTAATGACAAAACCAACTCACTTGAATCGACCATTCGGTAAGCGTAGTTGAAACCATAATCAAGAGCAGAGATTAGCGGCAGCTTTAGAATCTTTAATCGTATATATCATACGTAATATCACCGAATAATAAAACCCTAAAACTTTCATCTGTAATAATTAAAAACTTAAAAAAAAATTCAACACCAATATTTAACCCAAATATCAAACCAAAAATATTAAATTCATATGTACGAACGAATCAATCAAAAAAATATTATTCTCAATGATTTAACTTGACGAGGCTTTGATGCCACTTGTTAGAACCAAATAATAATAGATATGAAATCTAAACTCAGGATCTATCCTGTCAAATCATTAAGAACAATAAATTGAATAAACTGAATGCGGAAGCGTACCTGAATTCATTGATAGATTGAAAATCTTGAATCTTGATGTGGAAATCCCAAAACTTTGGTATTGATCTTCCAAGAAGATAGGTTATCTCTTGAAGTAAAACTCTCTGACGGTGAAGGAGAGAAAAACAAGTTAACCTATTTCTTGGGGACCACTACCTCTTTATATAATTGATTATTAAATCAAACTATTAAATATTTATAACTCTGCCCCTCATTGAATTATAAATATATCTTATGGTATCTACACTTTTATTTCCATGACATTTTAATACCTATGACACGCTTAACTTAATTGGTCACTTTATTTTGTGTCATACTTTATAATAGCAACATACATTTTACATATGTGCCCACAATTGCGGATTTTAATCCAACATTACTTGGGATAGACGCTGTTAAAGCTCCTCAATTTTTTGATTTCCCAGATGGTATTGGTTGGAACTTGGAAGTGGAATGAGGATAAGAGGTTCTCGGTTAAGTCGGTTTCATCTAAGTTTAATGGCCCGCCGAGGGTTGGTGGCGCATGGGCGAGTTTTAACAAATTGTGAGAGAGTGCGTTGGAACCTTGCATGGTGATTCTTGTGGTGGGCAACCCGAGTCCTTGGATCATCTTTTTAGATGGTTCAACCCTTGGATATGAATGATTTCATGAATCAACCGTTTGATATGTGGTTGGTTTCTAACTTCGGGTTGCTCTTGGAACAGTGATTGGCCGTTGGCATTTGGGGTGCTACTATGGTCCTTGTGACTGTATCGGAATTCATGTGTATTCCATGCTGATGATGGCGTACGTGCATGATTCGGTTCTTACCATGGGGAAATGCTTGGTGGACCAATATACTTTGGCCGCTATCGTGCAAAGGAGGATGAATGTGACATGGATCCTCCAGCATTGGGGTGGTGTAAGTTAAATTCCGATGGCTCATGCTGCGCTGCTTCGTGTGGTGGTGTTCTTTGTGGATCACAGGGTGAAATGGATCTTGGGTTATTCGAAATTTGTTGGTATTTGCCGAGTTGTGGGGAGTTTTTGAGGGGCTTAACCATGCATGGGACTTAGGATTTAGACGGGTGTCGATCCACAATTCTTTGGTGCAACCCTTGGAATGAAGGCAAATCAGATGAAGTAATAGGATTCTATTCTACATTCTACAATCACAAGCTGTTGATTCCTTAGGTATATCATACATTTACAAGATCCTTAGAGAGTAATATTCGACAATCGTATTCGTATAACACATATACTTGTATTTGACATTCACACCCGAGCACGAGTAACATTGGCAGCAACATATGTTACTTTGTTGAATGACCTAATCTGATACTAATCTTCCTCTGGTTCATCTGTTATGTTTCCCCATAGACACATCACAATCACATACAATTTGGAGTTTGGACATGAACTCCTACTTCCTTTGCAATTCATTACCAATATATGATTGTCTCTATGCATATGCACAAACCCAACTAACTCAGAGATTGTCAAAACAGCATCAACAAAAGCTACTCTAAGGTCCCATTTTGTCACCTGGTGAAGAAACCATCTTAAGACCAGAATCAACCAACCTCATCTGCAGCAACTAGAACATCAGTTTGTTGTTGTCCTCCCGATGAATTCCCGTGTCGCCGGATCCCGTCTCCAGCATCACTGCTACTTCCCTGATCCAACAATGACCGCCTGCAAGTTGGACAAGATGAATGTGACATCAACCATGTATCTATACACCTCACATGAAAACCATGGCTACATTTTGGCAACACCCTGACTTTTTCACCATCCATGAATTCCCCGAGGCAAATCGGACAATCCGTAGCCTTCATGTTCACCCCTTGACTATATACGGCCACCGGAATCCTCCGCAACGCGCTCTTCTTCAGTCCTCTTGTCGCCGCTAAACGATCCGGTGTCTCATCGGAGGCATCAAAACCGAACCTTCTGCCACAACGCAACGCGCAACGCATGATGGAGTTTAGTCCTAGAGCACATATCAACGCACAGAGCAAAGCTGCTAGGATGATGACCATGTTGGTGTCGAAATTGGCTTCATTGGCAAAAGCAGGGCGCGTTCTGTTTCCGTTCGCCGGCGATGCCGATTGCGTATCGAGGAGGTGCCGGTGCGGTCGATGATAAAGAGTGGTCACCACCATTGCTACTTTCCCTTGCAACATCACCATTAAAAGGCATTAAAAGGCATCTTCTCTGGTTGATTAAAGGAAAAAAGAAATGCTTTGATGGTACAACAAAGGTTGCAAAAAAGGGGTTATGGCTTCCCAAACCATAAAGATTCCATGTAAACCAGTAAAAAACGTGAAAGTACTGAAGCTAAAAACCAAAGGAATTGAAGATAAAACTATGGGGTTTCCAAGTATTTTTTACTGATCACAAATTTGTAGCAGAAAATGGATGGGAATTCTTTGCTAATAGAGATGAGAACATTGAATATAAATGGGACCCGGAAAGCAATAGGGAAGGAACTATCTGGGAGATGATTACAGGTCTAACTCTTAATTTTTTTATTAGAATTTTGAATCATTGTTGATAAACATGAATTTCTCAACATATATATATATATATATATATAAAAGCTCAACCGGACTCGGATATTTACTTATGGATAGAGATGTCGAATATAATGCAATAAACGAACCGAACGTTCAGTGAACTGTTTGTAAACCGTTCGGTGGGAAAGTTTGTTTATTTATTAAACAAACGAATATGAATAAAATTTTCTGTTCGTTTAATTAAATAAACGAATACAAACAAAGGGCTTGTTCATTCATTTACGTTCATGAATGTTCGGTAATCCGCTTATTTATGTTCGTTTAAATTTATTCACATATATTCATTTATATGTATTATTTTCATAGATAAAAAACATTATAATTTTTTTAAAAATTATTCACATATGTTTGTTCGTTTAAATTTATTTACATGTGTCATTTTATGTTCGTTCATTTGTGTTCGTTTATGTTCATTTGTTTGGTTAAAATTAAATGAACGAGCATGAACATACCATCGTTCGTGTTCGTTCGATTCGTCACATATCAAGTACCAAATGAATAAGAAAACGGACAAAAATCTTGTGTTCCAAAATTTGAAAAATTGAATTTTAAGTTCTAATCCTAAATTTTAAATCTTAAAATCTAAACACTCTAAAATACGTCATATTTAAAGTTTTTAAAATGTAGTCATAATCCTTAACCTGAACATTAATCCTAAACTTTAAATTTAAATTTTTAATATAAAAAATAAATAAAAATACAAAAAGAGAATGATTTTCATTTCACTTGATGGATTTCTTGTCATCATAATATCACCGAGAGCGATAATAAAATGACAGTGCACAAAGAGTTGAATTAGACTTTAGAAACAAACGATTAGAGAGAAGACAAAGGGAATAAACGATTCTTTTAGGACATTCGGTTCGCGGAAAAGATCATTACCAGAGGGAATAATCTTTTCTGGAATTACATATCCAGTTTGGTTTAAGAGCATTCCCTTCCAAGAGTAATGAAATATTCCCAACAATAGCTACTTTTGGGTCTTTTCCCGGGAATGTCATTCCCTCTCTTTTCTTAGGTATTAGACAATTCCCTCCCCTTTGGACAAGAATACCCCTAAAATATAATTATTTTAAAATGATCATTCCTTTTAGTATATAATTACACAAGTATAAATCTATTTTATTTTTTTAGTGGTTTAGGGTTTTAATACTCATTATAAAATAATATGATGCATGTAAAATAAAAATATATCAGATTTTTATTTTATTTCATTTTTTTATATATGTGTTTGATTCAAATTTTATTATTGATATGTGTTTTATTACATTTATTATTTAGGATCAATTTTCATAAAAAGGTTTTCATATTATATTTTTTATATTTTGTAACCCCCTCGTCCCGGTCTGGTCGGATGACCGGTCCGAGTGGGCCACACGGGGAAAACCGAAGCGAAACCCGTTAAGGCTTCCCCTCGGTTAACGGCCCAGAAAATTTCTTTTTATCTTATCTTGTCTACATGCATAATTTAGACCTAAGTGTGGCACAGCAGCGGAAGATACAATCATAACATCAAACATCGACCAACCCAACAATTAAACAGCTTATTTTAACATTCTGCAGCAGGCCGTTTCGAAACGCCCATAGGGTGTTTCGAAACGCCTTGACTTAGTCAACGGGCCAGGGTCAACCATAAGGTGACCGTTCCGAAACAGGGGAGACCCGTATCGGAACGACCTTGACGGTCAATATCTCGTGGTCAACGAGATTAGACCGTTTCGGAACCTCAAAGGCCCGTTTCGGAACGGCTTCATCTCGCCAATTTCTCAAAATTCCAGTAGCGAAAACGTTCCGAAACGACCCTCATCCGTTTCGAAACGGCAGGCCATATACACAGGGATCGTTCCGGAACAGGGGGACCCGTTCCGAAACACCCCCTGTCTGCAGACTTTTCTGGGCTGTTTTGAGGCACAAGGGTGCCCCAAAACACCACCAAAACACCATACAACGACCAAGCATTTAAACCCAAGATATACCAACATTACTATCATGCTTTAACAAGGTTTGGACATGTCTAATACTAAAGCAACATCCCACAAACATGCATTCATTCAAAGATCACTCAAACATATTTATAAACTCTTAAGCATAAGGCTAACATTTCAAGCAAGCAAATAGGCATGAGTTAACATTCATCATGGCAACACAACCATGCAAAAGCAATATATAAAGGAGTCTACACATGCTCCTATCAACCAACAACAATCCAACAAAACCATACATGTCCCATTGCTCAAACCATTACATGTTTAAATACTAAAATCCATACTTGATGAACTCAAGTCAAAATTACACTTGGAGGCCCTCCACTTGCCCGAGCAACCCACGAACTAAGGATCTGCAATGTTGAACAAAGAGAGCGTAAGCAATGATGCTTAGTGAGGGTAAGCTCTAAGAACAAACCTCAACATTGCAGGGTCCGAGCACGATCTAGCCAAAGTAAAACACAACCATTCCAAGGGTCCACAAGTTAAAAATGCATGAGCAATAAACAATATTAATGCCATGATCATAAGCTCAGTTTCCATGACATAAGTAACCACAAACAAGTATCCTAATAAGAACCATGAACCTCAACACATTGATATATACATCAAACAACATTGGCACCTAGTTAAGACCCGAATACGCGGATAGACATGTTGGAATCTCATATCCAACAACCACATTACCTCGGTGGGATTCCACTCATCACCGGTCTCGTGGAGGGGATTCCACTCATCCTCACGCCCCGTCGATGGGATTCCACTCATCACCGACTATATTCAATTACAATTTCGGGCGAACCCGTACTCCTCCTTGGTGACTCAACGCCACCAAGGCCACGCGCGACTTTAGACTCATGTGTACACACTAACATCCTAATGATCGATCATTTGTATCCAAGTTTACTAGTGCCAATATTTACTCACATCACATTACTCATTTCATAAACCTTGTGCTCAGCACATACTCACCAACAACCATCATTATGCATGTCTCAAGCATCATAAGTCCAATCTCATTTCACATGTATAAAGCAATATACATAGACATTCATATCGCAATTTATGCAAGACATACACAACCATAAAATGAGTTCAACCAAAGGCTCTAGATCAAGTTTAGGATTAGGCTACCACCCTAATCCTAACTCTAGGCGGGTCTACCAAGCCCAACCTAGTCCATATACTCGAACCAACCAATTTAAAACCGTTTTAAACAATTAACCACTCACCTAAGCTTCCAAGCCCAACGACCAAGCAAGCGACAACCTTCAACTCCCCGGATTTGGTCCCAAAGCCTCTTCCACGTTTCCTATTGCTTCTAATCAAACAAAACCCATACATTACTTCTCAATTCAATGCTAATTCAACCACCAATCTACTTTGCAAATCACAACCCATTTCCACAATTTTCCAAACCACATAACATTTCCAAAACCTCAATTTTCGGACTCCCACAACCAAGGACTGAAATACCCAATTTCAAGCACCCAAATGGCTTCCAAAACACCCCAAATCACCCTCCTAACATAGGTAAACCATCAGCCCTTCAATTCCAACATTAAACCTCTCAAAAATCCAATTTTTCATACCTTAAAATTTGCCCTAAAGACCCACTACGAAAATTCACTCAAAATCAACCAAATTAAGATATGTTGTAAGTTTCATCATGATTAAGCATAACCCCAAAACAATTTCTCAAAACAAATTGAAAAACCCCATCAAAACCCCAAATTTCCATATGAACCCTAATTCCCAAAACTCACTATTTTTGAAATTTGAAACAATAGATAAGTAGAGAATGGAGAGGAGGTTAAGAAAATATATTTACCTTTTAATTTGGTGTAGAAATCGGCTAGCAAAGCTAATGGAATAGTAACTAGGGTTTAGGAGTGTTTGAAAATGGGGGAGGGTTTTGAAATTGGTAAAGGAGAAAATGAAGAGGAAGATGACAACTTTTATGGAAAAGTTGTCTTCCTTTATTTAAAATGTGGGTAAATTACAACTTTGGTCCCTCCCTCATTATTAAGACTCAAATAGGTCATTATTTAAAGTTGGTTTATTTTTAATTAGATTCTATTTGACTCGGACAACAACCCGGCTACCTCCTAGGCCCTAGACACGGGTGTTACATATTTTCTATGAACTTTTATTAAATATTTTGAATTTAATCTTAAAACTCCAGTTGGTTAAAAAAGAAAATATATATCAAGGACAATTTGGTAAAATATACATTTTTTCTATCTTATATTCCTTCAACCAAACAATGTAATCTTACATTCCTGCCAAACAAATCAAACAAGGTAATACAACATTCCGGGTAATATGTTAAGTAATGTAACATTCCAGTAATCTCATTCCCAAAGGTAATCTTACATTCCGTGAACCAAACGGCCCCTTAGGGTAAACTACAATGGTTCCTTGACTATGCTCTAATTATCTTTTGCGTCCCTCAATTATCAGAAATTACAAACTGGTCCTCTAACTTAAAAAACGACAAATTAGTTTAACGCCATTAAAAATTTAACGGTTGATGACGTTGCAGTTAATATAAATTAATATAATTATATAATTAGCCCTCAAGTTTTATACTTGTTTTAGTTTGACCATATTTTAAAAAATTAACTCACATAATTTTAATTAGGGTAAAGTACACAGACGGTCACTAAACTTTACCCGAAAAAACAAAATGGTAACCAAACTTTCAAAAATCACAAAATGGCAATTAAACTTTATGTTTTATAATAAAACGGTAACTAGACGTTAAATTCCGTTAAGTTTCTGTTAAAACTTTGGTATAATAACATATTTAGTCCTTCAACTTTATACAATCAATTAATTTAGTCCTAATTTGAAACAATTCACTAAATTTAGCCCTTTTTATTTAAGCATTCTTTCAAATTGGTCATTAAAGCAAAATTTCAAAGTATGGTACATGATAAATAATTACAATTAAATTCTTATAGGAACTCGAAAACTCGACTCGACTTGGCTCGAATCGAAAAAATTCAAATAAAGTTTGAGTTGTAAAATATGACGCGTCAACTCGAAAAACTCGAAATTTTTTGACTCGACTCGATCAAACGCCCACCTCTATCTTAAGATATGACGTGTCAACTTGAATAACTCGAAATATTCTTATATTTTAAATCATTTTTTCTTTTAATCGAATATTTTTTTAAAATATAATATTTAATATTTTCACATTTAAATCACATCGAATATTTAATAACTACTTTAAATATTTGATTTAATTTAAAAATATTCGATTGAAAAGAAAAAATTGATTTAAAATATTCGAATATTTAATTAAATTTTTATAGGAACTCGAAAACTCGACTCGACTTGATTCGATTCGAATAAAAAGTTTCAAATAAAGTTTGAGTTGTAAAATATGATGCTTCAACTAGAATAACTCGAAAATTTTGTACTCAACTCGATCGAACGCTCACCTCTATCTTAAGATATGACGTGTCAACTCGAATATTCGAATATTTTAAATCATTTTTTCTTTTAAATCACATTGAATATTTAATAAATACTTTAAATATTTGATTTAATTTTAAAATATTCGATTTAAAAGAAAAAATTAATTTAAAATATTTGAATATTTAAAGTAGTTATTAAATATTGGAATATTTAAAAGAAAAATATTTAATGTAGTTATTAAATATTCGAATATTTTAAATCTATTGTTTTTTAAATCGAATATTTAAAGAAGTTATTAAATATTCGATGTGATTTAAATATGAAAATATTAAATATTCTATTTTAAAAAATATTCAATTTAAAAGAAAAAATGATTTAAAATATTCGAATATTTCGAGTTATTCGAGTTGATGCGTCATATCTTAAGATAGAAGTGAGCGTTCGATCGAGTTGAGTCAAAACAATTTCGAGTTATTCGAGTTGACGCGTCATATTTTACAACTCAAACCTTATTTGAAATTTTTTCGATTCGAATCGAGTCAAGTCGAGTTTTCGAGTTCCTATAAAAATTTAATTAATTATTCGAATATTTTAAATCAATTATTTTCTTTTAAATTGAATGTTTTTAAACTAAATCGAATATTTAAAGTAGTTATTAAATATTCAATGTGATTAAATATGAAACATTAAATGCTCTATTTTAAAAATATTCGATTTAAAAGAAAAAAATAATTTAAAATATTCGAATATTTTGAGTTATTCGAGTTAACACGTCATATCTTAAGATAGAGGTGAGTGTTCGATCGAGTCGAGTAAAAAAATTTCGAGTTATTCAAGTTGACACGTCATATTTTACAACTCAAACTATATTTGAAATTTTTTCGATTCGAGTCGAGTCGAGTTCCTATAAAATTTAATTGTTATTATTTATCATGTTACCATACTTTGAAATTTTGCTTTAAGGGCCAAATTGAAAGAATGCATAAATAACGAGGGCTAAATTTAGTAAATTATTTCGAATTAGGACTAAATTTATTGACTGTATAAATATGAATGACTAAATGTGTTATTATACCAAAGTTTTAACAGAAACTTAACGGAATTTAACGTCTAGTTACCGTTTTGTTATAAAACATAAAGTTTAATTGCCATTTTGTGATTTTTGAAAGTTTGGTTACCATTTTATTTTTTCGGGTATAATTTAGTGACCGTCTGTGTACTTTACCCTTTTAATTATGTATCAATTTAATCCATATTCTTTTCTATTTTTTCAACTTATGCAATTGATATTCAAATGGATCCAACGAATGATAAGGAGCGGAGTAGGGATGTAAAAACAAGTCAGAATCTGGAAACCCGACTGAAACCTGCTCGAGTCAGAACTTGATTTGACCCGAGGATTTGATGACCCGAACCCGATCTGTAACCGATTGTTGTTGACCCGAACCCGAATTTGACATGTTACTGTAGTAACCGAACCCGATCTGCGTCCGACTGAAAATGACCCGAACCCGAATTGGACCTGTTATTGTGGACCTGAAACCCGACTTGCGTCCGACTGAAACGAACCCGAACCCGAAGCCGACCTGGCAAATATCTGAATTTACCCGACTAAATTGACCTGATATCCGATTTTACCCGACCTGAAATGAACCCGACCTGAAATGGACCCGACCTGAAATAGACCCGACCTGTTTTGAACCCGACCTGTTGTTGACCTGAACTGATATTAACCCGAAATCTATGACTTGATGAATTAAAAACTTTTATAAGTTGATATATCATATACATATATATTGTATATACATATACACATACATATATTGATGTACATGATGTATATGCGCGCATACATATATATATATATATATTAAGTACTAAAATTGAAAAAAAAAGTTAAGTGATTGATAATTTATGAACTACAAAAACTTAATGAAGAGTTGTATTTTATTTTTAAGTTTTCTCAGTAGCTTGTATAAAATTTTAGACTTACAAATTATAAAAAAATAAATAACATTTGCATAACCTTAAGTAGCAAATTCAAGAATTATTTACTTAAGATATAAGAGATTCAAGAAATGTTTTATTAACTTAAGTTAAAAATTAGATTAATTTTACTTAAGTAATAACATATTCAAAAATTGATGTCTTAACTTAAGTTATAAATTAAATTGATCTTACTTAAGTTATAAAAGATTCAAGAATTGTTTTCTTAACTTAAGTTATAAACTATATGATTTTACTTAAGTTATAATAGATTCATAAATTGTTGTCTTAACTTAAATTATAAATTAGATTGAATTTACTAACATTATAACATATCCATTTCTAAACTTAAGTTAAGTTATAAAATAGAATGATTTTACTTAAGTTATAAAATAGATAACTTATTATTATTTAACTTTTAGTAATTTAAACAAAATAAGAATATTAACTGTTATAACATAAAAAAATTAGAATCCAGGAATATAATATACGAATACTTGATAACTTAAAAAAAGATCAATATAAAATGTAAAAATAATACCAGTTAGTATTCTTTACACTAAAAATTCTATAAAATAATACTTGTTAAGGTTATTTGTAGTGATATTAAAATGAAGAATGCTTATGAGTTATGGGAATTGATTAAGGAAATTGGGGAGAAAAATAAATGAGGTTTTGACTGTTGATGTTCTTAATGAGTTGATTGCTATTTTTTCAAGTTGGGTAAAGTAAAGGCCGCCGTTGAGGTGTTTGATAAATATTTTGAGAGAGCGCGCGGGAACTTCAAAAATTTACAAAGACTAATGCTGGATGGTGCAATTATATTATATTATTTATCAACGGCTGTGAATTCTTGGTAGAGCTGAGATCCGCGTGCTATGTGACTAACCAATAGTTTTCCTTTACAAAAGTGCAATTGTTCTTTCTTGTTCTAATTATGCAATTAAATACTTACTAAAACTTTGGGTACTTAATAAAAAATTTAAAATTATATATGATTTAAGTTTAACGTGTACATAAATTTTAATTTTCATTTTTCATAAAACTATTAACAGTTTTACCTATATGATGGAGAGCTTGTTTAAGTTTACAGATATATGGTTGAATTAAAATTAAATTCTTGTTCGTACTATTCGATTTTTTAAAAATAAACATTTTAATTAACTGTTTGTTTGAACATTATAGTGTGATTATATAAAAATTAAGAGTATCATAATAAATAATTACTTCACTATCTATGTATATAGCTATCGGTGTATGAGCCCTAAACCCTTACTAAATTTTTCCCTTCACCTTAAACCTTAAACCCTAAAGTATGAATGTATGCATGTAGTAGCTATCAATGTATGAGCCCTAAATCCTTAATGAATTTTCCCTAAACCCTAGATCATAAACCCTAAACCCTAGTGTATGTAAGTATGTATGTATGTAGCTATCAATGTATGAGCCCTAATCCCTTAATGAAATTTTCTATAAACCCTAAACCCTAAACTCTAATATATGTAAGTATGTATGTATGTATGTAGCAATCAATGTATGAGCCCTAAACCCTTAATGAATTTCTCTCTAAACTCTAAACCCTAATGTATGTGAGTATGTATATATGTAGTTATCACAGTATGAGCCCTAAACCCTTAATGAATTTCTCGCTATAAGGGCATATCGATACGGTCCAACGATCATTTAAAAGTTTTCTGATTTCATAACTGACAAGCAACGACTAGTTTATTAAATGAAAAGATTTATCGAATCAAACCAAAACATATCGGTACGATATGCCTTAAAATTAAGCCTAGAAAGAATATTGTATAAAGTCAAAAAATGCCCCCCAACGTTTGACTAAATAGTCACTTTGGCCCATATTCTTTTTTTGGAGCAATTCAACCCTCAACTTTTCATTTTAGGTCGCAATGGCCCCCCTACGAATGAAAAATGTCATTCAACTGACAATAAATGGCTTGAAATGACATGACAAACCTATATGGAAGTGCACGCTGACATGGCAGTATCTGTAACCCCCTCGTCCCGGTCTGGCCGAATGACCGGTCCGAGTGGGTCACACGGGGAAAACTGAGTGAAAACCCCTAAGGATTCCCCCTCGGTTAGCAACCCTAACTTTTTTTTTAAAATCTTGTCTAAATGGATATTAACCCTAAGTGATCATACAGCGGAACAACGTATGCGAAACAAAACAAACGAGCTCACACAAACGTGTTATGGACAAATTTTAAGCTTTACTGTAGGTGGTATCGATACACCTAAGGGGTGTATCGATACCCCTTGACCAGGTCAACGGGTCAAAGTCAACTCGTGGAGACCGTATCGATACACATGGGAGTGTATCGATACCCTCTCCAATTGTTGACTTCCCACGGTCAACGCTAAGGGGGCCGTATCGATACGGAAATGGACAGTGGCTCCAGTTGCAAAAATATTATCGGTACGCCCCCCTCGCGTATCGAAACGCGGGGCCTGAACTATGAAGGCCGTATCGATACGGGTCCAGCCGTATCGATACCCCTGCTACGAAAACACAGGTTTGAGCTGATTTAAGACACCAAGTGGCCCTTAAATCCTTCCCAAACCTCAACCAACACACTAACATGTATCCTAAGTCAAAACAAGAGTTTAGGCATGCTTGATGATTTAGACGAATCTAACACTAAGCAATGCAAAACAAACATGCACTCATACAACCATCATTCAAACACACATATAAACTCTTAAGGCATAGGGCTAACATTCAAAAGAGCAACTTAGGCATGAGTTAGCATTCACAATGGCAGCACAATCATACAAAAGCAAGACATAAGGGAGTCTACACATACTCCTAGACATCCAACAATAAAAAACAAAACCATACATGTCCCATTGCTCAACTATTACATGTTTAACATTAAAATCCATACTTGATGAACTCAAGCCAAAAACCACACTTGGAGGCCCTCCACTTGCCCGAGCAACCCACGAACTAAGAATCTGCAATGTTGAACAAAGAGAGCGTAAGCAATGATGCTTAGTGAGGGTAAGCTCTAAAAACAAACCTCAACATTGCAGGGTCCGAGCACGATCTAGCCAAGGTAATACAATCATACCAAAGGTTCACAAGATAAGATGCATGAGCAATAGACAATATTAATGCCATGATCGTAAGCTCAATTTCCATGATACATGTGATCACAAACAAGTATTCCAATAAAACCATGAACCTCAACACATTGATATATACATCAAACAACATTGGCACCTAGCTAAGACCCGAATACGCGGATAGACACGTTGGAACTCACATCCAACAACCACATTACCTCACGGTGGGATTACACTCATCACCGGCCTCGCAGAGGGGATTCCACTCATCCTCACGCCCCGTCGATGGGATTCCACTCATCACCGACTATATTTAAATACAATTTCCGGGCGAACCCGTACTCCTCCTTGGTGACTCAACGCCACCAAGGCCACGCGCGACTTTTGACTCATGTGTACACACTAATATCCTAATGATCGATCATTTGTATTCAAGTAAACTAGTGCCAATATTTACTCACTTCACATTACTCATTTCAACCAAACTCGTGCTTAGCACGTACTCACCAACAACCATCATCATGCATGTCTCAAGCATCACAAGTCATATCTCAAACTACATGTATAATTCAATATACACAAGCATTCCTGCAACATTTCATACGAGACATACACAACATTATAATGAGTTCATCCAATGGCTCTAGATCAAGTTTAGGATTAGGCTACCACCCTAATCCTAACTCTAGGTGGGTCTACCAAGCCCAACCTAGTCCCAATACTCGAACCAACCATTTAAAATCGTTTAAAGCAAGTAACCACTCACCTAAGCTTCCAAGCTCAAGACCAAGCAAGCAACAACCTTCAACTTCCCGGATTCGATCCTAAAGCCTCTTCCACGTTTCCCCTTGCTTCTAGTCACACAAAACACATACATTACTTCCCAATTCAATGCTAATTCAACCATCAACCCACTTTGCAAATCATAACCCATTTCCACAATTTTCCAAACCACATAACATCTCCAAAAACCCAATTTTCGGACTCCCACAACCAAGGACTGAAATACCCAATTCCAAGCACCCAAATGACTTCCAAAACATCCCAAATCCCCCTCCTAACATAGGTAGACAATCAGCCCTTCAATTCCAACACTAAATCTCTCAAAAACTCAATTTTTCATACTTTAAAATTTGCCCTAAAGACCCACTACGAAAAATCATCCAAAATCAACCAAATTAAGATATGTTGTATATTTCATTATGATTAAACATAACCCCAAAACAATTTCTCACAACAAATGGAAAAACCCCATCAAACCCCAAATTTTCAACATGAACCCTAATTCCCAAAACTCAATGTTTTTGAAATTTAAGACAATGGTTGGATAGAGGATAAAGAGGAGATTAAAAAAACGTAATTACCTTTGAAAAAGACCTTGGATTGAAGAAGGGGATGAATGGAATAGTAACTAGTGTAGTTGGGAGAGTTTGAGCATGGGGAGGGGGGGTTTCACGTCAATTTTGGATGAAATGGGGAAAGAGAAGACACTTTACCATAAAGTGGTCTTACTTTTAAAAGTTTTGGGTAAAATCACGATATAGGTCCCTCCCCCTTTATTAAGGTTCAAAAAGGTCATTATTTATAGTTGAATTGTCTTAATTAAATTTTTATTTAACTCGAACTAAAACCCGGTTAACTCCTAGGCCTAAGACACGGGTGTTACAACTCTCCCCCACTTAAGGAATTTCGTCCCCGAAATTACCTGGTGGAAACAAATACGGAAACTGCTCAACCATATCTACTTTCCTCTCCCACGTGGCCTCTTCCACACCTCTATATCTCCACAACACCTTGACCAACTCTATGGTCTTGCCACGCAACACCTTGCTATCAGAAGCAAGTATCTCAACGGGCTCTTCATTATAAGACAAATCCGGATTCAACTCTATCTCCTCAACAGACATCACATGAGAAGGATATGATCTATATCTCCTAAGCATAGACACATGAAAGACATCATGGATCTTCTCTAATTCAGAAGGTAACCTCAAACGATAAACTACGGGCCCAATCTGCTCAACTATCTCATACGGACCAATGAACCTCGGACTCAATTTGCCCTTCCGGCCAAATCTCATCACCTTCTTCCACGGAGATACTTTCAGAAACACTTTCTCACCCACTGAGTACTCAATCTCCTTCCTCGTCAAATCTGCATAAGATTTCTGACGATCGGAAGCTGCCTTCAGACGGTCACAAATCAACTTCACTTTTTCTGTAGTTCCTTTAAGCAAATCTGGCATAGGTAACAATCTCTGACCTGTCTCAGCCCAACAAATCAGAGTCCTACACCGTCTACCATACAAAGCCTCATAAGGTGCCATCTGGATACTAGACTGATAACTATTGTTGTAAGCAAACTCAACCAACGGTAAGTGCTTCTCCCAAGAACCCTGAAAATCAATCACACAACAGCGAAGCATATCCTCAAGAATCTGTATCACTCGCTCTGACTGCCCATCGGACTGCGGATGATAAGATGTGCTGAAGTGCAAACGGCTACCCAAGGCACTATGCAAGCAACCCCAGAACCTCGAAGTAAATCTAGGATCCCTATCTAAAACAATAGACTTCGGAACCCCATGAAGTCTCACAATCTCACGAATGTACAAGTTTGCCAACTTGTCTAAGGAATCCGTAGTGTTCACTGCTAAGAAGTGAGCACACTTAGTGAACCTATCAACAATCACCCAAACTGGATTCTTCTTCGAAGGAGACAAAGGCAACCCCGATACAAAATCCATGGTGATCCTCTCCCATTTCCATTCCGGAATCTTCAAAGGCTGTAGCAAACCTGAAAGAACCTGATGTTCTGCCTTCACTCTCTAACAAACCATGCAACGGCTCACATACTCGGCTACATCTCTCTTCAAACCAACCCAGTAGTAATCATTCTTCAAATCTCGGTACATCTTTGTACTACCCGGATGCATAGAAAAGGGACTCGAATGTGCTTCACTCAAAATCTGACGCCTCAGCTCAACATCTTCCGGTACAACAATCCTATCTCTAAAGCACAACAAACTCTCACCACTGAAACTATACTCAGTCGGTCTTCCTTCGGCTTTGTCTTGAACATGGGGAACTAGGCTCGCATCTTGCAACTGCTTCTCTCTAATCAACTGAATCAAAGAAGGCTTCACTTGCAACTCGGTGATCAAACCACCATCATCGGACACACTTAGTCTAGCAAACATAGCTCTCAACTCAACGGCCACTTTTCTACTCAAAGCATCAGCTACTACATTTGCTTTACCCGGATGGTACTCAATGGTCAAATCATAATCTTTTAGCAACTCTAGCCATCTCCTATGTCTCAAGTTCAACTCTTTCTGTGTCATCAAGTATTTCAAGCTCTTGTGATCAGTGTAGACAATACACTTCTCACCATACAAATAGTGACGCCAAATTTTCAATGCAAAAACAACTACGGCCAACTCTATATCATGTGTAGGATAGTTCTTCTCATGAATCTTCAACTGTCTGGAAGCATAAGCAACAACTCTCCTATCTTGCATCAAAACACATCCTAAGCCTACGTAGGAAGCATCACTGTAAATCACAAACTCCTTACCTGAAACAGGTTGCACTAACACTGGAGCATTCGTCAAAGCTTCTTTCAATTTTTCAAAAGCCTTCTGTCTTGCATCTGACCATTCAAACTTAACTCCCTTTTGCAATAACTTAGTCAAAGGAGCAGCTACTCTAGAGAAGCCATCAACAAACCTCCTATAGTAACCGGCTAATCCTAGGAAACTCCTAATCTCGGTCACGGACTTAGGTTGTTTCCACTCAACAATAGCCTCAATCTTCGATGGATCAACTCGAATACCTTCGGCTGAAACAACATGGCCAAGAAATACAACCTCTCGAATCCAGAATTCACACTTACTGAGCTTCGCATACAACTGGTTGCTCAACAATCTCTGTAAAACAAATCTCAAGTGCTCATCATGCTCTTCTTCTGTGTTCGAGTACACAAGTATATCATCAATGAAGACAACCACAAAACGGTCTAGATAGTCCCTAAAAATTCTGTTCATCATGTCCATGAACGCTGCTGGTGCATTCGTGAACCCAAATGGCATCACAAGAAACTCATAGTGACCATATCTAGTCCTAAAAGCTGTCTTCGGAACATCACGCTCTTTCACCCTCAACTGATAGTACCCGGATCTCAAATCTATCTTCGAGAACACTGAAGCACCTCTCAACTGATCAAACAAATCATCTATACGAGGCAACGGATACTTGTTCTTCATAGTCAACTGATTCAGCTGCCTATAGTCAATACACATGCGCATGCTACCATCTTTCTTTTTCACAAACAACACTGGAGCACCCCACGGAGAACTACTAGGCTTAATGAAACCACGGTCTAATAATTCTTGCAACTGACTCTTCAATTCTTTCAACTCTTTCGGAGCCATACGATACGGAGCTATCGAAACTGGATTAGACCCTGAAACTGTCTCAATCACAAACTCAACGTCTCTGTCAGGAGGCAAACCCAGCAACTCTTCATGAAACACATCTGGAAAGTCACATACTGTTATGATATCTTTCAGTCTAGCTTCACTCATATCCGGATTCATAACATAAGCTAAATAGGCCCCACATCCCGAGTCCATCAACCTATGAGCCTCTAAAGCTGACACCACATTAGACAAGAACTTAATGTTCTCGCCCACTACCACTACCCCGTAGTCATCAGAAAGCTTCAAAGAGATTCTCTTTGTCTCAAAGTCCACACTAGCCCGATGCTCAACCAACCAATCCATACCCAAAATAATATCAAAACCATAGAAGGGAAGTTCCATCATATCAACTGAAAACACATGACCCTGAATCTTCAGTGGACACCTCCTATACATACGTCTAACCACAACTGTCTCACCAAAAGAACTAGTAACATGCATACCTACATCTAAGATCTCAACAGGAATATCTAACTTCCGTGCATGCTCACTCAAAATGTAGGAATGCGTAGAACCCGAATCAACCAAAGAAAGCAAAGACATAGGCTGTAACTCGAAATTACCTGCTATCACATCGGTGTCGTTCCCGGCCTCTCTCTGAGCATAGACTCTCGCTGGTCCTCCCGCCTCTGGCTGCACAGCCACAACATGAGCAAGGTTCCTCTGAGCATCTACCCTAGGTGCATCAGCCCTAGGCTGGAAGTAGCCACGACCGCGCCCACGGCCTCTCTGAAAATCATTAGCTCTCGCAGGAGCCTGAGCAATGTTCGGTGCCTGAGCCGCCTGATGCGAACAATCCCTCCTAAAGTGGTCCCTCGAACCACAGTTCCAACAAGCATGAAAGTTACCCCAACACTCACCAGTATGCTGTCTCCCACAACGGGTACACTCGGGCAAACGCCCTCCTCCTCTATGGCCCTGATGGCCCCTACCATGGTGGCCACCTCCATGTCTATGGTTAAACTGATGTTCGCCACCTCTGTGCCTCTTGGCATCTCTACCATCAAAGTTGTTGTGCCTCTTTCCAGAACTCGATCCCCCAGAACGCTTGGCCAGCCCCAAGCTGTGCTCAATGTCCTTGGCTCTAGCAACCAAGACATCAAAGTCAGAATAATCAGAAGCTAAGGTATACCTCTTAACTTCCTCATGAAGTCCGTATCTGAAACGATCACATCGGGCCCTCTCAGTAGGTACTAACTCTGGAGCATACTGACTCAGACGAACGAAACGAATCTCATAATCAGTCACAGAAGCATCTCCCTGAGTGAGAGCCATGAACTCTCGCTTCTTCTCATCTAGATACCTCGGTCCCAAGTACCTCTTCCGGAAAGCAGACTCAAAGAACTCCCAATCAATCTCAGCCTCTGGAACCCCGGTAGTAATGGTGACCCACCAGGTGTAGGCATCACCCTGAAGCAGTGAGATCACACAACCCAATCTATGTGCGCCCGCACAACCCATCTGAGCCAAGATACGAACTGTCTTCTCCAACCATAACTCTGACCTCTCCGGAGTAGATCCTCTAAACTCCTCGGCCCCTAAGCTACGGAGCCTCTCCAAAGGTAGACTAGCATCATCACACCTAGGCTGAGCTGCAGCCTGAGCTCCCGCAACTGCGGCCTGGAATGCTCCCGCTATTGCTTGCACTAGCGGAGTCATATCGATTCCAGCTGGACCTTGGCCACCTTGAGGTCCATCTCCTCCGGCTCCATCCTCGCCCCCAACTCCAGGTGGAGGAGGTGGTGGTGGTGGAGGTGGTGGAGGAGCGCCAACTCCCGCGGCCACCGGTCCCTCTAAGTGAGCCCCCGCACCAACCACCGGCTCAACAGGAGCCGCAACTCGTGGTTCCTGACGAACCAACCTCGGTCTACCTCTCGGTCTAGACATCGCTCTCACAGATATTAACTACAACCACAACAATAACACATACAAGTTGGGTTAGCAAGGCAAGGCTTCCAAGTGTTTCAAGTACGTTCCCTCACTTAAAATCATTTTTCCAATGTAATAGTAGCAATGGGACCCACGCACACATGCTTTAAAATAAAACAATCAGCATACTTGTCACACAAGCAACCATTCTTGCAAAACAAGCAAACACCGTGCAATTCAAGTTAAAACTTAAACTTACCTCACTTACCTGCCCAAGGTCTCGGTAACCTTAGGCTCTGATACCAACAAGTGTAACCCCCTCGTCCCGGTCTGGCCGAATGACCGGTCCGAGTGGGTCACACGGGGAAAACCGAGTGAAAACCCCTAAGGATTCCCCCTCGGTTAGCAACCCTAACTTTTTTTTTAAATCTTGTCTAAATGGATATTAACCCTAAGTGATCATACAGCGGAACAACGTATGCGAAACAAAACAAACGAGCTCACACAAACGTGTTACGGCCAAATTTTAAGCTTTACTGCAGGTGGTATCGATACACCTAAGGGGTGTATCGATACCCCTTGACCAGGTCAACGGGTTAAAGTCAACTCGTGGAGACCGTATCGATACACATGGGAGTGTATCGATACCCTCTCCAATTGTTGACTTCCTACGGTCAACGCTAAGGGGGCCGTATTGATACACATGAGGGCCCGTACCGATACGGAAATGGACAGTGGCTCCAGTTGCAAAAATAGTATCGGTACGCCCCCCTCGCGTATCGAAACGCGGGGCCTGAACTATGAAGGCCGTATCGATACGGGTCCAGCCGTATCGATACCCCTGCTACGAAAACACAGGTTTGAGCTGATTTAAGACACCAAGTGGCCCTTAAATCCTTCCCAAACCTCAACCAACACACTAACATGTATCCTAAGTCAAAACAAGAGTTTAGGCATGCTTCAACGATGATTTAGACGAATCTAACACTAAGCAATGCCACACAAACATGCACTCATACAACCATCATTCAAACACACATATAAACTCTTAAGGCATAGGGCTAACATTCAAAAGAGCAACTTAGGCATGAGTTAGCATTCACAATGGCAGCACAATCATACAAAAGCAAGACATAAGGGAGTCTACACATACTCCTAGACATCCAACAATAAAAAACAAAACCATACATGTCCCATTGCTCAACTATTACATGTTTAACATTAAAATCCATACTTGATGAACTCAAGCCAAAAACCACACTTGGAGGCCCTCCACTTGCCCGAGCAACCCACGAACTAAGAATCTGCAATGTTGAACAAAGAGAACGTAAGCAATGATGCTTAGTGAGGGTAAGCTCTAAAAACAAACCTCAACATTGCAGGGTCCGAGCACGATCTAGCCAAGGTAATACAATCATACCAAAGGTCCACAAGATAAGATGCATGAGCAATAGACAATATTAATGGCATGATCGTAAGCTCAATTTCCATGATACATGTGATCACAAACAAGTATTCCAATAAAACCATGAACATCAACACATTGATATATACATCAAACAACATTGGCACCTAGCTAAGACCCGAATACGCGGATAGACACGTTGGAACTCACATCCAACAACCACATTACCTCACGGTGGGATTACACTCATCACCGGCCTCGCGGAGGGGATTCCACTCATCCTCACGCCCCGTCGATGGGATTCCACTCATCACCGACTATATTTAAATACAATTTCCAGGCGAACCCGTACTCCTCCTTGGTGACTCAACGCCACCAAGGCCACGCGCGACTTTTGACTCATGTGTACACACTAATATCCTAATGATCGATCATTTGTATTCAAGTAAACTAGTGCCAATATTTACTCACTTCACATTACTCATTTCAACCAAACTCGTGCTTAGCACGTACTCACCAACAACCATCATCATGCATGTCTCAAGCATCACAAGTCATATCTCAAACTACATGTATAATTCAATATACACAAGCATTCATGCCACATTTCATACGAGACATACACAACATTATAATGAGTTCATCCAATGGCTCTAGATCAAGTTTAGGATTAGGCTACCACCCTAATCTTAACTCTAGGTGGGTCTACCAAGCCCAACCTAGTCCAAATACTCGAACCAACCATTTAAAATCGTTTAAAGCAAGTAACCACTCACCTAAGCTTCCAAGCTCAAGACCAAGCAAGCAACAACCTTCAACTTCCCGGATTCGATCCCAAAGCCTCTTCCACGTTTCCCCTTGCTTCTAGTCACACAAAACACATACATTACTTCCCAATTCAATGCTAATTCAACCATCAACCCACTTTGCAAATCATAACCCATTTCCACAATTTTTCAAACCACATAACATCTCCAAAAACCCAATTTTCGGACTCCCACAACCAAGGACTGAAATACCCAATTCCAAGCACCCAAATGACTTCCAAAACATCCCAAATCCCCCTCCTAACATAGGTAGACAATCAGCCCTTCAATTCCAACACTAAACCTCTCAAAAACTCAATTTTTCATACTTTAAAATTTGCCCTAAAGACCCACTACGAAAATTCATCCAAAATCAACCAAATTAAGATATGTTGTATATTTCATTATGATTAAACATAACCCCAAAACAATTTCTCACAACAAATGGAAAAACCCCATCAAACCCCAAATTTTCAACATGAACCCTAATTCCCAAAACTCAATGTTTTTGAAATTTAAGACAATGGTTGGATAGAGGATAAAGAGGAGATTAAGAAAACGTAATTACCTTTGTAAAAGACCTTGGATTGAAGAAGGGGATGAATGGAATAGTAACTAGTGTAGTTGGGAGAGTTTGAGCATGGGGGGGGGGGGGGGTTTCACGTCAATTTTGGATGAAATGGGGAAAGAGAAGACACTTTACCATAAAGTGGTCTTACTTTTAAAAGTTTTGGGTAAAATCACGATATAGGTCCCTCCCCCTTTATTAAGGTTCAAAAAAGTCATTATTTATAGTTGAATTGTCTTAATTAAATTTTTATTTAACTCGAATTAAAACCCGGTTAACTCCTAGGCCTAAGACACGGGTGTTACAGTATCGTACAGACAAATACGTTGACTTGAAAAATGTTACTTCAATCAAAAATAATAATTTTATAAAATTCTATAAAATATAAAATAGTTTTTTCTTCTGACTTATCATCCTGTCAAGTCATTCCAAACTATTTACTGTCAGTTTTCTAACAATTTTCATCCGCAGAGGGGCGATTTTGACCCAAAAGGAAATGTTGAGGGTTGAATTGCTCTCAAAAAAAGAATAGGGGCTAAAGTGACTATTCGGTCAAACGTTTGGGGTATTTTTTTGACTTTATGCCAAAAGAATAATGTATCGATACATGTATAACCGTATTGGTATGCTTTTATCGATTAAAATTATAGAACCTTAAAAACGTATCAATACGACTAGAGCGTATCGATACGCCTTAGCGTACATAAAAGGTTTGGGCTTGAACACTTAGAAAAATTTTGTTTGAAAATTTTATTTAACTTAGAAACAGTTTTGGTTCAAATTTTCTTTTCAATTTGTGAGACTTTAGGATACTTAAAAATTTATTTACTTTTACAAATAGGTCTTTAGACAATTTGTTATATCAAAATCAAATTAGGTTTTACAATCTCCCCATTTTTGATATAACAAAACCAAAATAAATTTTTAAGTATTTAAAAACTTTGAAAAGTTTACCCCCATTAATTTAAGATTGGTTTTCAAAAGTTTGTAAAAATTTAGGTTTTACACTTCTCCCTTTTTTTGTTAGATCAAAATCGATGCATATAACAAGGATATAGACAAGATATAGAACAATAAAGCACAAAGTATAATCGAAGCAACATAATATCATTAAACTTCAAATTTAATATCCAAAGCAATAAAGGTTCAAATAACTTCAAACTGAAAATCCAAACTTAATCCTAAGAACAAATATAAATCAAAGCATAGGGTTCCTAAACATAAAACATAGATGCATAATAAAATAGAAATCCTAAATGATATGATATGTAATGAGATGCTCAAAAACTACTCATCCCCATCGTCTTCATCCTCTTCCTCTTCATCATCATCATCATTTCAATTGGCTTGAGAGTTCTGAGCATTAAGTCAAGCGCCATGGATAGCGATGAGAGATACATCCATGGAGGCTTGTTGTTGCTCAATGGCCTTAACTCGATCCTCCAACGATGTAAAGCGTGTATCAATGGCCGCAAATCCCGCATTCATGGTTGTATCTAAAGAAGTAATATTAGTCCCTAAGGATGTGAATTGCTCATTTAGAAACGCCATGAGTCCATCCATAGAAGATCGAGCTTGGTTGACTTGTAGACCTTGTGGAGCTACTGGATGAGGTTGATCGTCTTGAGGAGGAGGTCGATTAACACGAACCCATTCATGATCAATGTACTCAAAGTGTGCATGAGTAAGGGAGTGTTCATCGATCAGTTTGCCAAGTGGCTCGGCGAGATCATAGGAACAATCAATCTCCAAGGAATGGGACAAGAAACACAAAGCCGTGCCATAGAAGAAAGACTTGACTTGGTCGGTGTGATGGTGTTGAACAAGATAAACCAAGTCGGCAAACATGATTTGGCAAAGGTTTGGGCGCTTACCCTTACGGAAACAACGAAGCCAAAAGCATCAACTTGGCGAATAGTACAAAATTTCCCACCGCAATGACGAAGCCACCAAGAGATGATAAGATGGAGGATACAGTCATAGACATCAAGAACGGTTACGGAGCCAAGTTAAGAATGCCCCAATGAGTGTTCATCATCAATTCCAAAATTTTCAAAACCAAAAACACTGCACAAAATAGTTTGGTGAATTCGAAATTTCTTCCCCATGAGATAGGATTCAAGAGGAATTATATTTTCATGTGCTTGATCATGGATGCACTGGGCATTTGCAAAGAAAATAAAAACAAGATTTCGATATAAATCGTGGATATACTTAGAAAACTCATTAATTTCCATTGTTGTAACAACCCAAAAATATTTGAACTTAAAATGTTCGGAGTTTAGAAAAGGGATTGATACAACTCTTTCATCCTAAAAGGCTTGATATTGTTTGTAATGGGCTAAAGCCGAATGAGGTTGAAAACTATGTTGGATAAACCAAGGTTCGGTTTAGTAATACCCTTATTTTCTGGATTGGGATTTTATGAACTAGAAGACAATTATTTTCTTGGTCTCTTTTAAGCCCTATAATAACCTGAAAAACATCAAAACAATTCGAAACCAATGTATGCAATTATCATCACATTCGATACAATAAACATTCTAATAATTTAAGGTATTGTGAAAACACTATATTTTATATGTTAAAAATATATACAAGTATAAAAATAAATTTTGGTGAAAAGAATTTTTAAAAATAGTGTACTAAAATATACAATATGTTTTTATATTAGAATAAAAAAAATTAGAATTTAAAAAGTTTTTGCAAAGATTTTAAAACACATACTATAAATATACTTTGTATAAAAAATTAATTGAAAATTTTATCTAAATTTAAACGAAAATTAAAAAAGAAGAAAATGGTTTTATACCTTGAGTGATGAAATAGGATGAATGAAGCATGTTGAATGCACCAAATTGATAGCAAAGCTTAGCCTTGATGTGTTGATAAAAAACCATCAAGAAAATTTGAGTTTGGTATGAGAAATCTATAACACCCCTCACCCTGATTAGGGGCAAGGAGCGTTATATTAACATAAACAGAATCGTATTAGCAGGCACAGCGGAAGGGTTTAACAAAATCGTATAATATATTTTTTTTTATCACTTATAGCCATTTCGAATACATCATGTATTCTTAACTAATTCATACCCAAACAATACACATCGAAATCCATATACAAACATTCTCAATCACAACATAACATATACTCATTTCAGTTTGGCTTATACCATTCGACCATCATCCAAGAATTCATAATTCATTCTAATTATAATTATCTTTAGCATCATGTATCAACTTACACATGTGAACCATTTCTTTAACTTCTAAATTCAATAGCTATACATAATTGGATAGCTTAGCATATTTTCTATCGGGTTGATATTCATTCTTATAAACTAATTATTCTAAATACCACTATGTCACAAGTAATGAACTAATTAACTAAGGTCAATTTATAATTTTCATTTCATTCGGTTATCATATGATCTTTACCATTTAACTCATACAAATTTCTAATTGCTATTCTTTCCAATATAATCAATCGAATACAAACATACATTCCAAGCATACATAACCGAACATACTTCATAATTATATATAATTTAAGCATAGTAATCGGTTCATACAATCCATATAATTTAGTTTCCCTTTTACAAAATAACCGGGGTATAAAAACGGCTAACCTAATGGTTGCCTAAACAAAACGTGACTATCGACAAAAAGAATCGAGCCCTAACATATAAACGGGCTAACTATACCCCATATTTACCCCCTTACTTACATATCAAAATGTAGGGAAACATTTTAAAGTCTACATAGATCCGAAATAGTAGTTCATAAACAAGAACAACAAGCCGAATTGCACTAACATGCCAAATGCTAAGCCACCCACCATGAGTATGACAAAGACAGGGAATATCATACTTAATCTGAGTACGGTTTGGTCTCGGGTTGAGGTTGACGATGTTAGAACCTGAAATTAGGGGAAGGCAGGAGGGTTCGAGTGGTAAGTACATTTTGTACTTAGTGAGGAAACCCTATTCTAACCGGTTTCCAATTAATATAGTGATCAAACAAATTTAATCTCTCTTTGCACATTAATTCATTCGAATAAGCCAAACAATTAGGCCGCAACATTATCAATAATCAACATCAAACATTCGAATATGTATACACAGAATTCAAGTAATTCCAATCGAATGAACCAAGTACAATGAGTCACCATATAATCCATAACAATATTAATCATTTAATCATATATATATCACAAATTCAATAATCTTCCATTCGAATACATATCTCAAATATATAAGATTCATAGTCAAAACACATACAAGCCATGAAACCTAATTTAACATCTAAGTATCATAAAATCATAAATCAAGTCATAGCATATCAAACATAACAAAATCACCAAGCTTAGCATGTCATTCGAATGCTTCTATAATTAATTTTATTAATTTTCCTTCAATTTCAGATTTCAAATAATCAAATTGCAATGCCTTGGATAGTATAGTTTGATAGGTAATCAAGTCTCGTGTGACAGAGGTTGTGAATCAAATTCACCATGTTAAGGTACCACGTACCATATCGTATTACATGTAACGTATTAAAATGTCCGCAGACATTTACAAGTAGGTACACTTACGTACCACAATATCGAGTACACTAACGTACCGATTTTCTTATTGAGCTCAGACTCTAGGCTAGCCGTACTACCTAAACAGACTGTACACACCAAAGGCTTTGCATTTAAATCTTTAATTTAATCAAATATAATATCAATCAAATTTCGGAAGTTCTTAATTAATCCTTTCGATTAATTATTCAAGATCCCAATTTCCTTAACATGTCATCATACAAGATCATATACAATGGTACATGCTCAATTCGCATACTTCAATCAAAACTCATATAATTCCATGCTCATATCATAAAAATCAGATTCACATTTCATGGTTCAACACTCAATTGAACATATCAATCTTAAGCATACATGGAATTGTCATCATATAGCCATGTTACATAATTCAATGTCATGATATCCACCAAGATAATTCATAACAATCAAAAATCAGCATTGCCCAGTTCATATATATAGCACACAATTAACAATGGAAAATTTCAGATTCAAGCATAGCAAATATCAATTTAATTTCAAACACATAAGCATCATAATCGCATATCACAAACACAAGGATCCGAATTCCATTATTCCTTCTTCCCATTACTAAATCCAATAATTAATTAGTCCAATTCATGCTTATCATAATCAAAAATTCAGATTAAGTAGTTGGAACTCTAATTCCAACTCTAAGGGTCGTTTCACTCACAAATCGCCGAGCTAGTTCGTAATCCGTACGCCTTTTGCTCAATCCGTATTCGATCCCGGAGTAGCCTCTTCTTCTATCCTTTCACTTCTAGGATCTAGAGCACTCAATACAAACAAAATAACAAATTTTCAGAATGCAATTCATACAAATTAAGGCTGAATTTCTCAATTTAATCAAAACAGTCCCTGAACTATTTTAATCCAATTCGACAATTTGCTAAACACTCTAATTCTTCCAATTAACTCTTAAAACCTTCAAATTGACCTTCGATTTTACTAAATTTCATATCCTTAAACATAAAACTCGACTTAATAATACTTATTAGGCTTCAATTTGACCAATTTTACCGATTCCAAATTCTAATTTTCTTATTATTCCAATTTTGTTCATTTCTGACCACCCAACTTGACACCCTTCGTTCTCCTTGTATACAACTCCAAATTAAGTGCCGTTTGTTTCTAATTACAGATTACATTCCCAATTTCAACATACTAAAATTTCAGATCGAACCGCTTAGTAGATTATTTTCTACGAATTTTCAAAGTTCACTGTCCAGCTCGAATTAAGGCTGGACAGTTTTGCATGCTTCCATATCTTACACTTCCAGATTTTTCTACAGTCATCAAAACTCCTTTTTACAATTTTTCTACCATTTTAGACATGTCAAGGTGGAACATATCAAAAATTCAGACTCAAACTCTCATCATAGAATTTCTTATGATTTTCCAAAGTTGCATGTTATAAACTTTGCAAATCTGCCAACAATCTTTGCATGCATGTTCTTATTATTTAATGACTCTTAACTCTTAAGAATTCATATAGATTTCCAGATTTCCAGCAACCACACTTAAGGTATCATCTTTAATGTTTTCTAGACACCTCATATCATTTGATCTATTATAATTTTCACCCTAACCGAAACAAGAAGGGAGTAAGCTACTTACTTATAATTTTTCCTTGATTTTTCTAATGAGATTTCACCACCATGCAAGCTTCTTCTTCTTCTCTACCGATTTCTCTATTCTCTCTAGCCTTCTATCTTGTTTTGAGTGTGTGTGTGAAAGAGTGAGGAAACTTAGTTGGTGGGATTTGGTGTAGCCGGCTAAGAAAGGGGAAGTGGGGAGCAAATTAATTGGGATATGACTTTCATGTCATATCTCAACTAATTCTCCCTAATTAATCATACTAATATCACCACTTTAGACATAATAAATCATATATGTCTTATAATTGCATGCCATTTCATGATCTAAATCCATTTCTTTTACCTTAGCATGCAAACCTTATAATTTCCACCCTATTCGAATTGGTCACTAATCAATTTGACCGAATTTTTCTTATACATTAGTTCACATTTTAATTTGGTCCTCATGAACCAAATTTCAATTCGAATAATAATAAGTTTAATCTAATAATTCACTTAATAATTAAATTAAACCTCTAATACTTCTAAGCTAATTTTTGGGATGTTACATTTCTCCCCCCCCTTAAGAAAAGAATTCGTCCCCGAATTCTTACCTGATTCGAACAATTGAGGGTATTGATTTCGCATCGTTTCCTCAGGTTCCCATGTTGCCTCTTCCATCTTGTGATTTCTCCACAAGACTTTAACAAGTGCAACATTTTTGTTCCGAAGCCTTTTAATTTCCTTATCCAGAATCTTAACTGGTTCCTCTTCATAGGACAAATCAGGATTTAACTCTACTTCTTCCGGCTCTAAGATGTGGGAAGGATCGGATCTATATTTTCTGAGCATTGACACATGGAAAACATTGTGGATTTTATCGAATTCACTAGGAAGTGCAAGTCGATAAGCCACTGGGCCAATCCTTTCAGTGATTTCAAAAGGTCCAATAAAGCGAGGACTGAGCTTTCCTCTCTTTCCGAACCGAAATACTTTCTTCCATGGAGAGACTTTAAGAAAGACTTTATCTCCCACATTATGCTGAATATCTCTTCGTTTCAGATCAGCATAGGCTTTCTGTCTATCGAAGGCTTGCTTTAGACGAGAATGAATGATTTGGACTTTCTCTTCTGTTTCTCTGAGCAATTGGGGTCCCAAAACTTTATTTTCACCAAGTTCGGACCAACACAGAGGTGTTCTGCATTTTCTGCCATACAACGCTTCAAAAGGAGCCATCTGAATAGACGACTGATAGCTATTGTTGTAGGCAAATTCAACTAAGGGTAGGGATTTCTCCCAATTCTTCCCAAAGTCAATTATGCACGCTCTAAGTATATCTTCAAGAATCTGAATTACTCGTTCAGACTGACCATCTGTTTGTGGATGAAAAGCTGTGCTTAGATTCAATTTTGTTCCCATAGCTCTCTGTAAGGTTCTCCAAAATCTAGAAGTAAATCTTGGATCACGATCAGAGACAATGGAGATAGGAATTCCATGTAGCCGGATTATTTCCTGAATATACAGATTGGCCAAGGTCTCCAAACTGTAATTTATACGAATAGGAATGAAATGTGCCGATTTGGTGAATCGATCAACAATCACCCAGATAGCATCATATTTTCTGGGAGAACAGGGAAGAACAGTCACGAAGTCCATAGTAATTCGTTCCCATTTCCACTCTGGCAGTACAAGTGGTTGGAGTAGTCCGGTGGGAACTCTATGTTCAGCTTTGACTTTCTGACAGTTCAGACATTTGGATACGAAATCATTGATAGCCGCTTTCATACCAGACCACCAATACAAAGATTTGAGATCTTTATACATCTTAACCGATCCAGGATGGACCGAAAAAGAACTCTGGTGTGCTTCTTCCAGAAGATCTCTTTTCAGATTTTCATCATTTGGAACACAGATTCTATCTTTGAAGTAAAGGAGACCATTTGTATGAATACAGAATCCTTCACTAGATTTTGTATCCAGCTTGGAAACAATATCCTGAAGTTCTGGATCAGCTTTCTGAAGATTTTCAATCCTTGATATTAGACTGGATTGAATTTGAAGTTCGGACAGAAATCCTTGCTTCTGATATACTCGAAGATGAGCATTGATAGCAGTTGGAGCTACAAGAATAAATACCACTTTTTAATCAAATTCTTATAATAACATTTTAAAATTTTAAAATTCAGAGATTAAGGACTTTACCCAATGTCGGTTTTCGACTCAAGGCGTCAGCAACCACATTGGCTTTTCCTGGATGATAGTCAATGACTAAATCATAGTCTTTCAACAACTCCATCCATCTGCGTTGTCTCAGATTTAGATCTTTTTGAGTTAGGAGATACTTTAGGCTCTTGTGATCAGTGAACATGTAACACTTTTCACCGTACAAGTAGTGTCTCCAGATTTTGAGAGCAAACACAATCGCAGCAAGTTCAAGATCATGTGTTGGATAGTTCAATTCATGAGATTTCAATTGGCGTGAAGCATAAGCAATCACATTATCACCTTGCATTAGAACGCATCCAAGACCCGCATGTGAAGCATCACTGTACACAGTGTAATCTTTGCCCGGTTCTGGTTGGATCAAAACTGGGGCATGAGTCAAGGCTGCTTTAAGTTGGTCAAAGCTTCTCTGTTGCTTGTCAGACCACTCAAATGGTTGATCTTTACGAAGGAGTTTAGTCAAAGGTAAGGCTATAGAGGAAAACCCTTTGACAAACCTTCTGTAATAACCAGCAAGACCAAGGAAACTTCGTATTTCACTGACGTTTCTGGGAGGTCGCCAATCCATGATTGACTGAATTTTCTTCGGATCAACTTTAATTCCTTCTGCAGAAATCACATGACCAAGAAAAGATACTTCCGATAACCAGAACTCGCACTTGGAAAACTTTGCGAATAACTAGCGTTCCCGGAGAGTTTGCAAGACAATGCGGAGATGATCAGCATGTTCTTCTTTATTGCGAGAATAGATCAAAATGTCATCAATGAAGACGACGACAAATTTGTCAAGATAAGGTTTGAACACTCTGTTCATGAGATCCATGAATGCTGCCGGGGCATTCGTCAATCCAAAAGGCATTACCAAAAATTCATAGTGGCCATAACGAGTTCGGAAGGCTGTTTTGGATACATCCTCCTCTTTGACTCTCATTTGATAATACCCAGATCGCAGATCGATCTTTGAGAATACCGAAGCATCCCTAAGTTGATCAAACAGATCTTCTATTCTTGGGAGCGGATATCGGTTCTTGATTGTGATCTTGTTCAATTAACGGTAGTCAATGCAAAGACGCATCGCTCCATCTTTCTTCTTTACGAACAGAACAGGTGCACCCCAGGGAGAAGTGCTGGGTCGAATGAAACCCTTGTCCTGAAGTTCTTGGAGTTGCTTTTGCAATTCTTTCAATTCAAGAGGTGCCATCCGGTACGGAGTGATAGACACCGGATTTGAGCCAGGCTGTACTTCAATCCCGAATTCAACTTCTCTAGTCGGAGGGAGACCAGGTAGTTCCTCGGGAAATACATCAATGAATTCAGAAACAATAGGCATTTCAGACATTCCAAATTCAATTTGATCCCGTAAGACCATGGATGCAAAAATAGAAGTGGGCTTTTTATCAATTAGGAGTATGGATTCTTTTCCTAAACCCTGAAGATACAATCTTTTATTTTGGCAATCTACCCAAGCCTCATGTTTACTTAACCAATCTAAACCCAGAATTAGATCAAATTCACAGGAGGGTAATATGTAGAGATCAATAAGAAATGGCAGATTGCTAATATGCAATGAACAGTTTCTACATATTAGGTTAATGTTCGAAGTTCCTCCTAAAGGGTTTGAAACTATCAGACTTGTTTTCACATTTTCAGGTTCTAATTTCAACCTTTTTACAACAGATAGACATGTGAATGAATGAGTAGATCCCGAATCTACTAAGGCATAAACAGGATGTGAGTTTAGCTCAACAGTACCTGCAATCACTTCAGGAGACTCTTCATCATCTCTACCACGAATGTGGTAAACTCTAGCAGGTGCTCGAGATTCCTGATGAGTGGTAGCATTAGAATGAGTACCCTTGCCTTTCTTTTGATAACTCGGCTGGGCTGACTTGGCATTCCTATTCCGATTAGAGGATGTCGGACTAGGAACTGCAGTGTTACGAGCTGGCATAGGTCCAAGCTTTTGAGGACAGTCTTTGATGTAGTGATCATCACCACCACAAGCATAGCAGAGGTTTGCTTGAAGTCTGCACTGACCTCGATGTGGTTTCTGACAGAACTTGCAAGGAGACATCTTTTCAGAATTTCCTGTACTATTAACAGACATAGTAGGTACTGAGGATCTGATCACTGTAGCTGGTTTAGAAGTGTAATTGCTCCTCGGAGCAGAAGTGAAATTAGAAGACCCTTCTTTCTGAAATTTGGGCTTCTTGAACTGCCATTGAGACTTGTCATCTCGTTTCTGCTTTTTGTCAGGCTTATTGCCCCCTTTTCGCTTTTCCGCAGCTCTCATTCTAGCTTCGGTTGCAATAGCCCGATTAACAAGATTTTGGAAATCATTGATTCCCAAAGCAGTGAAGATTGGACTTAGTTCATCATTCATGCCTTCAATGAACATTCGGCATTTATCAGCTTCAGTTTTGATGTACTCTGCACCGTATTTGCAATACTTGCAAAAGTCTGCAACGTACTGCTCAATAGGACGGTTGGCTTGTTTAAGGTGCAAGAACTTCTTTCTTCTTTCAGCCAAGTACTGTTCACTGATATACTTCTTTTTGAACTCTTCGAGGAAGAATTCCCATGTCACCAGTTCATCCGGAACAGTAAGAGTAGTGGTTTCCCACCAATTCATAGCTTCGTCAGCTAACAGGGCTACAGCACACTCCAATTTATGGTCATCGGAGCACTGCAATTGTCTGGTTACCACCTTGGTGGTGTTTTCAAGCCAATACTCTGCATCTTCTGGTCTTTCTTCATTAGCACCAGTAAAAGTATAAGCTCGATGCTGAGAAAGCTTATCTATCGGAGCTCTGCTAGGTGCAGGAGGAACAGAAGCAGCAGGTTGCTCTTGTTTCAAATTTGTCAGGAGTTGATTGAACATCTCCTTCATGCTGAGGAGACATTCTCTTTGAGCAGACTGAACCATAGGGTTCTCAGGTGGAGGTTGTTCGGTGTTCTGGACATGTTCTTTATCAGGTTGCTCAATGTTCTGAACGGGTTCAGTGACTTGAGCAGGCTTTTTAGCAATTTGCTCGGAAGTTTGAGCAGGCTCTTTGTTTCTCTCCTTTCTCGGAGTTTCAGTTCGAGTAGGAGATTTATCACCCAATCTCACACTTTCACCTTCGCTCGAAGATTCGTGCGAGCTCCCATTCTTTGGGTCTTTTGGGTCCGTCATATTCTATCATTTAGTCAAACACAGAAAGTCAGAAGGCTCAATACAAATATCTTGTCATACAATACATGGGTGGCAAACCTAAATGATGCAAATGTATGCAGACTCGATTACAGTTTTTAGGACTTAACCTAAAAAGCTCTGATACCACTTTATATAACACCCCTCACCCTGATTAGGGGCAAGGAGCGTTATATTAACATAAACAGAATCGTATTAGCAGGCACAGCGGAAGGGTTTAACAAAATCGTATAATATATTTTTTTTTATCACTTATAGCCATTTCGAATACATCATGTATTCTTAACTAATTCATACCCAAACAATACACATCGAAATCCATATACAAACATTCTCAATCACAACATAACATATACTCATTTCAGTTTGGCTTATACCATTCGACCATCATCCAAGAATTCATAATTCATTCTAATTATAATTATCTTTAGCATCATGTATCAACTTACACATGTGAACCATTTCTTTAACTTCTAAATTCAATAGCTATACATAATTGGATAGCTTAGCATATTTTCTATCGGGTTGATATTCATTCTTATAAACTAATTATTCTAAATACCACTATGTCACAAGTAATGAACTAATTAACTAAGGTCAATTTATAATTTTCATTTCATTCGGTTATCATATGATCTTTACCATTTAACTCATACAAATTTCTAATTGCTATTCTTTCCAATATAATCAATCGAATACAAACATACATTCCAAGCATACATAACCGAACATACTTCATAATTATATATAATTTAAGCATAGTAATCGGTTCATACAATCCATATAATTTAGTTTCCCTTTTACAAAATAACCGGGGTATAAAAACGGCTAACCTAATGGTTGCCTAAACAAAACGTGACTATCGACAAAAAGAATCGAGCCCTAACATATAAACGGGCTAACTATACCCCATATTTACCCCCTTACTTACATATCAAAATGTAGGGAAACATTTTAAAGTCTACATAGATCCGAAATAGTAGTTCATAAACAAGAACAACAAGCCGAATTGCACTAACATGCCAAATGCTAAGCCACCCACCATGAGTATGACAAAGACAGGGAATATCATACTTAATCTGAGTACGGTTTGGTCTCGGGTTGAGGTTGACGATGTTAGAACCTGAAATTAGGGGAAGGCAGGAGGGTTCGAGTGGTAAGTACATTTTGTACTTAGTGAGGAAACCCTATTCTAACCGGTTTCCAATTAATATAGTGATCAAACAAATTTAATCTCTCTTTGCACATTAATTCATTCGAATAAGCCAAACAATTAGGCCGCAACATTATCAATAATCAACATCAAACATTCGAATATGTATACACAGAATTCAAGTAATTCCAATCGAATGAACCAAGTACAATGAGTCACCATATAATCCATAACAATATTAATCATTTAATCATATATATATCACAAATTCAATAATCTTCCATTCGAATACATATCTCAAATATATAAGATTCATAGTCAAAACACATACAAGCCATGAAACCTAATTTAACATCTAAGTATCATAAAATCATAAATCAAGTCATAGCATATCAAACATAACAAAATCACCAAGCTTAGCATGTCATTCGAATGCTTCTATAATTAATTTTATTAATTTTCCTTCAATTTCAGATTTCAAATAATCAAATTGCAATGCCTTGGATAGTATAGTTTGATAGGTAATCAAGTCTCGTGTGACAGAGGTTGTGAATCAAATTCACCATGTTAAGGTACCACGTACCATATCGTATTACATGTAACGTATTAAAATGTCCGCAGACATTTACAAGTAGGTACACTTACGTACCACAATATCGAGTACACTAACGTACCGATTTTCTTATTGAGCTCAGACTCTAGGCTAGCCGTACTACCTAAACAGACTGTACACACCAAAGGCTTTGCATTTAAATCTTTAATTTAATCAAATATAATATCAATCAAATTTCGGAAGTTCTTAATTAATCCTTTCGATTAATTATTCAAGATCCCAATTTCCTTAACATGTCATCATACAAGATCATATACAATGGTACATGCTCAATTCGCATACTTCAATCAAAACTCATATAATTCCATGCTCATATCATAAAAATCAGATTCACATTTCATGGTTCAACACTCAATTGAACATATCAATCTTAAGCATACATGGAATTGTCATCATATAGCCATGTTACATAATTCAATGTCATGATATCCACCAAGATAATTCATAACAATCAAAAATCAGCATTGCCCAGTTCATATATATAGCACACAATTAACAATGGAAAATTTCAGATTCAAGCATAGCAAATATCAATTTAATTTCAAACACATAAGCATCATAATCGCATATCACAAACACAAGGATCCGAATTCCATTATTCCTTCTTCCCATTACTAAATCCAATAATTAATTAGTCCAATTCATGCTTATCATAATCAAAAATTCAGATTAAGTAGTTGGAACTCTAATTCCAACTCTAAGGGTCGTTTCACTCACAAATCGCCGAGCTAGTTCGTAATCCGTACGCCTTTTGCTCGATCCGTATTCGATCCCGGAGTAGCCTCTTCTTCTATCCTTTCACTTCTAGGATCTAGAGCACTCAATACAAACAAAATAACAAATTTTCAGAATGCAATTCATACAAATTAAGGCTGAATTTCTCAATTTAATCAAAACAGTCCCTGAACTATTTTAATCCAATTCGACAATTTGCTAAACACTCTAATTCTTCCAATTAACTCTTAAAACCTTCAAATTGACCTTCGATTTTACTAAATTTCATATCCTTAAACATAAAACTCGACTTAATAATACTTATTAGGCTTCAATTTGACCAATTTTACCGATTCCAAATTCTAATTTTCTTATTATTCCAATTTTGTTCATTTCTGACCACCCAACTTGACACCCTTCGTTCTCCTTGTATACAACTCCAAATTAAGTACCGTTTGTTTCTAATTACAGATTACATTCCCAATTTCAACATACTAAAATTTCAGATTGAACCGCTTAGTAGATTATTTTCTACGAATTTTCAAAGTTCACTGTCCAGCTCAAATTAAGGCTGGACAGTTTTGCATGCTTCCATATCTTACACTTCCAGATTTTTCTACAGTCATCAAAACTCCTTTTTACAATTTTTCTACCATTTTAGACATGTCAAGGTGGAACATATCAAAAATTCAGACTCAAACTCTCATCATAGAATTTCTTATGATTTTCCAAAGTTGCATGTTATAAACTTTGCAAATCTGCCAACAATCTTTGCATGCATGTTCTTATTATTTAATGACTCTTAACTCTTAAGAATTCATATAGATTTCCAGATTTCCAGCAACCACACTTAAGGTATCATCTTTAATGTTTTCTAGACACCTCATATCATTTGATCTATTATAATTTTCACCCTAACCGAAACAAGAAGGGAGTAAGCTACTTACTTATAATTTTTCCTTGATTTTTCTAATGAGATTTCACCACCATGCAAGCTTCTTCTTCTTCTCTACCGATTTCTCTATTCTCTCTAGCCTTCTATCTTGTTTTGAGTGTGTGTGTGAAAGAGTGAGGAAACTTAGTTGGTGGGATTTGGTGTAGCCGGCTAAGAAAGGGGAAGTGGGGAGCAAATTAATTGGGATATGACTTTCATGTCATATCTCAACTAATTCTCCCTAATTAATCATACTAATATCACCACTTTAGACATAATAAATCATATATGTCTTATAATTGCATGCCATTTCATGATCTAAATCCATTTCTTTTACCTTAGCATGCAAACCTTATAATTTCCACCCTATTCGAATTGGTCACTAATCAATTTGACCGAATTTTTCTTATACATTAGTTCACATTTTAATTTGGTCCTCATGAACCAAATTTCAATTCGAATAATAATAAGTTTAATCTAATAATTCACTTAATAATTAAATTAAACCTCTAATACTTCTAAGCTAATTTTTGGGATGTTACAAAATCAAAGGATTTGGGGGGGGGGGTTTATAGTTAAAATTCAGCTAGGATTTGAGAGAAAGGGAGACTTGAGTTTTAATTAAAGTGAAGCACCCTTTTTAATGCCCATTTAAACTCTAGTTGTGAAACCGATATTTTAATTTTGATATAACTAAAAACCTAAGGACTAAATTGAAAATGTCAAAATGAATTTTTAAGTCCTCAAACATCCCTATAAGATTTTAAGATTATGCCAAAGTTTAAAACAAAGTTTTCAAATATTTTTCTAAGTGTTTAAAGCCGAAACAGTGTCTTTCAAGTCCCTGTTTTGAAATGGCCTAAGGCGTTTCGAAACGATTTCACCACTGCCAACCCCTGCTCTGAAACGGGTATCGAAACGGTTTTAGAACATATGAACCCGTATCGAAACGACTTCAAGCGTTTCGAAACAGTTCTTCATTTTGATTTGAAAATTATGACCGTTGTAATATTTTTAACTGAATTTTCAGAAATCGTTAGGGTGTTTTGAAACGGGCTCAAGCTGTTTCGAAACGACCCTTGACAGTGGCAAAAGTGTTTCGAAACGGTTTCAATACGTTTCGAAACAGGCTCTTAAATGCACCCCAATGGCTCTTTCTATTTTGGTTCGTTTCGAAACAGGTCCCCGCGTTCCGAAACGGGTGGTTGCAGATTGCATTTATGGAGGTGAGATAACACCCCCAACGGCTCTATTGATGAATGCAACAACCACAACGGGTAGAAATCAATGAGAAGGTATAAAAGGGACCTCTAAAAGCTCCAGCAACAACTATTGATCCAAAAGAAAATATTCATACATCAAATCCAAGCATTTGTGCTAAAATCCCATATTGTCTAGAAACCCCAATTATAATTTTCATTCTTATCTTTTTCAATTGGGTTGAGTGCTTGTAATTGGGCTACAATTTGTATTGAGAGATACTATCTTAGCCATCATACTCTTTGTTACCTTTGTGTAAGGATTGGGTTAAATTTTGGGTAGAAAATTTAACCGAAAATTGTAAGGGTTGCCTCCTTAGCCTAGAAAAGGGGAAGAGCAATTAGTGGAATTGTTGCAAATCCTTAGTGAAGCTAAGGTAGTGGATGTAGAGTTCATTTGGAACTTGAACCACTCTAAAATTCCTTGTCAATCTTTTTAATTTGCAATTTCCACCACATAAACCTTAAAAATCCAATTCACCCCCTCTTGGTTCATATCGATCTTTCGATCCACTCAACAATTGGTATCAGAGCCTACCTCTTTGAGGATTAACAACCACAAGAGGAGTTCCTTGGAAGAGTGTGATCATCAAATATCAAGAGATGGCTTCAACCTCCGGTTCGGGCATGTATGAGTCTCAATCCACTACAAAGCCTCCCTTCTTCAATGGTGATAACTATTCTTTTTGGAAGAATAGAATGCGTCTCTTCATCAAGTCTAATGACTACTTAGTGTGGGATGTCATTGAAGATGGCCCTTACATTTCATTGAAGGAAGACGGTGAAGGCAAGATGGTCTTGAAGAAAAAGGTGGAGATGAGTGAAGAAGAAAGGAAAAAGATTCAAGTAAATGACAAAGCTCTCCACATGCTCTTTTGTTCATTCGGTCCGGACATCTATTCTAAAGTGTCATCCATTGAGAGTCCCAAAGAAGTGTGGGACACTCTTGAGACTACCTATGAGGGAACCAACGATGTTAAAGAAACTAAGATTGGAATTCTCAATCTTAGTTATGAGAATTTCAAGATGGAGCCTGATGAGACGGTGTCCAAGATGTTTGATCGGTTCTCCACTATAGTCAATGGGCTCAAAGGTTTTGGAGAGATCATACCAGAAGACAAGCTTGTCTGGAAGCTACTCTATTCACTTCCCGAATCTTAGGATGGGAAGAGAACCGCCATCACTGAAGTTAAAAATTTGAAAACTTTAAAGCTTGATGAGCTTGTGGGTTCTCTCCTTACTCATGAGATTATGAAGCAAGGAAGGGAAAAACAGAAGAAGAAAGAAGAGAAAAGAGTAGAAAAGCTAGAGGTTGAGAAGAAGAAGAAGATGAGAATAGCTCTCAAAGCTTCACTACATGAAGAGAGCTCTTCTAGTGAGGAGGATGAGCTAGAAGAATTGGTTATGATAGCCAAACGATTCTCACGCTTTATGAGGTCCAACCAGGGAAGAAAAATCCAAAGAAAAATGGACTTCAAAAGCAAGAACAAAGAAGAAGCAAGGGATCAAATCATTTGCTTTGAGTGCAAACAACCCAGCCACATACGTTCGGAGTGCCCTCAACTCAAGAAGAAGGGCTTTGAGAAAAAGAAGAAGCTCAAAGCCAAGCTTGCTACTTGGAGTGATGAGGAGTCATCAGAGGATGACGAACAAGAAGTGGCTAACCTTTGCCTCATGGCACTTGAGGAAGATTCCTCCATGGTAACCTCTAACTCATCAACTTTAGATTTTACATATGATGAATTGAATGATGCATATGATGAGTTACAAGAGGTCTATGATGAACTAGTTGAGAAATATAAAGAGTCGGTCATTAGGAACAAGAAAATTATTTTGGAACTAAATGAGAAAAATGACTCACTCTCTCAAGCTAATTCAAAATTTGAGAAAAAGATATTAGGGTTGAAAGATGAACTAAAATTTTTTCAAGATGAAAATGTTGACCTTAATAATCTTTTGTCTCAATGTAATAGTGAACACCAAAAGGTGTTGGATGAGCTAAATGAGCTCAAAAAGTCTTTTAAAAATGTTGGTAGTGTCAAGCATGAAATAGGTGAATCCTCAAGAACAAACCAACCTAAGAAAAAGACTAACTACTACAAACAAGGTAGCTATCCTAGACATAGTAGAGCTAAAAGAATTAGAAGTGTATGGGTTCCTAAGGAACTTATAAAATCTAATAACATTATTGCTATGTCATCTTGGATTCCTAAGGGAACCAAGGTTTTGGGAGCTAACACTCATGGACCCAAAATGATTTGGGTACCAAAAACAAAAGCTTAATATCTTTGTTTGTAGGGGGAGCATTGCTACAAGGCCAAAGCACAAAGTTAAAACTCATGGTACCTTGATAGTGGATGCTCAAGGCATATGACCGGAGACAAGAGTAGATTCATGGATCTAAAGCCAAAAAGTGGAGGAGTGGTGACATTTGGTGATAACTTCAAAGGCCACATTAAAGGTATTGGCTCCATAGGTAATCTCTCTACTATTCTCATTGAAAATGTCTTGTATGTCGATGGTCTTAAACACAACTTATTGAGCATAAGTCAATTGTGTGATAAAGGATTTAATGTTTTATTTGATAAAAATGGATGCAAAATTGTAGACATTAAATCTAATAATATTATGATCATAGGTCATCGCATATGGAACATATACATGGTGCATCTAGATGACATTCATACATCTCATGCATGCTTAGTAGCACAAAATGAAAATGATGCATGGTTGTGGCATAGGAAACTAGGACATGCTAACATAAGTGTTTTAGAAAAACTAGTCTCCCTTAATCTAGTTAGAGGTTTACCTAAGATAAAATTTTCAAATGATAAAATTTGTGATGCATGCTCTAAGGGTAAACAACATAAGTCTTCCTTTAAATCCATTAATGATGTTTCTACTAGTAGATGTTTACAACTTATCCATATGGATTTATTTGGGCTAATTAGGACTATGAGCTTGGGTGGTAAGTCTTATACTTTTGTACTTGTTGATGATTTTTCTAGATTTACTTGGGTTCTATTTTTAAGTACTAAATATGAGGCTTTGGAAAAATTCATCACATTTTCAAAACTAACCCAAAATGATCTTGAACTTAAAATTTCACATATTAGAAGTGATCATGGAATTTAGTTTCAAAATTTAGGGTTTGAAGATTTTTTAAATGAAAATGGTATTAGCCACAATTTTTCGGCTCCTCGAACTCCTCAACAAAATGGGGTAGTTGAGAGGAAAAATAGAACTTTGTAAGAAATGGCTAGAACTATGCTTTGTGAAAACAATTTACCTAAATATTTTTGGGCGGAAGCCACAAACACCGCTTGCTATATTGTAAATCTAGTAATGATTAGGCAAATTTTAAAGAAAACACCTTATGAGATTTTAAAATCTAAAAAGCCTAACATTCTCTATTTTCACCCTTTTGGTTGCAAGTACTTTGTTTTAAATAATGGAAAAGACAACTTAGGTAAATTTGATGCAAAAAGTGATGAAGCTATTTTCATAGGTTACTCTTTAACCTCTAAAGCCTATCGAGTATTTAACAAAAGAACTTTAGTAGTAGAAGAATCTATTCATGTTGTATTCGATGATAACCTCCTTCCAAGGAAGGATTCTTGTGATGATGATGATGTAGGAATCATAAATGCCTTTGATGGAGGACAAACTTCAAAGGAGGATGAGATTTCAACAAAAGAAGAGGACACACAAGATCCACCCCTTGAAGCCTTGAAGGACTTGGCTCTTGAGGAAAAGGAAGTGAGCTACCCAAGGGAGTTCAACTATGTCAAAAATGGTGAAATCTTGGGTGATCCATCCAAGGGGGTAACCACTCGATCTTCTCTTAGATTAATGAATCATGTTGCATTTATCTCATGCATAGAGCCTAAGAATATTAAAGAAGCATTGAAAGATGATTTTTGGATTATGGCTATGCAAGAAGAGTTAAATCAATTTGAGAGAAGTAACGTTTGGACATTAGTTGATAGGCCTAGTAATCAATCTACCATAGGAACTAAATGGGTCTTTAGAAACAAGCTAGATGAGAGTGGTAACATTGTAAGAAATAAAGCTAGACTAGTAGCACAAGGTTACACTCAAGAAGAGGGAATAGATTTTGATGAAACCTATGCACTCGTGGCTAGAATGGAAGCCATTAGGATGTTGCTTGCATATGCATGTTATCATAATTTCAAGCTTTTTCAAATGGATGTTAAAAGCGCGTTTTTAAATGGTTTTATAAATGAAGAAGTGTATGTGGAATAACCACCGGGTTTTGAAGACTCAAAATTTCCAAATCATGTTTTCAAACTCACCAAAGCTCTTTATGGTTTCAAACAAGCTCCTAGAGCTTGGTATGAAAGACTTTCAAACTTTTTAATTGAAAAAGGATTTGAAAAAGGTAAGGTGGACACTACACTTTTTATAAAAATTTATAAAAACGACATCTTAGTAGTTCAAATTTATGTTGATGATATTATTTTTGGTTCTACTAATGAATGTCATTGTCAAGAGTTTGCTAAGTTAATGCAAGGTGAATTCGAGATGAGCATGATGGGGGAGCTCTCATTCTTTTTGGGACTCCAAATCAAGCAAAAAAAGGATGGCACCTTCATCAATCAAGCAAAGTACATAAAGGATATGCTCAAGAAGTTTGGCTTGGAGAATGCAAAGCCTCAAGCCACACCTATGAGCTCATCTACAAAGCTTGACAAAGATGAAGGAGGTAAGTGTGTTGACTCTAAGCTTTACCGTTCTATGATTGGATCATTGCTTTACCTTACCGCAAGTAGACCGGATATCTTGTTTAGTGTTTGCTTGTGTGCTAGGTTTCAAGCTAGTCCTAGAGAGTCTCACCTTATAGCCGTTAAGAGAATCTTTAGGTACCTTAGAGATACTCCTTGTTTAGGACTTTGGTACCCTAGAGACTCTACCTTTAACTTTCATGCTTATTCGGATGCGAATTATGGGGGTTGCAAAATCAATAGGAAAAGTACTTCGGGAACTTGTTAATTCCTAGGTAGTATGCTCATATCTTGGTTCTTTAAGAAACAAAATAGTGTAGCCTTATATACTACCGAAGTCGAGTACATATCCTTAGGGAGTTTTTGTGCTCAAGTCCTTTGGATGAAGCAACAACTCTTAGATTATGGAATTAAAGTTGAAACCATACCCCTAAAATGTGACAACACTAGTGCAATATGTCTAACAAAAAATCCTATCCAACACTCTAGAACCAAACACATAGAAATAAGACATCATTTCATTAGAGATCATGTCCTTAAGGAAGATGTGGTTATAGAGTATGTAGACACCTTAAATCAATTAGCGGACATATTTACAAAACTTTTAGACAAAGAGCGTTTTTGGTCCCTTAGGAGAGAGTTAGGTCTAGCTAGCCTATCTTGACCTTTTAGGACCTCTTTTGTGCTTAAAATTGCTTGATCTTGTGAAATGTCATGTTTATGTGTTTAGACTCCTAATTTCATCCATTCTTATAGCTAGGGGGAGTATGTTTATGTTTGCATATGTTTTGCCTACTCATTCATGTCATTTATGCAAGTTAGGCCTTAGAAAAATTCATTTTTCTGCACTTTTAGAGCCTCATCTGCATTTCCAGGCCCAGGTGTATCGAAACGGGTGAACCTGTTTCGATACAGATGCCTTAAAATCATGTTTGAGAGAAGGGCGTTTCGAAACGCCTCAAAAGGGTTTCGAAACGTTTTTGCTACTCCCAAGGGGTGTATCGAAACGAGTTTCGATACTGGTCAACGGGGCTTCGATACGGTCAACACCGTATCAAAACGGTCAGCTGAAAGTCTTAAAACGGTCAAACCCTCGTGCTCGCGTTTCGTAACGGTCAAGGCCGTTCCGAAACGGTTTCGCGGACAACTTGGGTTTTCCATATCTTGTAATGTTAAAATTCACTTTAACTTCAAACTCTTCAAAACCCTAAAAACCCTAAACCGACTTTTTCCCTATAAAAACCCTCTAAACCTCTTTGTTTTTCACCAAATCTTGAGGGGGTTTTCTCTAAAACTCTAGTCTAAGCAAGTTTCATCAACATTGTGCAAGGATTTTCATTCATTCATCCAAAATCCCAAACTAAGGTATTTTTCCTCTTTTTTCTTTTTCTTTCAATTTATGTTCGAATCTTAGGTTAGAAAATTTTATTTTTGTATAGATTATATATTTTTATGCTTGGGTTTTCCATATCTTGTAAAAAATTTAAAAAAAAACTTAAATTTTTTGATTCCAATATAAAAATTTTCACTCGTATTTTTCTTTTACTGTTTTTTTAATTTTTTTCTTTGTTTTAAAATTTTTTAAAAACCTAAGTGGGATTCATTATTGGATTGAATTTAAAAATCTATGCATACACTTAATTTTTAAAACATGCTTGCTTAATGTTTTTAGGATGTCGGAACAAGCTAGCAAAAAGCGTAAGTCCGTTCAAACCGGTGAGTCGAGCATGCGTCCGAATCTCGCTCTGCTTTTTTAGAAATCCCTTCGAACTACCGAGATGCGAGCTCGTTTCAAATATGTCCAGGATTTCGAAGTTCGTCGTGAGCGTGTCATTGATCTCGATTTCCTTAACTCCGAGAGATTCCTTTTACGCTACCTCGAGCGTTTGAGTGAATGGGATCTTCTTCCTTTGTTGAGCATCCCGGACATTCGCTACAAACATATGGTACTCATCTTTTACTTCAATGCTCGTCTTATTAATGATGAAACCAATACCGAGGTTGCGGGGATTGAATCTTTTATATTAGGGAAAAAGTTTACTGTTAATGTTGCTCTCTTGGAGTCCACTTTTTCCCTTAAGAATGTAGGAATTGAGAATGAACGTCACTTCGGTACTAACACCGGTCCGGCACTTGCCTTGGATGCGCACGATCGTTTTCTTCACTTGATGGTATCATGGTTCCTTCGCCCTTCCGGAGGTAAATACTCTCATATCCGTCAAGTTGATCACTTTTGGCTTGAATGTTTCCGTCGTGGTGAGCGCTCTAATGTTGGTAAGATCATATTTTCCGAGATGGTTAATGATGTTAAGCTTATTGACACCAATGAGTTGAAATCCTTTACTTATGGCACAATCTTAAGCCACATCTTTAGCACGATTGGTCTCGATTGCACCTATGACTCCCCAGAACCTCGCAAGTCCAAGATTGGTGAGTCCTCTCTTCGCAAGTCCGGTTTTCGCTATATGAACGATGTTTGGGAACGTGTTGATAGAGAAGCTCCTCTTCCTCCCATTGCACCTCTACCGCAAGCTCAAGTTGGAAACAATGAAGCTCTTACGGCTCTCATTACCGAACGGTTCAATGCCTTGGATACTCGCATAACTTCGGGTTTTGGTGCCATCGACACTCGCTTGCAAAATGTCGAGGATCGCCTCCTATCTCTTGAAACTTCCCACTCGAACTTGGATATGTCCTTCTCTACCCTTTATGGCCAATGGACGAAGTTTCACCGTTCTCAAGTCAATAGCGATGATGAGACTTCGGATGATGATGATGGTGGTCACGAGGCTTAGGACTTTCATATCATATCATATTATTTATGCATTTTAGGTTTAAGTTTGCATCTTTATGTTTCATTATGTTTTAGGAACCTATGCTTTTGATCTTTTATTTGGGATTATATTTTGAACTTAATGTTGATTTATGCTTTGGATATTTTAATTTTATAAATTGATATTATTGTTGCTTATTACTTAATGCTTATTGGTACTAATCCTTTGTCTTCTCTATGAGCCTTATTTATTATTTTTGATCTAACAAAAAGGGGGAGAAGAAATTTAAGAGCAAAAACAAAAATTCGTTTTAAATGTTTAAAGTGTTTTTTTAAGTTTTAAAACTTGAATTTCAAAGTTAAAACATTTTTAAAACTTTAAAAACCTATCTTAGATTAAGGGGGAGTTAGAATATGTTCAAAATTTTCAAAACTCTTAAAAATTCTAACTTTGGTTTTGTTATATCAAAAATGGGGAGATTGTGAAACCAATATTTTAATTTTGATATAACTAAAAACCTAAGGACTAAATTGAAAATGTCAAAACGAATTTTTTAAGTCCTCAAACATCCCCATAAGATTTTAAGATTATGCCAAAGTTAAAAACAAAGTTTTCAAATATTTTTCTAAGTGTTTAAAGCCAAAACAGTGTCTTTCAAGTCCCTGTTTCGAAACAGCCTAAGGCGTTTCGAAACGGTTTCACCACTGCCAACCCCTGTTCCGAAACGGGTATCGAAACGGCTTTAGAACATATGAACCCGTATTGAAACGACTTCAAGCATTTCGAAACGGTTCTTCATTTTGATTTGAAAATTATGACCGTTGTAATATTTTTAACTGAATTTTCAGAAATCGTTAGGGTGTTTCGAAACGGACTCAAGCTGTTTCGAAACGACCCTTGACAGTGGCAAAAGTGTTTCGAAACGGTTTCAATACGTTTCGAAACGAGCTCTTAAATGCACCCCAACGTCTCTTTCTATTTTGGTCCGTTTCGAAACAGGTCCCCGCGTTCCGAAACGGGTGGTTGCAGACTGCATTTATAGAGGTGAGATAACACCCCCAACGACTCTATTGATGAATGCAACAACCACAACGGCTAGAAATCAATGAGAAGGTATAAAAGAGACCTCTAAAAGCTCCAGCAACAACTATTGATCCAAAAGAAAATATTCATACATCAAATCCAAGCATTTGTGCTAAAATCTCATATTGTCTAGAAACCTCAATTGTAATTTTCATTCTTATCCTTTTCAATTGGGTTGAGTGCTTGTAATTAGGCTACAATTTGTATTGAGAGATACTATCTTAGCCATCAAACTCTTTGTTACCTTTGTGTGAGGATTGGGTTAAATTTTGTGTAGAAAATTTAACCGAAAATTGTAAGGGTTGCCTCCTTAGCCTAGAAAAGGGGAAGAGCAATTAGTGGAATTGTTGCAAATCCTTAGTGAAGCTAAGGTAGTGGATGTAGAGTTCATTTGGAACTTGAACCACTCTAAAATTCCTTGTCAATCTTTTTAATTTGCAATTTCCACCACATAAGCCTTAAAAATCCAATTCACCCCCTCTTGGTTCATATCGATCTTTCGATCCACTCAACACTAGTGGCATACCGTATCGATATGCTGATGTGGCGTATCTATCTACCGTATCGATACAATTTTTATATTGTTAGTGTATGCCCAAAGACCAATCATAAGATGATTGTAAATGACATTTGTTTTTACCTTGTTTATTCATAAAGAGGCATTGTTATTATTATTTTCAGTTACAATTATGCGTGTATAAATAAACTGAATTATAATAAAGTCCTTAGAATAATATGGTTATTCTAAAATGTGCTTAGTCAAATATTATTATGGGAATTGATAACAATAATGCATTAAGACTAAAATGTTGTTGATTGATGATAAAGTGTTGTCATTGACATGGAGATGTCAAAATCAATACATAAGTATGTATTAGAGAAAGACATACTGGAATGGCCCGTTATGAGCATGTTTCTTGGATTATTATGTGACAATCACATCATTGCTCATAGTGATAACTACATGTATGATTCTCAGACTTGAGATCATCATTATTTCAACATCGTGAGTGACATATTTTGATACGATCAAACGTGTGTCGTAACTGACTACACTATAAAGACTGATATTGGATATGTCACAATCTATGTAGTGGAATATGGTAGATCAAGATATGATTTGTCCCTCCTACATAATAGGAGTAATATCGTAGGCCACTTGATTGAGTGAGACTAGAAATGCATGGCCATGCTCGAATAAGTTGATATGAGATATCATAGTTATTCGTTTATAATAATCTACTCAAGATATCAAGAAAATATTAGATGGACTATACAATTGTGACTGTTCCATGACTTGTGTCCAATCTAGATATAAAGGATTACATAAATAGAGTTAATCACGAAAAGGTTATGTCGAATCATGATTTCTTGTAACTTAGATGACAATGACATATTGCAAGATCTCACTCATTTTCTATAATATTAGAAATGTTCTAATATTTACTACTAAAGTTACATGAACCTACAGGGTTACACCCACAATTAAAATGAGCATATATTAAATGAATTATATATGTACAAATTTGTAATACACAAATTTAGTTAAATTAATATATATTTGATATATATAATTTAACTATGGGGTAAATATTAAAAGAAAAATAATTATTGTAATTATGTCTCTTTTAATATATAAATAATATAATTCGGTTTAAATCAATATATATATATATATAAAAATCTTAATTAAGTTGAATTGTGATTATATATATATATATATATTTAATATATAAATATTGAATCCTAGTTAAGTTAAATTAGGATTATATATATATATATAGAGAGAGAGAGAGTTATGATCAACTTACACAATGTAAAACTCTTTAAGTTTTACATGTTTTCTGGATCGTTAGACGGGGGGAATGGATGGCTCAGATTAACTCGTTACTCTTTTTTTCCCAAGTGATAATCTTCACATGTTTACTGCTAATCTCATCCATTGGTTTCACTCATCCAACGGTCCAAATAACGTGTAAAACTTAAAGAATTTTACACTGTATAAACGAATCCTATCTCATATATATATATATATATTGAGATCCTAATTAAGTTGAACTGGGATTATATATATATTTAATATATATATATATATTGAAATCCTAATTAAAGTTGAATTAAGATTATATATATTGAAATCCTAATTAAGTTGAATTAGAATTATATATATTTAATATATATTGTTAGAACCAAATTATAAATTAAAATAAAATATAACCTAAAATTTATCATATCAAATCACCAAGAACAATAAATTGAATACGGAAGCGTACTTAAATTAATTGATAATTGAAAATCTTGAATCTTTTGATGAAGATCGCCTAAAAAGTGGTTGCGATCTTCAAAACAAGATAGGTTAGTCCTTGTCGTAAAAAACTCTCTGACGAGGACAAAAATAATATTAGTTAACCTAATTTTTTGTTCCACTACCTCTTTATATAGTTGATTTAATAAACAAATATTGAATATTTATAACTTTGTCCCTCATTGAGTTATAAATATATTTTATGATATCTACACTTTTATTTCAAATACACTTTAATACTCATACATAACTAACACAGTTAATCACTTAATTTTATGTCATATTTTATAATAACACCATATAGGTATGTACCCACAATTGCGGGTTGGGATGGGAAGCATCATATGTTCTCAAAATTCATTGAAGAGAAGAAATCACACGATTTTCCTACCTTCCTTTCCTAGAAAGAAAGAGTACAATAATTTAACCATGGTTAACATCAAGCGGTTAGTGACAATGATCCAAAACCGAAAGCTGCCCAAACAATCAATTATTTATTATCCACTTGTTCTCTTCATCTCAAATATGCCAAAACTTCAACACAAATCCTTCCTCTTTTGGTATGTAAAACTTCAAGACGTTACATTTATTCATATTAATTGTAATCTTTTTATTGAGTTCAGTGTTATGAATTAGTTGTACATAAACATATTTAAGGAAATGACATAAAAATAACGTTATAAGAAGTTTAATACATTAACAGAGTTAAATAAGTGATTTAATTTCAATAAAGTTGAGAATGATCGTGCCTGGACCTTTAAGGGACTAGGGCTCATGTTCTTCCCAAATTTTGAGAGATGAATTTTACCTCTGAAATTTTTAATTTGATCCCTCAATATTTTTAAAAATTTTAATTAAGTCTTTTAAGATTATTAAAAATTTTAGTTATACCCTCAAAAATATTAAAAAATTTCTTTTAAACTTTTATTTTTAAAAAAAATATTTATACTGGCCGTAACCTCTTATTTTAAGTTCTGCTACTAAAAAGACAAAATTCTTAAGTCCTTGACTCAAACACGACTAATACGTTGTATAATCTAATGTAAATTGTTTCAAGATTTTATTATAGTTTAAATTTTATCAACTGTTGTCAATTTTTTTAGGATAGTGTTGTCATTTTTTGAATTTATTCTAATCTGACTCTAAATATATTCTGATTATTAATTTTATGATGTTTTGTAACGATTAATTTTGATTTTTTGACTATATAAAACTGTGTTTATACCTTATATTTATAATTTTAAAATTTAAAAGTACATGTATTTCACACAAAAAATGTGATTTAAAATTTTTAAAGCTGTTTATTTAAAAACTACTTTTAAATTTCAATTTAGATATAATATAAATATATAATGAATATTTGTATATATATATTATTAATAATTCCACTATATGAACAAAGAAAATAGGTAAAACTAAATAATATGTAAATTTAAATTTATTTTTTCGTCATTCTATTTTTTTCTCTAATTAATTATTCGACTTTTTTTATAATTAAATATCATTATAAAAATTTGTTCCTTTGTTGAAATTAAAGCCAGGTTTTCTCCCTTATGATGGAGATAGACCTGGCAAATTTGATCCGAGACCCGAAACCCGAACCGAATTACCCGAACCGAAACCCGATTTTGACCCGAACATGATGATTCGAAGTTGACCCGAAACCCGAATCGAACCGAACTGAACCGAAAATTTTTGTTGAACCGAAATGGACCCGAACCGAAATAGACCCGAACCGAATAGACCCGAACCGAATGGACCCGAACCGAATGCTACCCGAACCGAAAGCTGAACCGAAAGCTGAACCGAATATCGACCCGATTTTAACCCGATTTTAACCCGATTTTGACCCGATTTTAACCCGAATATCTATTGTTAACAATATAATAAATAATAAAATGAAGTATAGAAATTTGAGATCTTGGTGACCAATTTTATAATTTCATCATAAAATATAGCATAAAATTGAAATTGTAGACTAAATTGACAATTTGGAAGTGGAGAAATTTGAGAGTCCAATGATCAAATTTGTAATTATATCATATAAATAAATAGGGGTCAATTTTGGCTAAAAATTAAATCTTTGAAATTAAAATGAACGAAAATATAAATATATTAAATTAATAGACTAAATTACAAAGATTAGTCAATTTCAACTAAAAGTAAATTTTTAAAGACTAAATATCACTACGGAGAGAGGATTTGTATATCCGAAGTCTAAATCGTGGGAATACTTGTGACTAAATTAAATTAAACTAAAACTTAAAGTTGACTAAAATGTAACATTTTAAATGCAACATGACCTAAAAAGTAATTAATCTCTAGCTTAAAAAATTGGTGGCTTATTTCCCTCCAAAATTTTGTCTTTTCTCTCTCTATTTTTTCTAATTGTCTTTTTCTTTTTTTTTCAATCTAGCTTAAAAAATTGGTGGCTTATTTCCCTCCAAAATTTTGTTTTTTCCCTCTCTATTTTTACCAATTGTCTTTCTATTTTTCTTGATTTAATTGAGTTTCAATTTAGATTAATTTAACTGAAATTTCACATTTAGTTTTAAAATTATTTTAATTATGTCCGTGATTTATGCTTTTAGATTTTAGTTAATTCAATTAGATCCTAGGTTTAATAAATTAATTCATTTCAGACATTATTATTATTATTATTATTTTTATTATAAACTTTGATTCAATATAATTATACAAAAAAAATTATATGGATACATGAAGCTTTGATTTAAATATTTAATCAAATTCAAATGCATAGATTGACAAGTTGAATTAGAATTAATCTCATACATCAATAACTCTAAACCCTAAACCATAAATACTAAACCTCAAACCTTTAACCCAACTCAAATCAAATTGACCCGAAAATTTAAATGTTGACCAGACCCGAAATTGACCCGAAATTGACCCGATTTTAACCCGAACCGAAAGCGACCCGAACGACCCGATTTTGACCCGAACCGAAAGCGACCGATCCGATATTGACCCGACCCGAAAACAACCGATCCGATTTTGACCCGATCCAATACCCGAACCGAATCCGACTCATTACAGACCCGAATTAGACCCGAACCCGAACCGAATCTAAACCGATTCTAGATAGACCCGAAATGACCCGAACCGAAACGACCCGAACCGAACCCGAACCGAATGACCTGATTGCCACCTCTAGATGGAGACATTTTATGAAGTAAAATTATAGTGAAAGTGAAAGAGAAGACAAAGGCACATGGGCATCATGTGGGCAATGAGACATTTTATCTTCCAATTCCGTGACAGGCCTTATTCATTGTCTTATCTATTCCTTACTTAAGGTCGCGACACGTGGACGATATAAAAAAATACTAATTACATTTTATAAATGCAACACTAATAATTTTAAATAATAAAAGTCGTCGTCTTTTATCAACTATTTTTATATGTATTTAATTTTTTATTAACTTCCATAACGTTCATATTTGGTGAAATAATTTTTCATCCATCCCATTGAAAAAAATCTTTTTCTTAATACTATTACCCAAATAAGAAAACCCTAAAAATTTAATTAATATTTCAAAAAAAATAAAATATCATAATGGCTATCAACTTTCTCAATGTAATCATCTTATCTAGTTTAAATTTATATTTACAAAATTTTATGATATTTTTAAAATTGAAAGGAATAGATTTAAAATATTAGGTTTAAAGGTATCTTAAGCGCCTAAACTTGTAGAAAAAAATTATTTGAGTTTATGAATTTTTTACACTCAGTTAAGTTATTGTGCTTGAGAAATTATATCAATTAAGCCTTTAGATCGATAGATTGAATCTTTTAAGCCCTCTGACTAATTTTGTCATTAAATTTTAACAATTTTTCATTTATATATTATTGTCACATGAAACATTATAATTTTGTCACATGAAATTTATAGATAAAAAACATTTTAAGACTTTTTTTGGGAAGTTTTTTAAAATTAAAAATCTTAAAAATGCCAAATGAGTACACCGTGACACGACATATGACACCAATTGATATGAAAAAACTGTTAAATTTAACAACTAACGCTAGTTAAAATGTTAAATTGATTAAATTTCATATTAAATGGATTTAATTGAGATAAAAAAAATTAAGGGGCTCAATTGATTTGCCCCAAAATTCAAATCTTTAAGGGAATCTTAAGCCACATATTAAATTAAACTCCTTTATTATTTTAGTTATCATAAATTTTAAAATAATTTTTTAATTATTGAAATATTACCAATTCTAAAAGAATTTCGTAAATGTAATAGTAATTTGCAGTTTTATGTTTCATTTTAAAGATGATCCTATAATTGTTTACAGGTAAAATTAAAATGATTTTAGTTTAAATTTTTGTTTTATTTTTTTATTAATCTTATTTAAAAATGATAATGCACACACCTTGAAGACAAGCTATTTGAATTTGGGTCTCCTAGAATAAACATCATCCTCTCTATAATTGAGACCACTTGTTGTGTTATTTTGTTTTTAAAAAATTAAAATAATTTTAATTTAAAAATGAAATATTTTAAATTTTAATCTAATATTTTTAATTTTAAGAATAATATTTTTTTATGTACAAATTACAAAGTAAATGATTATATTGAAACTTTTGATTAATTTCATGACCATTATTATAATTTATAATTTGGTAAAATTACGATTGATGATGTTGCATAAGCTGATAGGTGGAAATTGGCGTATAGATGTAAGCTCTCAACTTTAGGCATCAAGATGATATTTGTCTCGCTGATCTTCCCGCATATTAGTAGAACCATTTAAGAATGAAAAACAGTAAAACCCAACGAGTGGCTTCAAATGATGTTTATTGTAGAAGATTTAAATTCGAGCATATGTATGTATAAAGTGTGTATATTGTCGAAAAATTAAAAAATATATATATAAATATTAGTTTATATATTAGGGGTGTGCAAAATAAACCGTAACCGTTAACCGGTATAACCGTTCATTTTATAGGTTAATTAATCTAACCGTTAAGGTTAAACGGTTTCGGTTAACCGAACCGCTAAAAAAGACGGTTAATGGTTAACCTATAGGTTAACCTATAGGTACTTTATTTTAACTAAGTGTAAAGTTTGTGTATAAAATTTCGCTATTTAAGTTAATTTTTTTAAAAAAAATTAATACAATATTTATCGGAGAGATATATTTATTATTCTAAAAAAGAAATAATGAACATTTGAAAAGAAAATCGTAATAGGTTACAGGTTAACCTGTAACCGATCCGTTCCTTAACGGTTACCCACTATAATGGTTAACCATTTAAAAAATTAACGGTTAACCATTTCTTAACGGTTAGTAACGGTTAAATTACGAATAATAACCGCTATAACGATTAACCAACCGTTTAAGCTAAACGGTACGATTAACCTACCATGAACAACCCTACTATATACTCACACCAATATATTAAAAAAATTAAAAGACAATAAATTTGAGATCTCATCACGAACAATATACCAGAACTTTTGGAAGAATAATGGGGAAATTCATCCATTCTCGACGCCTTTAAAGAAGGTGTCATGCATTTAACGTTTGCATAAGTTTCATATGTGCAAAACTCAGCTTAAAAAAGCATTGTTGATGTCACTTATAATCGAAGGTTGAATAAGATCCTGTTAGAAAAATTATATATATTAGTTAAATAATATTGATGTTAAGTCATGTCTCTTGATAAATATACATGCTAATAATAAGTCGTGTCACTTGATTAATAAACTTATTAATTATTGGTTTAAAGTGCATTCATTCAATCGTATCTATTAATTTTTCAGAAATCTTTCCATCAAAAGGTATAATTTTTTCGTCCACTATATAAAGGATTGTTGTAACTCATTTTTCACATCAACTTACAAACACAACATGTTTGGAACTTCAACAACTCAAAGTCTTTTAAAAACATTTTGGTTTCCGGTGATAGAGGAAGACATGATTGAGTTCGATTGTTCACTGTAATTGTGCTACTGCTGTAAACATTTATCGTTGTATACTGGGAGATAGACGTCCAACGTTATTCAAGCACTAAGGAGAGGATGAATCTGTCTTAAGGAAATTGTTCATACATGACTCAACATAAATTCTTATGATTTTAACTATGTTCGATTTCAGATTCTGTTTTTAATTTATCATTATTTTTTTTTTACGGTATTCAATTATACTTAGATTATTACTGCATCATTTTTAACAATTTTAAGACAAATTATAAATTTTAATCCAAGTCAAAGATCACCATAATTAAGGAGAATTAAAGACGTGCCTTATCATGATTATTTTTTTTCATTGTGGATCGGATATATGCATCACAAACGTCTTCGATACGCATAATAAGAATAGATCTCATAATATATGTTTTTTTTTCATCCTCGAAAGTTTGTTGTGCAAGAACATCTTAGAGGCACGTAGGAAAGCATTACTCCCAAGGCTACACGCAAGTAAGTATAGTGGTATGATAATTTCTGGATTTTACAGATACATACGTGCATCACATATATTGTGCATGGTTACGGTACAATTAGGAAGAGCATTGTAATCATCTTTCCCTTTTCGGTGTCTCTATTTATGTCTCTATGTTTAAAACTAGGTTTAGGGTTTATGATTAGGGTTTATAGAATTTAAGGTAAGATGCATTTTTTACGGTATAGAGTGTAGGATTTAAGATTTAAAATTTAGGGTTAGAGCTTGAAACTTAATTTTATAGTATTTTTTTAGTGTTGGAGTATAAGTAGAAACACCGAAAAAGGATAGAGAATTGTTATCATACTATATTCTATTCATTATTATTTCGGTTGTGTATTTTGCCTTATTTTATGTTAAAATATTTAATTAAGAGTTTAAGTAAAGGGCAATATAAATTGAAATTGTAATATTTTTTTCGTACTAATAATTTTTTGGAAAAATTTGTAAAGTTAACAGGACGGATGAAATCTTGGAGAATTAAGGAATGAATGAAGGTGGAATGAAAAATTTTCTAAATCAAATAATTTTTAATTACTGGTTCGATTCTCACGATCTTTCAGAAACTAAAGATAAGAAAATTTTATTACTGTTAGTAAATTATTTTTGAGACTAACATTTGTTTGTGTTTGAAGTTGAACAAAATTATGTTGGCTTTGTACTTCTATTTCAGATTCATAATTATGACATGACATTTAGTTCATACTTTGTCGTGGCATATTTCATACACTTTCCAACTTTTATTATGACTGTTTTAAGCACATTTTAGGCATAAGCACTACAATGACTCTAATTTTAAATTGAGGTTTAATGTTGTCAGTAACTATAAGCCGCAATGAAAAGATTGTGGATAAAATTTTAAAACGTGATAATGAGAAAGTGTTATTTGACCATGTTGTTCCTCCTATTATATGTTGATATTGCTACTGTCTTCAACAATGCCAAGACATGAAAGTACTCATGTTGCTACTGTCTTCGATGTTGTCAATGCATGGAAGCACTCTAATTTTCTATTGTAACCCCTTAAACTCGATTCAAAAGAAATGAGCTGAATCTAAGAAATCATGTTTGAAACTTGTCCCCTCAAGAAACCTCATTAGGTTTAAAAATTTAATATTCATATTAATTATTAAAAAATCTAATTAAACACAAAAATGTTCCTATTATATAAAACGTAGTCGTATCACAGTGTTCTGAAAAGTTGATGAAATGTTCAGAAATAGTATCATATGCATGCTAAAAATAATAAATCCCTAAATAAAAGCGTCCAAGTCCAAAATTGCATATAAATGCAAAAGATAAAACAAAGTCCATAAATCTGAAATAGTCCATAATACAATATGTAATAAGTCTGATAAATCGAGGTCCTCCAAGTACTGTATGCCTAAGTCTGAGTATCTGAAATAGGAACTAAGGGGAGTCAGCTATAAAGCTCAGTGTGTCTCTAAAGTGCAAAACACAAAACATAAATCAAGATAATCTGATCAACATGCTCAAATTCAAACATACATTCCGATATACAAGTATGTCTAAAAATGATGCATGAGACACAATGACATGCACCCATCTACATCACGATCTAAAGAGTAAAGTTTCCTAGAACCACTCTTTACATCGTCACCATGTCCGAAGTGAAATTCAGCCCAAAGGGTGAAACCATTGACCTTCCCCGTACATTTTCCCAACCCATATGATATGTCATGTTATTCCGATTTCTGAATCTGAATGCATTCTTGTTTAATAAGCAAGGATGCATGTACAAATAGTCCGATATTAATTATACTGATTCTAATATATGATGCATGACATGTCATCATAAAAATCATGTCATAAGCCACAAATCAGGTAGATCATGTCATTAATCATAAATCACAATCATATCAGCCATGTCATATTCACAAATCATATCATTCATCTCATAATCATAAATCACAAATCATATCAGTCATGTCATATTCGCAAATCATTTTAGTCATGTCAATCTCAAGTTATACCGATACACAAACATACATACACACACAAAGTACCGAGACATGTAGCACAAAAGAGAACACACCTTAGACATCTAATAACTCAACGTCGAGAGTGACATCTCCCACATTCAGCCTAACACTAGGTCAGACAGAATCAACACCTACGAGAGCAAGCACTACATAAGTTCCACTACTACTATGGCATATCACTAATATTAATACTCAAAAATATCAAACTAACTCACGAGCAGATCTCGAAGATTGAGAATAAGAGGTCGCCCAGGTGGAGAAGGAGGAGGAATGATTTCTATATCTGAATCAATGTCACCTGAACACAATAATATTCGAATCGGATTTTGACATTCTGTAACCCCCTCGTCCCGGTCTGGCCGGATGACCGGTCCGAGTGAGCTACACGGGGAAAACCGAGTGAAAACTCCCTAAGGAACTCTCCCTCGGTTAGCAACCCTATATATATTTTTTTCATTTTAATCTTGTCTAGATGAAAATTACATCCTAAGTGATCATACAGCGGAACGATATTTACGAAGTAGTCAAACGAACCCAAACTAACATTTAAAAGCCCATTTTTAAAGTTAAACTGCAGGCGGTATCGATACCCTTAGGGGGGGTATCGATACCCCTGGACTAGGTCAACGGGGTTTGGTCAACCTGAGGAGACAGTATCGATACCCCAATGAGGGTATCGATACCCTCCCCTAAAGTTGACTTCCCACGGTCAAAGCTAAGGCAACGGTATCGATACCCTAGATGCCAGTATCGATACCGAAATCGACAGTGGCTCCAGTGGCCAAAAAGGTATCGATACTCTCCCTCGAGTATCGATACACGAGGCCTGAAACCACAGGGCAGTATCGATACCAGACCAACGGTATCGATACCCCAGCTACGAATCTGCAGGTTTGAGCTGATTTAGAGCACAAGGAGGCCCCTAAATCCCTCTAACACTTCAACCAACATACTATCATCAACCCTAAGGCAAACCAACCATAAAAGCATGCTTTCACAAGAACCAAAGGGCAGTAAACAACACAAAGAGGTACACATACGATCAAGCAATTTAGGCATTCCAACACACCTAAGCATCCATGCATAGCATTCTAAAAGGGCAACTTAGCATATAGGGTCATACATAGAACTCAAAGGCCTTAAAAGGTACATGATGAGCATAAAGAGGTTTGCACTATAGCAAGGCAACCTAAACGTCTATAAACATGCCACCATACACAAGCATACATCAAAGCATAACATGTTTTACAAACCAAGGCCAAATCAAAACATCAACATACATCCAAACTCAGACAACAACACCTATCCCATTGCTTTACTATTACAATCCTTAAGTTTAAACATCATACTTGAGCTAACCGTAAGCAACACTTAGAGGCCTTTCCTTGCCCTTGCCACCCACAAACCATTGATCTGCATTGTCGAACAAAAGAGAGCGTAAGCATAAAAGCTTAGTGAGGGTAAGCTCATAAAACAAACCTTCGACAATGCAGGGCCCAAGCACGAGCTACAACCAAGATAGAATGCATGACCATACCTTTGATCCACACGAGCCATAAATATGTAAATGATGCATGAACATATATCCAATATCATGTCATGCTCAACATGTTTAAATCCATCACACATGTAATCACATATTGGCAACATGAACCACAATCCGTATTGGCACCTAGCTATGACCCGAATACACGGATAACCCGTTGGAACGCATTTCCAACAACAACATTACCTCGGTGGGATTCCACTCATCACCGGTCCTTGCATGTGCGGGATTCCACTCATCGCCACATGCCCTACGGATGGGATTCCACTCATCATCACGTAGAAATATAAATAAAATTTCCGGGCGAACCCGCACTCCTCCTTGGTGACTCAACGCCACCAAGGCCACGCGCGACTTTTGACTCATGTGTACACACTAACATCCTAATGATCGATCATTTGTACCCAAGCATACTAGTGCCAATACTACACATTTCATTAATCATTCATAATGTCAATTCATAACACTTCCGTGCTTAGCACGTACTCACCATGACTTACCATCATGTATAAACCACATTTCCATGTCTATCATGTACTCACCATGATCCCCGGGTCATACAAACACCTCATAATATCGTTACACATGTCAACACTACATGCATCTCAACAACACAATTGCCACATCATATTTTTACACACATGTATATCTCTATTACATTCATCATCATCATGCACGTAACAATGCATTAAGCCATGCCTCCACATACATGTATAACAACATAAGCATAGCCACCATAAGCAAGATTAAACATGAGGCATAATTCAACACTTTAAAGATCAACCAAGGTCTCTAACTAAAGTTTGGGATTAGGCCACCACCCTAATCCCAACTCTAGGTGGGTCTACCAATCCCAACCTAGTTCATATGCTTGAACCAACACTTGAAAACCATTTAAAAGTATTTAACCACTCACCTCTACCTCCAAGCTCAAATACAAAGCAACCATGGTCTTCAATTTTCCAGATTTGCTCCCAAGGCTTCACCAACCCAAAACCAAGCTTCTAACCATCTCAACACAAGTAAAACAACCACAAATCAATTCATCAATTAAAGTAGCAAACCCGGAACATTAATCAAACACCAAACTCAACATTTTAACCCATGAACAACCCCCAAATTGCCAAATTCGAGCAGCCCTGATACACAGCCCAAAACTTGTGATTTCAACACGTTTAGCACATTCAAATGCTTCCAAAACAGCCCCCAACTATTACCCTACCATCAACCCTCAATTTCCAACACAAACCCCACCCAAAACTCAACTAAAAACCCTCTTAAAACCCCACCAAAACCCAATTTCGGGAATCCTTATAAAACACCTCAAAAATTATATATGTTGGTCCATTTAGTTCATAAACACCATATCTAACAATATTAAATCAAAATCTTAAGTTAAAAACAATAAAGATATCATTTTTATTCAAATCCTTCAAAAACCCAAATTCTAAAACATTGATAAAAATGAAATCTAATTGTACTTTCGAGTAGAGGATGATGAGAGCAAGTCGGAAATGTAATTACCTTTCAAAATGCTCCAACAATGGAGGCAAGATTTGATGGAAAAGCACCAAGGAGGGGGAGAGGAAGTTAACGTGAAAATGGGGAAGGGTTGGGGAAGAAGATGGCAATTTGTGTTTTAAAATAAAAAGATGGGTTTTTAATTTGGATGGCCATTTTATTACTAAAATGCCATTAATGAGATGGCAATCTCATTTACTTTAAAATCCATGAATTGAGTTTCAATCCAACTTGGTCCAACACAATTGTTTGTTTTGAAAAGAATACGAAGACCAAAATAATATATTATTATTTTAATTATAAAACTGAAACCCGAGATAATATTAAAATATTATTTTCACCCGACCCCTAAACCCGGGTGTTACAACTCTCCCCCACTTAAGGAAATTTCGTCCCCGAAATTTATCGGATAGGAACCCACTTTCCTTCTCACCACAACATACTAACCAACCGATAAACTTACCACGCAACAATAGATATCTGATGCTAAGATCTCCACGGTTCTTTCAAGGCATGCCAATTCTAAACTCAACTTAATCTCTTCTACAAACATAGTACGAAACAGATCTAACTCACATTTCTGAATCATGGATACACGGAACACCTCTCAAACCTCTTTCTAATTCTGGTGGTAACCGCAACAGATAACAACAGAACTAGCCCGATTCACAAACTCATACAATACTGCTTGAACACTTGACTCACAACTTTCTCTGACTGATCCTCTGTCTTCATCAATTAACCAAACACTATGCAGACGTCTTCAAAATTATTCTAGTTGAAATCTCGGGTCTTCATTACTCACTTTTACTGCGAACCTTCCACGGATGTAACAAACTAGAAGAAAACTGAAGTTCGGTCTTGACACACTGGCAATTTACATACTTACTCTCATACTGAACCACATTACTCATCAACTCAATCCAGAAGTGCTCGTCTTCAACCCACAATACGTCTCCATACTACTCAGATGCAATATAAATGAACCACCGTGCGCTTCGGCCAAAACAATACATCTCAAAACACTAGGTCAGTCAGTACAACTATTCTGTCTCTGAAATGCAAAACTCTATCATCTCTGAAACTGTATTTTGAAGGTCTTCCTTCTACTATGCCTCACACGTGAGGCGCCAAGAATCTGTCTTGCAACTGTTTCTCATCAAACATTCTGGCTCAAAGTAGGTTCAACATGAAACGCGGCCACAAGAACACTGTCATTCGGCAACTGAATTCAGAAAATACAACTCGCAACTCAACTATTAATCTAACAACAATTTCAACTCGGAACATCGGTTACTACATTGACTATCTTCGGATGGTACTCACTCTTGATATTACAGTCTTCAAGCACTTCTAACACCTATGCTGTTCAAATTTCAACCCTTTCTAAGTTGTCTAACAATTCAAGTTCTGATAATATATACAAACACACCGTGCATTTCCTACTATACAAGCTTTGTCTCTAAGTCTTCGAAGCAAATACAACTGTAAGTAACTCTATGTCTCATTTCGAATAACTCTTCTCACGGTCTTCCAACTATCTTGATGAACAAGCCACAATCTTTTGTCTTGCATAAGTACACAACCCAACTCTACATGTAATGCATCACTATGGTTCGCAACTCTTTCTCGGATATAAGTTGATTCAAGGTCGAAGCTCTCTTCAAAGTTTCTTTCAGTTTCTCAAAGGCTCACTGTCTCGCATCTAACCACACAACTGAACATTCTTCTGTAGCAATCTATCAATCGAGCAACTATCTTCAAAAGACTATTTACAATTCTCTGAAAGTAACAATGCTAGACCTAGGAACTATAGATATCTGTCACAGTCTTCATTTTCTCTCAACTCATGTCTTCTTTTGCCTACTTGGGATTTACTCTAATACACTCGGATGATCTGCACGTTCTAGGAGAACATCTTCATTAACTCGAAGTTCACATTGCACAACTTGGTATACAATTAATTCTCTGATAGAATCTACCATACTAACTTCAAAACTTGCCATGATCTTTCTCGGTACTTGAACATACTCACGTGACATCTAGAAGAGCTACTACAACCGATCATGAAACTCAGAAAATTATTCTGCTCAACATCTCTATGAAGGTAACTAATACACTAGTCAAACAAAGTGGCATAACACGAAACTTAAAGCGATCATATCTTGTCCCTAAAGCTGTCTTCGGTACATCAACTTCTCTCACTTTCAACTGGTAGCAAACGGATCTCAAATTAATCTTCAATTAGACTGAAGCACACACTATCCGACCAACAAACCACTGACACTCGAAAACGGATACTAATTATTCATTGTCACTTGTTTCAACTGTCTGAAATCCAAATACATTCTCGTACTGTCACTCTTTCTTCGACACAAATTTCACTGTAAAACTCTAAGATGATGCACTGGGCCTAACGAATCTAAGGTCTAACAAGTCTCGTAGTTGGTTCTTCAACACTCTCAATTCTGTCGGGAATCATAAGATACAAAGCAATCAAACAGGAGCAAACTCGGAGACAGTCTCAATAACAAGCTCTTCTTCTCTGTCAGGAGACAAACTTGTTAATTCTTGTAAACACTTCTAGGAAAAGAAAACACAAACTATCCTAACATTCTGCGGTCTAATCTTCATTCAAAAATCAAATCCATCACAATTACTAAGCAAGCTTGCCAACTATACTCAATCAATCTTTGACCTCTAAATCTGGATCAACATTCAACAAGAAGTTCACCTCCTCACCTACTACTACAGTCACACAGAAATCTGCAACTTCAAGGCAACTCTCTCTCTTTGTCTCAACGTATACACTAACTCCGTGCTCTTCAAGCCGAACCTTGTCAAAAGTTACATCAAAACCGTAGGAAGACAATTCGCTTCACACTTACTAGAAACTAGTAACTCTAAACCACCAACAAACATCTTCTGTACATCTTTCTGATCACCACTGTCTCCCAAAAAGGTTAGTCACATGTGTCCCTACATCTAAGGTCTCAACAAACTTATCTAATTTCTTACATGCTCACACAAAGGAGGTATCCGCGGAGATTGCAACTTCACATGTACACACTGATAGTCTCCGATCCTCTTGTTTTCAGACTGGTTCTTCAACAGAATCTGACTCTTCTAAATTGTTCTTAGAGCATCTCGTAACTTCAAGACTCAATTCTGATCGCACACAAACAGTCTTGCTGGACTTGTTCTACCCCTACCAAACAATCCTGAAGTCAAAGCTCAAGGCTCCCTTCTCGGCTCAACTATATCGGATGTGACTTCATCTCTTCCGCTTGCTGGAAAACAACTCAACGTACACTGACCCAATTACACAAACTAGCTCCCACTCACGGATACTGACCGACTGTCTTGCATTAAAATAATAGGCCAACCCCAACGGTCACCAACTAACACCTCACCAGGCATGTTCAACTTGCATACTTGCTAACAATGTACAGAGATACGGATTCAGAATCAACTGGAGGAAACAACTTGATACTGTACTAAGGGCTCATTCGATAAAACATCGAAACTACTCTGATCCCCCGCCCATAGGCCTTCACTTCTCCTTACTAACTAATGCAATGCTGACCACATCGTCCCTCATCTACAGGAATCAACCCACATACACACCGTCTCAAACGAACAAATTGTACCTCAACTCCGGTACAACCATACTCCCTTAACTATAGCAAAGAACTTCCTCCACATCCTCCATGTTTTCAAAACCATAACTTCCACTTACTGATTCGCGGCCCACACACTGGCACTAAACTTACTAAAAGCAATAAATCAATCAACAATTTAACATACAAGTTGGGCTAGCAAAGGAAAGGTCCAAGTGGCTCAAGTATGATTTCTCTCACTTAAAAATCTCTTTTTCGATGTAATAGTAGCAATGGGACTCTACTAAACACGTTTCAAACAAGTCAACACACATACATGCTCAACCAAGCGTATAACAAGGCTCACTTGCTAAACAAGCAAACATATGCATACTATCAAACAACATATATCCTCAATCAAACAATCATTATTCACGGCATACACGGATAACAAGCAACATGCTTTTAAACAAACAATCAACATACTTGTCATACAAGCAGTCATACTTACAGAGCAAGCAAACACCATGCATTTCAATTCAAAACTTAAACTTACCTCACTTACCTGCCCAAGATCTCGGAAACCTTAGGCTCTGATACCAACAAATGTAACCCCCTCATCCCGGTCTGGCAGGATGACCGGTCCGAGTGAGCTACACGGGGAAAACCGAGTGAAAACTCCCTAAGGAACTCTCCCTCGGTTAGCAACCCTATATATTTTTTTTCATTTTAATCTTGTCTAGATGAAAATTACATCCTAAGTGATCATACAGCGTAACGATATTTACGAAGCAGTCAAACGAACCCAAACTAACATTTAAAAGCCCATTTTTAAAGTTAAACTGCAGGCGGTATCGATACCCTTAGGGGGGGTATCGATACCCCTGGACTAGGTCAACGGGGTTTGGTCAACCTAAGGAGACAGTATCGATACCCCAATGAGGGTATCGATACCCTCCCCTAAAGTTGACTTCCCACGGTCAAAGCTAAGGCAACGGTATCGATACCCTAGAGGCCAGTATCGATACCGAAATCGACAGTGGCTCCAGTGGCCAAAAAGGTATCGATACTCTCCCTCGAGTATCGATACACGAGGCCTGAAACCACAGGGCAGTATCGATACCAGACCAACGATATCGATACCCCAGCTACAATCTGCAGGTTTGAGCTGATTTAGAGCACAAGGAGGCCCTTAAATCCCTCTAACACTTCAACCAACATACTATCATCAACCCTAAGGCAAACCAACCATAAAAGCATGCTTTCACAAGAACCAAAGGGCAGTAAACAACACAAAGAGGTACACATACGATCAAGCAATTTAGGCATTCCAACACACCTAAGCATCCATGCATAGCATTCTAAAAGGGCAATTTAGCATATAGGGTCATACATAGAACTCAAAGGCCTTAAAAGGTACATGATGAGCATAAAGAGGTTTGCACTATAGCAAGGCAACCTAAACGTCTATAAACATGCCACCATACACAAGCATACATCAAAGCATAACATGTTTTACAAACCAAGGCCAAATCAAAACATCAACATACATCCAAACTCAGACAACAACACCTATCCCATTGCTTTACTATTACAATCCTTAAGTTTAAACATCATACTTGAGCTAACCGTAAGCAACACTTAGAGGCCTTTCCTTGCCCTTGCCACCCACAAACCATTGATCTGCATTGTCGAACAAAAGAGAGCGTAAGCATAAAAGCTTAGTGAGGGTAAGCTCATAAAACAAACCTTCGACAATGCAGGGCCCAAGCACGAGCTACAACCAAGATAGAATGCATGACCATACCTTTGATCCACACGAGCCATAAATATGTAAATGATGCATGAACATATATCCAATATCATGTCATGCTCAACATGTTTAAATCCATCACACATGTAATCACATATTGGCAACATGAACCACAATCCGTATTGGCACCTAGCTATGACCCGAATACACGGATAACCCGTTGGAACGCATTTCCAACAACAACATTACCTCGGTGGGATTCCACTCATCACCGGTCCTTGCATGTGCGGGATTCCACTCATCGCCACATGCCCTACGGATGGGATTCCACTCATCATCACGTAGAAATATAAATAAAATTTCCGGGCGAACCCGCACTCCTCCTTGGTGACTCAACGCCACCAAGGCCACGCGCGACTTTTGACTCATGTGTACACACTAACATCCTAATGATCGATCATTTGTACCCAAGCATACTAGTGCCAATACTACACATTTCATTAATCATTCATAATGTCAATTCATAACACTTCCGTGCTTAGCACGTACTCACCATGACTTACCATCATGTATAAACCACATTTCCATGTCTATCATGTACTCACCATGATCCCCGGGTCATACAAACACCTCATAATATCGTTACACATGTCAACACTACATGCATCTCAACAACACAATTGCCACATCATATTTTTACACACATGTATATCTCTATTACATTCATCATCATCATGCACGTAACAATGCATTAAGCCATGCCTCCACATACATGTATAACAACATAAGCATAGCCACCATAAGCAAGATTAAACATGAGGCATAATTCAACACTTTAAAGATCAACCAAGGTCTCTAACTAAAGTTTGGGATTAGGCCACCACCCTAATCCCAACTCTAGGTGGGTCTACCAATCCCAACCTAGTTCATATGCTTGAACCAACACTTGAAAACCATTTAAAAGTATTTAACCACTCACCTCTACCTCCAAGCTCAAATACAAAGCAACCATGGTCTTCAATTTTCCGGATTTGCTCCCAAGGCTTCACCAACCCAAAACCAAGCTTCTAACCATCTCAACACAAGTAAAACAACCACAAATCAATTCATCAATTAAAGTAGCAAACCCGGAACATTAATCAAACACCAAACTCAACATTTTAACCCATGAACAACCCCCAAATTGCCAAATTCGAGCAGCCCTCATACACAGCCCAAAACTTGTGATTTCAACACGTTTAGCACATTCAAATGCTTCCAAAACAGCCCCCAACTATTACCCTACCATCAACCCTCAATTTCCAACACAAACCCCACCCAAAACTCAACTAAAAACCCTTTTAAAACCCCACCAAAACCCAATTTCGGGAATCCTTATAAAACACCTCAAAAATTATATATGTTGGTCCATTTAGTTCATAAACACCATATCTAACAATATTAAATCAAAATCTTAAGTTAAAAACAATAAAGATATCATTTTTATTCAAATCCTTCAAAAACCCAAATTCTAAAACATTGATAAAAATGAAATCTATTTGTACTTTCGAGTAGAGGATGATGAGAGCAAGTCGGAAATGTAATTACCTTTCAAAATGCTCCAACAATGGAGGCAAGATTTGATGGAAAAGCACCAAGGAGGGGGAGAGGAAGTTAACGTGAAAATGGGGAAGGGTTGGGGAAGAAGATGGCAATTTGTGTTTTAAAATAAAAAGATGGGTTTTTAATTTGGATGGCCATTTTATTACTAAAATGCCATTAATGAGATGACAATCTCATTTACTTTAAAATCCATGAATTGAGTTTCAATCCAACTTGGTCCAACACAATTGTTTGTTTTGAAAAGAATACGAAGACCAAAATAATATATTATTATTTTAATTATAAAACTGAAACCCGAGATAATATTAAAATATTATTTTCACCCGACCCCTAAACCCGGGTGTTACACATTCACAGTTTCTTAAAATAATAAGTACAAATAAATGTAAGTAGTAAAACAATCGTTCGGGTTCGAATTCGAGAAAACGAGCAGCATATTCGAAATGAAAACGTTGAAAAACATAAAGTCGATTTTGAATGAAAAAGTCAACGCCGGAAAGTCAACGGTCAAAGGCGGCGATGACGTCATCGAGGTTAACTCTGATGTCATACCCCATTGTCAATGATGACATCATCCGGTTTGGTTTAGATACTGGTTCGGTCCGGTTTACAGTTTGATCTGATAGGTCCGGTTTAATGCTGATTCGGTTTGGTCTGATGGGTTCGATTTGGCTCCCTGAACCGGTTCGGTCTAATTACACACAAATTTGGGCTCCCTCTCTCGGGCGCAAACCAGATTTTGGGTTTAACCCAAAACTCACATAGCAGCCATACACAACTGGCCCGAGCCACTCTTTTATTTTTGCTGCAGAAAACTAGGGTTTGATAACCTCGACGACGCCGATCGCCGGTGATACTTTTCGGTGACCACAATGGTCATTTTTCGGCCAAAACAAAATGAAATAAACTCACATCACAACCCCAAACAAGAAAAGAATCGAAACAATGACTACAATGGCTTACCCAACTCGCACGAATAAGATGACAGTGACACAAGGTACTTTTGAACGGTTTTGTACCATTTCCGAGCAAACAGACGGTGACAAAAAGAAAATGAGGGCAAGATTTTGTTCAGACGATAAAAGGGGAGAAGAACGGCATCCTTAGACTGACGAACGGTCGGCGTTAATCCCTTGGCCGGAGCAAAAATGAGGTGTGGGTGGTTATTGAATTCTAAGAGAGATGAGGAGAGACAATTCGGCTGGGAAAGGAATGAGAACCAAAAAGCCAAGGGAATAGGTTTTTATCCCTAGCTTTTGGGTAAATTACTCATTAAGGTTCACAAGTAATACCCGCTTTTCAGAAAGGTCATTGAAATCTCAAAATATACAATTAGGTCACTAAAATTCAATTAGGATTTTAGCTTAAAATTCTCAAAATTTAGGGTTACAAATTAGGGATTTAATCAATTAGAGTTTCTAATTTGGAAGAAAAATTGGGGTGTTACACCTACACTATAACTACATTCTCAAAGTCGTATTTGATGCACGTTATGAAGTGCACAAAATTATGAGAACGATGAGAAGTTATGGATGATCACAAAACATGTGGAAAAAACTGTGTTATCAATAAATTACCTTTTAAATAAGGTGTCTCACAAGAAAAAGAAAAAGACACCATATGAATTATGGAATGATATAAAATCTTCCTACAACTACTTGAAAGTGTTGGGGTGTCTTGTCAAAGTAATGACTTATTTACCGAAACAAATAAAAATAAATTCTAAAGCGGTGTATTATATTTTAATCGGTTATGGTTTCCATACCAATAATGGTAATGGTATTAGTGGTGAAAAAAGAAAAAAAAACCATTGCCATGGATTATCCTCCAAACATGCTTGTTTTTGTGATAATTGATTATGTTTTTCATAACAATACATAACCGTTTTTTGTGCATGAATCCAAGAATCTTAAAATTCACACGAATGTAATATTGAAATTTTGATACAATATTGAGATCTAAAATTGCCTCATTCGTTTATGACTATGAAAGTTGGTCAAGTTCAACGAAACGAACTATAGATTATTAATGAGAATTGTCAAGACTTTCAATAAGAGGTTGATGGGCAAGAATGAAAAAATCCTATGGATAAGATTTTCTGACCTATATGCTAGCGACTAAATGAGTAAGAAATTTTTTAGAGGATATTCTAGAATGACCAAAACATGTGCTCACAATATGTATACATTGTGATAACCAAACAACGTTTGGTAGAACACATATTGTGATAACCAAACAAATTTTGGTGGAGCATAGAACATAATGATAAGTCGAGACTTATCGACATAATATTATTAGGCAATTGATCCAAACTAGAATTATTTCTATTGATTTTGAAAGAAAAAAAAGATAACATTGCAGATCCGCTAACTAAAAGGTTGAATCAAGATCAAGTTGATAAAACATCGAAAGGAATGTGACTAAAGCCAAAGAAAATTTAAGGAGCTATGTGAAGGAAAACTCAACCTAATTGACTGGAGATCTCAAGATCTAGGTTCAAAGAGACAACCTACTTGCATAGACCTTGTGCGGTCACTGTGGGAGTTCTTATTCCTAAGCATATTCTTATGATGTAAACAGTGACCAAAAAATAGAATAGGTTAAACAATGCTTTTAATGACCATTATGTGATTCGATAAACCAAACAACATAAGTCACCTATGTGAGAGTGAAGTGGAGCCGCTTCAAGGAGACTATTGAGGCATAGTTCTCTAAGCTCTTGCAGAACCAGGAGGTGTCTAAGGCTATATGGACATAGCCATGAGAACCAAATTCTTGTTAGTGAGGTATTTGTGTGAGGTATGTCATCGCTTACTCAAACGACATGACATTTCAAGGACATCATGTCTACTAGACAGCTAGTAAGGTAAAACATAATTTCACAAGGGAAGGTTCAAAGGGGGGACGCCTACCTATCCTATGCAAATATCGACCGTAGAATCTATCACCACATTGAGTTAATGTTTTTGAACCATCAATTTTATTCATGTGGGGGATTGTTGGAAAAATTATATATATTGGTTAAATAATATTGATGTTAAGTCATGTCCCTTGGTGAATAGACATGCTAATAATAAATCGTGTCACTTGGTGAATAGACTTATTAATTATTGGTTTAAAGTTGCATCTATCCAATTGTATCTATTAACTTTTCACAAATCTTGATAATATACTCGTATTCATGTTTTGTGAGTAACTTTTTTCCAAGTATACCAAGGACATATAAATCCTAGATTTGTAAGATAGGAATGTTTTCATGCCTCTTTCAGTTCTAACTCGACCCTTTTCTTTCTAAAATCACCCACTACAACCCAGATCAGTTCCTAAATCCTAATTGGCGTATTGAAAACTACCATTTGCCTTCGTTTGAGAGGAAGCCAAACATCCACCTTCACTCCTACTCTCATCATTCTCTTATACCTTCACTCCTAATTGGCTGACGAGACGTGCCAACAAATTAATTAACCTTAAAAGAAACTTTAATAATTTTTCAATCGACACAAATTTATTAAGTACAAATGCAAATAATGCCAGTGTGCTTGTGAAAACGGCGCCGTTAGCCAACTTTTTATTTTCTTAGGAAAGAGCCGAAGAAGAAAAGAAAAATATTTGCAACAGTCGGCTCTCTATCTCTCTCTGCTTTTGAGTTCTGAGATCTGAATCTAAAAATGCAGGATCCGCCAAGTATCAAGCCAAGCCCGGATCCACCACTCCCCTCCAATGCATCCTCCACCACCCAAACGCCGCCTACATTCCCCAACCCCACCACTTTCCGTGGTTCTTACCACAGGCGAGCCCAGTCCGAAGTTCAATTCCGGATCCCCGATGACCTGGATCTCATCTCCGACCCCTTCGAAGGAATTGGATCCGAAGACGACTTGTTTTGCAGCTACATGGACATTGAAAAGCTTGGGGGATCATCTAAGGGAGCCGACGATGGAGGGGGCGCTGCTGGGTCTTCCAGTGCCGGATCGGGTCATAACCCCAGGGCCGAAGAAATGAGTGGCGGGTCGGGGATGGGGGAGAAGAGTAATGAAGGGGGAAAGGGAAGGCATAGGTATAGTAATTCAGTTGATGGGTGTTCGCTAATGGACTCGATTGAAGCTAAGAAAGCTATGGCTCCTGATAAACTTGCTGAATTGTGGACTGTTGACCCAAAGAGAGCCAAAAGGTTTGGGCTTTACTTCTTTGTTTCTTCCACTTTTTGGGGGTTTTTTTTCCAGTGAACTTGTTTTTGGGTACTCACGGCAACTGTAAGCTTGTAAAGTTTGTGTTTTTGTTTGTTTTTCTGTAGATTATTAGGGAAAGTTATTAGAAGAAATTAATATCTTTATGGAATGATATTGTATTGCTGGTTTATTAAGTTGGTGATTTTTTATTTGTTTTCTTTTTGGTTGGTTATATATGTTTAAATTTTCGTGGGAATTATGATTGTTTTTGTTTAAATGTTCTTTTTCTTTCTTTTTCATCATAGTGGTGGAGTTGACTTTCTGTTTCTCTTCTATTTGTTTTGGGCGGTTTAGGAAGTAAAATGAAGAAATTAAAAAGTTGGAACATGGAAATATATATTCTTTTGGGAGGGTGGAATTTGAAAGAAGCTGAGAGTTACAAAATTCATGAAAAATATGCAATTTTATGTGACTAATAGTTTATGTCAATTATGAGTTTTAACTAATTTTAGGTGTTCATTTATGAATCATGCATACTTCTTAGCTCATTCTCTTGTTTCATGGACATTATGGTTGTATTGTTTATAATGTAGTGTTTACGGTGACTGTTTTCATCCTTGAAGGATGGAGATTTGTTATTTTCAGAAATTCAGTTTCGGAGAGTATTTTCTTTTTATGAAAAATTCATGTGCATTATAAGTTGTATTCTATTTATGTTGGTCTTCTATGGATTATATTCTTTTGGCTTCTTTCTATTCCTTTACGAGGAAAATGCATTATAATTATTTTTCCGGAATCTCGAGGTCTCTTGTTTTGTACCCTGATTAGGAGATAACATAAATGCTTCCTGGAATTCTGAAGTAACCGTAAGTACTGAACGGAACATTGGTATTATTTAAGTATATCTGAATTTCCATTATAGAATCTCTATGTCAAATTGCTAAATACATTTTTGGCTTTTGTCCATAGGAATTTCAGCACATGAAGGGGCTGTTCACCGTCTAATGTTGTAACACTAGGTCATGGGTAGGAAGTATGTTGTTTGGTTTTTTGATTGCAATGACAAAACGAAAAATAATTTTGTCGCTACATTTCATGCAGTATTTAGATGACATTACAATTGGCATAATTGAATATACTGGCTTGGGGAATATCACTTAATCCATCAACATAATGATTAATGGACGGTTATGAATTTTGTTAGTCATAATTGGAATATTTCTCCATTTCTCGCATTTGACTTTTTGTTGTAAGTTTGATTTTGGGGCAAATGAACTGTTCTTTCCAAAATTCTGAATGTGCAATAATGGGTTTGTAAAGGTCATATGGTTACCAGCTTTCTATTTTGTAGTGTTTGAGAGTCTATAATCTCGAGCCTATCTATTTATATATTATTGAAAAGGTTTATCCTTCCTTAAATGTACCAGCATTTGGTGAGGTGACTGGGTTAGAGCAATTTTCGTCTCTCCACTCACCACCCTTAACCTTTAGTTGGAATGGATAAGAATAATCTCATATTTTTTTGGTGAGATTTGGGTTTGCATCCAAGTTTATGATGCTAAGAATGTTCATAATTTGTGTAGGATCATTGCAAATCGGCAGTCAGCGGCTCGCTCTAAAGAGAGAAAAGCTCGATATATATCCGAACTGGAGAGAAAAGTCCAAACACTTCAAACAGAAGCTACTACTCTTTCTGCACAACTAACCCTTTTCCAGGTTTTTGCCAAATAATTTCCTTTCTCACTGCATAATTTTGGAGCTTGTTTGTGGTGACCATTTGCATTCCTCCTCCTGAGAATATCAGTTCTACATATTAAACAATCGATATTTGGCTGTTCTACTTCCTAATATATCAAAGCTTTTTGCAATCGATATATATCATGTTTTAAATATGCTTGTAACTCTCTGTAGAAGGCATCTGATTTTCTGAAATTGCCACTACTCTTGGATATGTTCCGTGTTTTGTTGCTTTTATCCTTTATTGATAATACTGGAATATTTAACAGCCTTATTTTTTTGTTTTATTCTAGAGAGATACAACAGGCTTGACTACTGAGAACACTGAGCTTAAGCTTCGGCTACAAGCTATGGAACAGCAGGCTCAGCTACGGGATGGTATGTTTTGTCCAGACTATTTTAATTACCGAATTCTCTCCGAGATGGTGTACTTTAAAAGTTTATACTTGGCGTGTCTATGGATATGTTTGTTTGCTGCGCAAGTCGAGCAGTTTCTTTTACCGTATACAGTTAATGATGAGAAGCAAAACAAACTTGCATGGAACCGGTCAAACCCAGGGATTTGCATTCTAAGTTTTGTTCTTCGTATTTATTTTAGAGCTCAATCGTTGGGCACTAGTAGTGAATGTCCATATGGCATAGAGACATTCAGTCATGTTTTCACCAATAAAATTACTGCAGAAAGTTGTAATTACATAATAGTTTTTCTCATTGTTTGTTTCTGACTACAGCTCTAAATGAAGCCCTGAAGAAGGAAGTAGAGAGGCTCAAGATGGCTACCGGAGAAATGTCGACACCCACAGATAACTTTAATTTGGGAATGCACCATATGCCATTCTCCCAACCTTCTTTCTTTCCTCCCCAGCCACGGCAAGTTGAATCCCAAAATATGCAAATGCCACCATTTCATCCCTTGCAATCCAACATGTTGACACCTAATCAGTCTGTGGTAGCTGCCTCCAGCTCACATTCCTTCGCTGATATGATGCAACAGGATCCTCTTGGCCGATTGCAGGGGCTTGATATCAGTAGCCGAGATACACACTTTGTGAAATCTGAAGGCCCTTCGATATCTGCAGGTGAAAGTAGTGGAACGTTGTGATACAGATTTTGCTGATCTACACCTTGCCCTGTCCTATTTGTTGGGTTGTTCATAGACTGACCTTATTGACATCGAAAGGTACCGTTCGTTTGAATTCAGAAGTTTTAATGTGACTGGGATTTTAGTTTTCCTCGTAGCTCAGCTAGTTCTTAAGTTATTCAAGATTCTTTACTTGTGGCATTCAACTCAAATTTTTTGGAGCAATGATGTGGGAATAGAAGTATGGTCGTAGGAGTAGATTAATGGAGCATCTCAAACCAGCTGCTTCCATTTCTTTTGTGTCAAGTATTGTTTGTATTTCTGGTGAATTTCATCAAAAATGGTTTTTGTTTCAGTCGAGAACTTGAAAAGTATCTGGCTATCGGATTGCAGTGCCTTGAGTTTACTGTTTTTCCATTTTCTGGTTCAGTTGGACCTTAGCCTTCGCTGCCGGTGTCTCTCTTTACTAATGTTGTATGATTACTTGTGAATTCGTCTCTCCGGTGGTTCTCGGATGCTAACTTCATAGTTTTTGCATTATCAAAACCAACTTACTATCTCAATCTAATGCATCCAGTTTCCATTGCAATGCAAATTTGTTTTCGCTCTTCCGGTTATTCTAACGTTTGATATTTAAATTTGACTCAAGCTCCGAACCTCGAATAATTTGAAATTAAAAAAGAAATTTTAGTTGAATAGAAATTTTATTTTATTTTAATCTTATGCTTTTTCGCCACAAGTTTTCATACCAGCATAGGATAAGATTTGAATCACAACCTTCAAAACTCTGAGATTTCTTTAAAAAAAATTAACATTTGCAGGTACGCTATGTTTGGGAGAAAGTTTCCAATGTTTGAAAATTCCAAGCTTTGAAATACACAAGAATTTAGATGGAAACTGCAAGGGGTTCTGCTGTGCGGCACCTTAGGGTGCAACTGCGGTCTTCAACACTAGGGGTGTAAACGAGCCGAGTTGAGCTCGAGTAGTGCTAAGCTCAGCTCGGCTCGTTAAGATTTCGAGTCAAGTTCGAGCTTGAGTAATTTCTAACGTGCCTAAGAAATCTGAGCTCGACTCGGCTCGTTTAGAACTCGAGTCGAATTCGAGCTTGATTCGAGCCTAATCGAGTCAAGTGTTGATCGATCTTTGACCGCATTGCACTCGAGTAACTCTTCATCTATCACGTCTCATTTAAAGTCCTATGAAGAAAAAACTTAGATACACAAGTTGTGTAAACTCAAGCTTGTTAATTTTAGGGTTTATGGTGTTAGTTTAGGGTTTAGAAGTTTATGTTGTTGAGTTTAGATTTTAGTATTTAAATTATAAAAAACAAAAAAATTAGTATATTATATTTTCGAATAGCTCGTGAGCTTTTCGAGACATGTATCAAGTAGCTCGGCTCGTCAAGAACTTGAGTCGAGTTCGAGCTCGAGTCGAGTCCAATTGAGTCGAGCTTTGACCGAGTTAAGCTCGAGTAACTCACGATCTGTCTTGTCTCATTTACAGCCCCATTCAAAATCAACACAAATTTTTACATAGACAAAATTCAACCTAAAATCTTATCAAAATAGTAAAAATTTTGGTTATAACAAAAAATGCTATGGATAGTATAAAAATTTTAATTCCAACTAAAAATTTTATGTAGTTAGTAAGAATTTAAGTTATATATAAATTATCACTCGGTTTAATATAAATTCTTATTATTTTAATAAAAAATTATGTTGTACGTTTTTTTAAGCCTAAGGGTGCCGCTTTTTAGCTTTTCCCGGAAACTGCAGCACAATGTTTGATTCTGAATCTTCCTTTTTCCTCTACTGATTCTGAAATCATCAAGCAAAAATAGCAAAATCAAAGTTTTTCTTTTTTTTGGTTAAGGGGGTATTTTTGTCCTTGAGTTCGATTTAAAATATTAATTTCACCCCTCGCTGAAAAACGCATTTAATGTGCTCCCCAATTCGGAAAATCGATCAAATTGACTCTTTGACCGACGTTAGCCGTTACTGTGTTGATGTGGCAGTTAATAGTGATGACGTGGCGGTCCACGATGCTGACGTTGTGGTCCACAATGCTGATGTGGCGGTACACGTAGGATGATGACATGGTAAAAGGGGCTAAATTGATTATTTTAACTGAATCCAAGAGCATAATTGATTTTTTTACCGAATTCAGGGGCATGACTGATTTTAATTGAAAGTTTGATAACTTACTTAATCGTTAAGCTAAAATAATATTAATATTTAAATATTTATAAAATATTAAAACATAAAAACACCATAATGAATTTAAAAAAAAATAAAAACATTAAAGTTATAAATATTAAAAAATCAAAATTTTAAAAATATTTATAAACCATTAGAAAAGCCTTCGACTGTTTCTCGTTATACTAAGGGTACTAATGTTTCTTAAACATATTTTCAATTGAAATATCATTGTATTAGAGTAGTAATAAAACCAAAATTTTCTTTCATTTCTCTACATCAAATATTAATGAGCATCAATTTGATGTAGAAAAGTGAAAGAAAATTTGAGTTTTATTGTTACTCTAATAAAATGTTGATTCCACTGATTTTTTTTCAACGAACGCTAATACTCAGACCAGGGACAGAGCCAGGATTGAATTGCGAGGGGGCAGGCTCATTAAATTTGAAACAAATAAGGTCTTAAAAACTAATTAAATCGTAAAAATTAAGGGTGTTTAGGTTTAATTGTACAAATTTTAAAATTGAAAGGTATTAAAAAGTAATTAAACCTAAAAAATGAGGGGTCAAAGTTTAATTTTATTGAATTTAGATTACAGGGTCCTAAAAAGTAATAAATCATAAAAATTTTGGGAGGGGCAAGGAAGGAAAAATGGCTTAATTGCAATAGTTTTAATATTATTAGAGGCTAAAATATAATTAACCCAAAAAATTTAGGGAGTAATTTCCCCTCCCACAATATATATAAATCCGTTCCTGGCGAAGTCGAAGATTTTCCGATAAAAGTATTTAACTTTTTTATACTTTATAAATACTTTTTTATTTATTAAATTTTTACATTAAATTTATCGTTTTATAATTTTTACTTTAAGTGATTTTAGAATATTTAATTTATTTTTATTAAATTTATGGGGTTTTATAAAAAAATTAAAGAATATTTTAATTTTTTAAGAGTTTTTATTTTTTTTAAATTATGTCCACTTAATAAAATTATTTATCATGTTTTAATATTTTTAAAATTTTAATAATATCATAAATTCTTATTTTTCAAATTAAATATTAAATAAGTTATCAAACTTTTAATTAAAATCAATTATGCCTCTGAACTCTGCAAAAAAAAATCAATTATGCCCTCGAATTCATTTAAAATAATCAATTCAGCCCCTTCTGCTATGTCATCATCCCACGTGTGCTGCCACGTCAGCACCGTGGACCAACACGTCAGCATCGCAGATCAATATTGTCACGTTAATTGTCACGTCAGCACCGTAATGATCAATATTGGTCAAAGGGTCAATTTGATCGATTTCGTAAACTAAGGGCCACATTGAGTGCGTTTTTCGGTGAGGGACGAAATTAATTTTTTGAGTCGAACTCAAGGGCAAAAATACCCTAATCTTTTTTCTTTTTTTTTTTAATTTCAGCAGTGACACTGATTCCTCCGAGTTTTGCATGTGCTTCTTAACATGGTAGAGACACCCCTTTCATTTCTTATTACGTCTAATTTATTCTGTGTATTAAGTTTTTTTAAGTAGGGACCTCGTTAAAAACTCTAAGAGAAAAAATGCCAAAATTTATTAGTCGAAAATACCTTACAAAGGATCCATACAACCAAATACACTTTCACTTCCACTCCCCACTCTCATAGCCTTACACAGTTAAATCATGACACTCACAAATACAATTTAAAGAAGCACCCGACTCACCATAAATACCTAAACAACGCCATTAAAAACCAGTATGTAACAGTACGAAACTAAGGAAGAAGAATTGAAATGAGGAGCAAAGGGAGACCAAGGATTTAACAAAGTTGGGAGAACTTTCATTCATTCGATCAGGGTTTCAGCCATATAACCTACAGCCCTTAGACGACACCGTTTGCAAGACTCTATAGCACTCTAAAACTAATCGTTTCAATAAAACGGTTTTACAAGCCAGCTGTGAATTATTAAAAGTAAAAAAACCAAATTCACTTTGGACACCATGGCAGAAAGATTAATGTCACACATGTCTTCAGCAATGTAATCCACCAGGTTAGCATGGACATTCTTGTTCTTCTTTTGTGGAAGCTTGCATTCATTTGATTTGTGACCCTCCTTGCCACAATTGAAGCATTTTCCTTTGAATTTTTGTTTCCCAATTCCACCTTTATATCCAAGCTTCAGCGCTTGCTTCCCTTTCCACTTTTTGGAATTTTGAGCAGCCTTGGAGCCTTGACCACGCTCCACCACATTTGCCTTGACTAAAGGAATATGGCTCCTCCTATCATTAGTCCGATTGTCTTCTTCAATTCTAAGTCTGACAATGAGCTGCTCCATATTCATCTCTTTTCGCTTATGCTTGAGATAGTTCTTGAAATCCTTTCAGCCAGGAGGTAGCTTCTCAATGGTTGCAGCCACTTGGAAGGTTTCACTAATGGACATGCCTTCATCATGAATTTCGCCTAAGATCACCTGAAACTCTTGGACTTGGCTTATGACCGTCTTGTTGTCCACCATCTTGAAATTCAGAAATTTGCCAACAACAAACTTCTTTGCTCCAGCGTCTTCTGCTTTGTACTTCTTGTCCAAAGACTCCCATAACTCTTTGGCCGTCTTCACCTTTTGATACACATTGTACAAAGCATCAGCTAAACCATTCATAATGAAATTTCTGCAAAGAAAATCTAAATGCTTCTAAACTTCAACAGTACTGACAACTTGAAAGTCAGTCTCATCTTCTCCCAACGTTGGAGAATCTTCGGTCAAGAATCTCGCAAGATTCAGCGTGGTCAAATAGAACAACATCTTTTGTTGCCACCGCTTGAAATTCAACCCGATGAATTTCTCTGGCCTTTCAGTCGTGTTCGTAGGTACCACAACAGGCATCTGAAATGAGGCGGACCTTAGAGGAGCACTCGTAGAGGACCTATGATCAACAACATTCGTAGGTCCCGTAACATCATTGACTTGATCAACAACAGGTGGAATCACACCGTGCTCTTTCTCCATTTTAAAAACTGAATCTGTTTTAAGATTGTTATCCAACAAACGAAGCAAGTTAAAAAGAGGAACAACAATATATATATATATATATATATATATATATATATATATATATATATATATTAAAAATAATTTCTGTAAATGAAATTGAAATAAACTGGAAAATAAAAAATAATAGAAACCAAAGGAAAAAACCAGTAACTAATCAAAAACTTAGACCGAGGCATGTGCTATCACAGTGTCCTTAAAACAGATTCGTCCCCCCCGTTGCTGGAGTTACTATGGAACGTCTGTCTCCCAGGATACAACGGTAGAGTAGCCAAAGGAGCAATGCAACCTTGACTGCAACGACGAACTTTACAGAAGCAGAACACTATTAACAATCTGGCTAGAGGGTTTTTTTTTTGGTGTGTATTAGATAGAAACAGGAGGCCTACTTTTATAGTGTTTATGCAGGGGACATGATTAATTACATAATTAATCTGCTAGTTAAGTTTCTGAAGAGTTACACTTTCCAGAATTCAAAATGATAATTATCACAGAATTAATCCAAATAAATTGGAGGTTACAACCAGCTGAAGGGTCTGTAACTCCATAAAAACGGTGGGTTAATTCTATAGTTTCTGTTGGAAAATTAAGTCAGGAAAGAAAAAAAATTGTTATCTTGAAATCCAAGTCCAAGGCTCCAAGGCCCAAGGCCCATCTTTGATTTTTATATAATTAAACTATGACTAGCCCAAAATATCTAGTCCAAGCCTTTGTCTTGTTTCCAACAATAACATGAAGAGCTTCTACATATAAAGCTTTCCAAATCTATGTTCCCAACAAGTTTGTGACATTTTACTTTCCATCTCATTTTTTCCAACATTATGGGTGTTACTTTGAGCAACAATTTCTCATTAACCCATTGAACATTTTGAGCATGTAAATATACACATTTCATCTACTCTTGTAGTAGATTAATAATCCACTTAGTCTCAAATAATTTGACTAATGGAACCTATTCAAATTCAAGCTCAAAAATGTCCATATACCATATCATTTTTCTAACAAGTGACACATGGCACACTCTGGAGGTGTCACTTCATAAAACCCGTAAAAATATTTAAAAATTAAAAAAAATAAAATTATATATATATATATATTTAAATTTCAAAAAAATCTGAAAAATATTTAAAATTTAAAAATTAAAAAGTATTTAAAAATTCAATAAAATCTAAGAAATATTTAAATTTGTAAAAAAAATAAAATTATGTATAAAATTATAAAAAAATATTTTTACTTAAAATTGAAAAATATAAAAAATTGTAATTATCATTAAAAATATATAAAAATATTATAATGAAATAATATTTAAAAATCAATATTTTTAAAAATAATTTTTATTATAAACCCCCAAAATTTTAGAATTTCCAAAATGCCCAAAATTTTTAATTCCCTAACCCCAAACCCTAACCATGCATGCTCAAATCCCCAAATTAGTGTAATCGACGGTGAAAGTTGTTGGTGGTGTGGCAGGCGACGGTGCTTGGGCAGACGATGATGTTGATGAAAAGAAATATCGACAGGGAACAAGTTTGGTGATGCAAGGACTGTCGAATGATGAGAATGCGTGCAAAGGCTATAGTTTGCTCTCGTGACGGTAGTAGGATGATAGAGATGAGAGGGGTTTTTCTGCGACGAGGAGAGACCGCTGGTTAAATCAACGTTAATGCTTGATTCAGGGATTTAGAGATTTTTTTTTGAAAGAAATGAAACTTTGGGATTTTTTAGAAAAATATATTATTTTATGTTTTTATAAAAGATTAAAGGAAAATAAGAAAAAAATTAATTAATTTAATATTTTTAATTTTTACAATTTTATAAAAATTTATATTTTTTAGAATTTTTTAATTTTTTTTACGATTTAATGACGTGGCACTCCCAGAGTGTGCCACGTGCCCTTCTATCTTTGATCGTTAGAAAGCACCGACGGTCAACGTGGTCAACATAACAGATGTGCTAAATTAGATAAATTTTTTTTCTTAAAGACTTAATTGATTTTTTAATTTTTCGTAAAGGTCAATTTGACCTATAAGCCAAAATCGTATTTAGTCAACAAACTCACAATAATAAACCACTGTCTCATCGATTATTGTCCAAAAGACAACAGACTCACCCTGAATTTATTTTTGGTGGAAATGATGAGAACTTGGTGTTGATCATTCAAAGCCTCCAACAACGATGAGAGTACACATTCACCTATGATGTCGTGCAGTTCAGTGCACTGCAAGTCAGACATGGGGTGTCCTTGTTCCTGAATTTTCGTTTAGGCCATTTGAATTCAATGCCTTTGTTTTGCATATTTTTGTTATACCCCTTATTTTCTGTTACTCATACTTTTGTAAGAAATTTTTTTCGATCAAATCTTCCCCAACACTAAAATTTTCAGACTACGCATCCTCCAAAACTCCTTTTAAGGTGGATTACTTGGAGACCACTCGACCACATCCTCCGGGCCTTCAACATTCATATAAGGCCAACGTCGAGTCTACCAGGCTCACACATCACATCTATCATTTGACACACAGTCCTACCAACTACATTAACACCTCACTAGGCGATTATCGACCAGGTCTAAGCTCGACACTTGTTAACCAGAGGTGTTAGATCTCCTTTTTAAATACCTTATTTTAGGACCAACAGAAGGCCATTCTAATTTAGCTAACACTCTTTCCAAACATTACCCTCTTCCAAAAGGACAAGACCCTCCGACCTTTCTCTTCTATTTTCCTTCCATTTATTTCGACCACTATTTTCAGTGGCTTTCTACCCAAATCAAAAGGGGTGAATCGTCCGAAACTACCACAACTTCCTCTGTCCTTATTTGATGTTACTCGATTTTTGGCATCAACAATTTTCCTATTATTTATACTCTTAAATACATTTGAATATGTATATTTTAGATGTTGGGGATAAAAAGTGAATTAAAAATTTTCAAATGAATAAAATAAAATTTTACTATTGCTTTAAATGGACCAAATTGATATTTTATCATTTAGGAGGGACTAAGATATAATTTTAATATTAACTAAAGTTTATATAACAGTCTAACTAATATTCAGTAGAAACAACTTAATTTTTTTAATGAGATATAGAATGATTCAAGTCTTGAAACAAAATTTTTAGACCAGAAAGAATAGAACAAAGTCCCCCATCAAAGGAAATAAAAAAGATCTCTTGATAGTCTAACTATATGGAAACTTGTCCTATATAAAATCTTTTCACCCCCGGTCCTATGTCACAACCATCAAAACACTCACTTTAACAAATACTCACCATGCCAATCTCACCATTCTCTACAATTTCTTGTTACAAAGTAATCAATCCAAGAGAAAAAAATAAAATTTATTTAAATAAATTAAATAAAAAGAAAAATAGAGTACAAGATACAAAACCAGATTCGAATGAAAAAACAGCCGAATCATGTTAAGGCCTGCAGCTACGCACTTTTCTTAAGACGGATTTCGACCACTTTGGAGTGTTTGAGTTCGTTGGTCATCGGTCTCCCAGGATACAACAACAAAAGATCTTCGACAGTAGCACGAATGAAGAGATCTCGAACGAAACCCTTGCCTTTGCATATCAGTGAAAACTAGAGAAAACCAAAAGGAAGAAAGTTTTTTATTTTTTAAAACCGTGTTTAACCTAGTAGGTTAACATGGTATTTATAAGTGTTTCACATAGGATTATTGTTGGAAATAATATATTTCAAATATATGGTCATTAAAACTGTTTTCGGATATAGTCAAGAATACCATAAATATTGAATATAATTTCGTGAATCTCAAGCAATATCTGTGTAATATTCGAATTATTCGTATACAATATATTTCAATATATTTATCCTTTTAATTCTGAATATTCAAAAAGATATGCAGAATTTAAGGAAAAAAATTATTGACAATGGGCAAAATCTCCGCAGGTCCACGAAGAGCTCGACAGGTCTGGACATTCGCGTTTCTCACGTTGTGCGAGTGCGCCCCAACCAAAATGAGTTCGATTCGCACCCCCTACGCGCGAGACACAATTTCTATTCAAGTCATTCAATGATTACAAAGTGGGTTGGAGTATTTAAACCCTTCCCAAGTTTGTTATCCCATCCATGTGGTATAAGGGGTTTTATTTTCCTTTATACAATTCACAATAACCTCATTTGAGCATCAATTTCTCATTCACCACTCAACCATTTTGAGTATATGAGATGTCGTTGTAAAGGTCTCTTGTAGTAGAATATGATTTAATAAATTCATCATTCGAACCTCCACCTTTGCCTATAAAAAATATGGCTCAAAGTTACTAATTTCTCACATTTTTTTCAACAATCCCCCACATGAATGAAATTGATGATTTTATCAAAACATTTTGACTCGATGTGGTGATATGTTCTATGATTGATAGTTGCATAGGATAGGTAGGTTTCCTCCTTTGAACCTTGCCCGCTTGTTCCTTCTTGGCTCTATTTCAATTTCAGCCTCTTGTTGATCATTTGGACTAATTTCATCCAACGTTCGTTTTATTGAACTTTGATCAACCTCCCTAGATTTGTTAGGGAATACATTCTTAAAGAATGATGCATTCTTTGATTCCATTATCGTGTTCTTGCGAATCTCAGAATTCTTTGAATCATACACAAGAAACCGATAAGCATTGTTATGTTCGGCATAGCCAATGAAAATACAATCCACTGTTTTGGGACCTATTTTCATTTGTTTTGGTAATGGGGCCATTACCTTGGCAAGACACCCCCACATTTTCAAGTGTTTGTAGAAAGGTTTTCGACCTTTCCATAACTCATATGGTGTCCTATCCATTTTCTTTCGGGGAACCTTATTTAAAAGGTAATTAGCTGAAAGAATAACTTCCCCCACATGTTATGTGATAACCCAGAACTTCTAAGCAAGGCGTTCATCATTTCCTTTAGAGTCCGATTTTTCTGTTAGGCTACTCCATTAGATTGAGGAGAGTAAGGTGGTGTTACTTTGTGATAATACCATGTTGTGAACAACATTCACCAAATGGGCTAACATATTCACCACCACGATCACTTCTTACCATCTTAATCTTTTTATTAAGTTGGTTTTCGACTTTCTACTTATAGAGTATGAATTTCTCTATAGCTTCATCTTTGCTCTTTCGCAAATACACACATCAATATTTTGTGCTATCGTCGATGAAGGTAATAAAAAATTTATTTTCTCCTCTAGTTTGATCAAATTTCAAATCACAAACATCGCTATGTATTAGATCAAGTGGTTCAGTACTTTTTTCAATAGTTTGAAACGAAGACCTTGTTACTTTCGCTTCAACGCATGTTTCACATTTATGTTTATAATCAATATGAAACGAAGGGATGTTGTTGCGTGTAAAAGAGTCTATCTCAATAGAGTGCAAGTGTACACGACGCAAGTAGTAAAGTGATACACGAAGTATCGGATGTCGAATCAACAGGGACTGGAAATAGCTCTATCCTTGTATTGCTGCACAAAAGAGAAAGAAGAAAGTTCAATTGTTTGTAGAGGAATATCAAATAATACTGAAGATAAAATATTAAAATATTCAGGGTAAAGAAATAGGTCGGTATTGATTTGCTCAGTAGTGCAGGTGTTGCACTGTCTAGGTCTTCCTGTTCTGTCGTCGCTCCTGTCGCGGCAGCACCTGCGGCGGCAGCAGTCTGTTGTTGTCGCGGCAGCGATCATATAACTATGTACTTCAAGCTTGGTAAGAATCCCTGCTTTGACTCGTCCTATCCCTAGGTCCAAGTCTGTCGATGAACACGTCTTTCATGATACCTCCCGACGTGAATCGAAGGATGAACACCGATGTTGTTGAATTCTTCCTTAGCCACTTAACCTCGTCCTATCCCTAAGTCTGAGATAGTTCAACCATAAACTGGAGAACCCGTACTTATTTCTTTCGTATACTTAACTCTCCCGATATTAAGTAAATGTATAATCTCACAATGCTCTCCCGATACTTTTGCAAGATGTTGAAAACCAGAATAAGCAAACTTGAAGTCTATTTTATTGAACAGAAAAAATCCTAAAACAATACAATCCTTGTAACTACTTACAGAATCAACCCTTAGCCTTAGGGAAAGTTTAGAACATGATGAGAAAGGGGAAAACAACTAGGGTTAGAGGAAGACAGCTAGAGAATAAGATATCCTTCCCTAGGTCGAATTACATGCCTTTATATAGGCCTTGGGTTCAAGTTTTCTAATATGGCAAGAATACAAGTTTAAATTAAAGTACAACTCTATTAAAGACTAAATCTTCAGAGTAGATGCCTTTAATTCGTCCTCTTTTCTTGCTTTGGGTTTCTTCCTTGAACTTTGGGCTTGACCTTCATTCTTATCTAGGGCTCAGAAAAATATAGGAGTGACCCACGACAGACCGACTTAATTTCCTCTTTCTGTCGAACTCCACTTTACTTTTTCCCTTCACCATTGCTGTCGTCATTGGCTGCCACGGCAGCGTCATTCTTCTCGATTGCAGTCCTGTGTTCCAGCTCTGCTTCTCCACTGCCCTGAGTCTGCTACAACAGCTACCTGCAAAAGTAACCAAAATCAGTAGCAACTGTGCTGTTTTTATATAATTGTGATGTATATATGAAATCTATACTAAATGCAATGAATTATGCTTGAATGCAACAGAAATATGAGTTAAATATGGGGTAAAATATAGAACTTTTACACACTCAACACACCCCCAAACTCAAGTTCTTGCTTTCCCTCAAGCAAATATTACCTAACTAAAATGAAATATTTTTTTTGTTTTGGCTTAAATTAGTGAACCATACATTACCTACCACTTATATTCTATCAAGAGCAATACCTTGTCGGGCATTTCTGGATTCATTCGGAACCATGCTATAATTATTGTGTAGTGTGTGCAGGTTTTGTGAACACTTATGCATCTAGACTACCTTAGTATACCAGAATAGTTATTCTTACAAACTTGAGGTCATGCCAATTCATTTTTTTCTGGAGGCAATTCTTAGGCTCCTTTAGTTTTTTCCGACTCTTGAATTAACTGCATCTTTTCTGGAGGCAATTCTTAGGCTCCTTTAGTTTTTTCTATCTTAGCTCAAAAAGAAATCTCCTAAAATAAGTGCAAGGCAGTTTTGCATGCAATTGAGACTGAATAATTTTCTTTCTTTTATTGTTTTCCTAGAGCCAGTGATAGGCACCTCTAGGGGTAGTTTCAAGTGGGTAAACATTCCTATTCCAGTGTACTAAAGTAATCTAGAAATCATAAGAGTCACAAAGAGTGTTGTACAGATTAGAATCATAGCAAGGCTCTAAACAGATCCTAAAATTTCCTAAAGGCACTGTCACGACAACATATGTCGCGACAGGTAAGTTCAGTTCAAAGACTTAAGCCAATTTTTTAAGCAAAAATAAACTAAACACTTAGACACAATTTTTAAACATAATAGACGCTTCATTACTGGAGGGATGCCACCCCCAAACTCAAGGGTTGCATTGCCCTCAATGTATGATGACAGAGAATAAAAAATAGAAAATAAAAACATCACAATTATAATAAAACAACAGATAGCAAAAATAAGATAGAAACTTAAATTTAGGTGCTGTCGTCGCTGCTGTTGCTGCTGATCTCTAGCTGCCGGCGGGCAGTGACTTTCGTTGTGGGTGCCGGCAGAATGATCGGAGAGGCGGAGGCAATCTTCTTCTTAGCTTCCCTCGGGGGCTGGATGCGAGTAGGTGAGATCTGGGGTGGTCTTTCCAGCACTTGTACCTCTTCAGAAGAGCTGATACTGCTGTTGCTGCCACTGTTGCTGCTGTTGCCAGACTTGCCCTGGCCGGATGGTCCGTCACCGGTGTTAGGCTTCTGCCTTTTCATCGGAGTGAACTCCTTTGAAAGGTTTCTCTTGACAGAGGGCTCTCCATCAGATTCTTCCCAGATGGAGGAGGAAGAGAACCCAACAATAAAATCATTGAGGTCAGTCGATGGCTCATTTCATTCCTCTCCTCTGGAAGAGGTAGTGGCGGTGTGGCTGCCACCTTCAGCTGTCGCGGCCGGGGTTGGAGTGGACACAGTAGAGGGTGTTTTTGGTGTGGCAGCAGGGGTAGGGGTATGGGCAGGGGTAGGGGCAACAAAGTAGTGCTCGGGGAAAACAGGAAACTGTACATTTGCAAAATTTAAATTGTTTTGAATAAAATGTACCGTTGCTGTTGTGAAGTCTCTGACAAAACTCATCTGACCCAGCTGCCGTTCCTCCATCTTCTGCAGGGTGGCTAGGATTTGAGTAGAGGAGTCTGCTGGAGGAGCTGCTGCTGTTGGTTGCTGCTGCTCTGCGGCGGCAAGTCCTGTCTGAGGGGGCTCTGCTGGTTCCTCTGCCACGACAGACGGGTTGAAGCAGGAGATGGGTGTGGCAGCTTTCAGCTCCATCAGACTGAATATGTTGCATTTTGTCCATCCTTTCCCTTGGACCTTGTAATCTTCAGGGATTTCGGGAACGTTGTGCCCGCGTCAGATTTCGGTGATGAGGTATGGGAAGTGAAGAGGTCCTGATGGCTTAAATGCACACTCCAAAATTCCTTCTCTTATGTACTGGCCGACATGAATAGGTCTCTCATTTAAAATGGAGTGAACGAGAGCTAACCTAGGTCTGTCGATCGTGCTGTTGTGGGAAGAAGGCATAATCCTTTTCTTGACGAAGTGGTTCTATAGCTTTGCCTCTGGAGCGAGTTGAGTGCGTTTCACTGTCCAACGGTGCTTGGGATCAGCATTCCACTCTGTTCCTTCTTCTGTGAGCTCTGCCATGACAGCATCGTAGTCTGCCGGCGACAGACTTTCCACGAACCTCTCGTGCCCGTCTTCCTTCATGCCGACGTAGATGCCGTAGAGGGTATTGATGTATTCTGGCTCAAAGGTGACTTCCGTACCTCGCACTGTCACGGTCTGCGTATCCCTTCTGTCGATGGCAGCGTAGAATTCTCGGACTAAAGTGACATTCATCTCCTCGGGTTGGGCAGCGAACATTTTCCATTTGAGGGCTTTAATCTTCCGAGCTATGAATAGTTCAAGCCCGAAATTTTCCGTGCGGTTGGCGTAGAGGAACCCTCTATCTTCCCACATCTCCTTTTTTTTGGAAGGAGGTGTAGTAGCGGTTGACGGAGTCGGAGGTGGCAAGGCGGTTGGGGAGTCTGTCGTAGCTGGGTGTGCCTGCTGCTGCGGCAGAGCTGGAGGCAGCACTCCGTCTTGTTTGTCTAGTACTCATAGTTGCAAGACTGTAGAAAAATGAAAGAAAAATCTTAGATCTATAGAGAAAGCAAGTTGAGAGAGTAAAAGTGAGATGAAAAATGAATAGTAAAATGGGGTTTATATAGATGGAGGGGTTGCTGCCCGTTGGAGCTGTAACGACAAGCGCGAATAATGGGGCCAGCTGTTACGCGGTTTCTGACGCGTCTGTCACGCGTTTTTGTGTCTGCTGTGCGTCTGTTACGTGTTTGCGTGTCTGCTGCGACAGCGTGGTGACAGGCTCTCTTTTCCGCGTCTGTCGCGACAGCTGTTGACAGACTGTGACGACATACTCCTCCTTTGGGCTTTTGGGCTGCTGGTGAGATGGTGGGCTGGTTCACTTCTTCTCCTCTCCTTGTTTCCCTTATTTCCTAAAAATAATTAAAATAAAAACTTAGTCCTTAAAAATAAAATAATTCTAATTTCCTAATATAATAATAATAATAATAATAATAATAATAATAATAATAATAATAATAATAATAATAATAATAATAATAATAATAATAATAATAATAAAATTAAGTTAAATTAGGGATGCCTTGAGGAGCATCTCCTAAAGTAACCACTTCCTGCATTTTTGGGGCTTCAGTCCCCTGATAATGCTTCAGTCTCTGTCCGTTGACTTTAAATTGGTGCCCGTCTTTTAAGGATTTGATCGTGATGGCACCATGGGGAAAAACTTGCACAACTTGGAATGGGCCGGACCATCTAGATTTCAGCTTTCCTGGGAAGAGTTTCAATCTAGAGTTGAATAACAACACAAGCTGCCCTGGGCAGAACTGTCGCGGCAACAACTTCTTGTCATGCCACCTCTTTGTCTCGTCCTTGTAAATCCTTGCGCTGTCGTAGGCCATTGCTCGAATTTCTTCAATTTCATTCAAGCCAAGTAACCTTTTCTGTCCTGCCTTGTCTAAGTCCATGTTTACTGCTTTGATGGCCCAGTAAGCTCTGTGCTCTATCTCAACAGGTAAATGGCATGTTTTTCCATATATCAGCCGGTAGGGTGACATTCCCAATGGAGTCTTAAATGTTGTTCTATAGGCCCAGAGTGCATCATTGAGGTGTAAGGACCAGTCCTTTCGAGTGGGTTTAACCATCTTCTCAAGAATGTTCTTTACCTCATTGTTGGATATTTCAGCCTGTCCATTGGTCTGGGGTGATATGCTGTTGTGATCCGATGCTTTACACCATATTTTCTTAAGGTAGCAGCTATTACCCTATTATCGAAATGTCTCCCTTCATCACTGATGATCACCTTAGGTATGCCAAATCTGGAAAAAAATGTTCTTGTGCAGGAATCTCTGAACAGTCTTGACATCGTTTTTATATGTGGCGATCGCTTCAACCCATTTGGACACGTAGTCTACTGCCAGGAGGGTATATAGATTCCCACATGATGCTGGGAACGATCCCATGAAATCAATCCCCCAAACGTCGAAGATTTCGACTTCAAGAATGTTTTGCAGCGGCATCTCATATCTTCTTGAGATGTTTCCAGTCCGTTGACACTTGTCACAGCTTTTGTAGAATGCTTGGGCATCCTTGAACAGTGAGAGCCAATAAAAACCAGACTGCAAAACCTTGGCAGCGGTTTTGTTGCCACCTAAGTGTCCTCCATATGGTGAAGCATGACAGTGATGTAGCACCGCTTCCTGCTCATCCTGTGGTACACACCTCCTGATGATCTGATCTGCACAATGTTTGAAAAGAAGAGGTTCGTCCCAATAATAATGCTTAACATCATTTTGAAACCTCTTCATGGCTTGATAATTAAGTTCAGGAGGAAATATTCCGCTAACTATATAATTAACGGAATCAGGATACCAGGGGAGTTCAGAAAACTTACCTGCCGCCATGGCTGTCGCGGCAGTGCTTGTGGCAGCAAACAACTGCTCGTCAGGGAAGGCTCCACTATGTCTGTCTTGTCTGTTGGCAGACTCTTTCCCTTTTCTAATCTTGACAAGTGATCTGCAACTTGGTTCTCTATCCCCTTTTTATCCTTGATTTCAATGTCGAACTCTTGCAGTAGTAGAATCCAACGTATCAGTCTAGGTTTTGCATCTTTTTTAGCAAATAGATACTTCAGTGCAGAGTGGTCTGTGTGGACCACCACATTCGTTCGAAGTATGTATGAACGGAACTTGTCAATCGAAAACACCACTGCTAGCAGTTCTTTTTCTATTGTGGTGTAATTCACTTGGGCGTCGTTTAGTGTTTTGCTGGCGTAATAAATTACGTGGAATAGCTTGTCCTTCCTCTGCCCAAGTGCTGCCCCTACAACGTAATCACTGGCATCACACATAATTTCGAATGGCAAACTCCAGTCTGGTGGCTGTACAATTGGGGCTGTTACCAGCTTCTCTTTCAGGATTCTGAATGCCTCAGTACATTCAGTATTTAAGTCAAAGGGACGATTCTGCTCTAGTAGGTGGCATAAAGGCTTGGTGATCTTCGAAAAATTTGCTATAAACCTTCGATAAAACCCAACATGCCCTAAGAAACTCCGAATTCCCTTGACTGTGGTGGGTGGCGGCAGCTTTTCAATCACCTCTATCTTTGCTCTGTCGACTTTTATGTCGCGGCAGCTTACCTTGTGGCCTAGGACTATCCCCTCATCTACCATGAAGTGACATTTTTCTCAGTTTAACACCAAGTTCGCTTTCTCACATCTTTCGAGCACCTTCTGTAGGTTTCCTAAGAAGCTTTCGAAACTGTCTCCAAAGACGGAAAAATCGTCCATAAATATTTTCAGGAAATCCTCCACCATGTCGAAGAATATCGCCATCATACACCTCTGGAATGTTGCTGGTGCATTGCAGAGTCCAAATGGCATTCTCCGAAAAGCATAAGTGTCGTATGGGCAAGTGAAAGTCGTTTTCTCTTGATCCTCCGGTGCGATAGCTATTTGGTTATAACCTGAGTAACCATCAAGAAAATAATAATAAGGTTTTCCCGCTAATCTATCAAGCATTTGATCAATAAAAGGCAGGGGAAAATGGTCTTTCCGGGTAGCTTTGTTAAGCTTCCGGTAATCCATACAAACCCTCCAACCGGTCACAGTCCTGGTTGTGATTAACTCGTTCTCTTCATTGGTCACCACGGTTATTCCTCATTTTTTTTGGAACACATTGTACCGGGCTCACCCACTTACTATCCGAGATGGCATAAATTATCATGGCATCTAGCCATTTGATAATTTCTTTTGAACCACTTCTCGCATAGCGTCATTCAAGCGTCTCTGGGCATCAATGGTCGGCTTATGATCATCCTCTAAGAGAATTTTGTGCATGCATAGTGCCAGACTGATGCCTTGGATATCAACTATCGTCCATCCAATAGCCTTTTTGTGCTGCTGCTGCAGCATCCCTATCAGCTGATGTTCCTGTTCCTGCATCAACTTGGAAGAGATGATTACGGGAAACATATCATTTAATCCAAGAAAAACATATTTGAGCTACCCTGGCAAGAGCTTAAGGTCTAAAACAGGGGGTTCTACAGTTTAGGGCTTTTGGATGATATGCTCATTCGAGGTATAGTTTAAGGGCTCGAATAACTTATCTGGACGATTGCCTATCCAGTTTACCTCCTCATGACCTTCAGTGTCAGATATGTCAGAATCTGAGGAGCTGCTATCGTCGTTGCTGCCGTGACAGTCTTTCAGATGGCTGCTGTGGCAGTGACCAAACTTGATGTCATGGCAGCACGACCTGATGCAGGGTTGATCAAGGATTACTTCAGTGATAGCCTTGCATTCTTCTTCTGCATCAGTGTGTTTTATTGCTTCGAGAATATTTAGCTTGATCTCTTGATCATTCACTCTCATTGTAAGTTCTCCATTTTCTACATCAATCAATGATCTGCCTGTGGCTAAGAAGGGTCGCCCTAGGATGATTGGTGCATTCTCATCTGCTTCACAATCTAAAACAAGAAAGTCAGCAGGAAACATAAACTTACCCACTCTTACCAGGATATCTTCAATATTCCCTTCTGGTTGCACGTAAGAGCGGTCTGCCAGCTGCAGCATAACTATCGTGGGCCGTGCTCGTCCAATACCTAATTTCTAAAATACAGATTTTGGCATTAAATTAATACTAGCACTTAAATCACAAAGTGCCTTACCCATGAAATTGTCACCAATTATGCACGGTATGATGAAGCTCCCAAGATCCTTCTTTTTCTGGGTGGATGCCTGTGCAGAATAGTCATGCATCCTTCTGTCATTTTAACTGTTTCAAATTCCCCAAGTCTGGATCTCTTCAACATAGCATCCTTGAGAAATTTGGCATAACTGGGCATCTTCTTGATGGCATCTAACAGCGGAATATTGATGTGAACCTGCTTAAAAATATCATAGATCTTTTTGAGTTGGTACTCATGTTTCTGCTTCTGTAGCCGCTGTGGAAAAGAAGGTGGAAGACGGTAATCTTCAATTCGTTCTTCCATTGGTATTCAGATCTGAGGAGGCTTAGGTTCTTTACCCTTCTCATCCGTCCCTTCTGCTGTCGTGACAGGTGTGGCGGTAGCAGGCTGTTTATCGTCTGTCGTGACAGCATTCGCGGCAGTCGATTCTAGGGCTGGTTCTTTAACTGGTTCAGCTTTCTTCTCCGACCCTGGCACTTGTTTCCCACTCCTTGTTGTAATGGCTTTGCACTGCTCATGTGTGGGTTGTCTGGCGACCTCAGTATCGCTAGGGAATCCTCCATTCTGCCTTAGCTTAATATGCTGGGAAACCTGACCCATCTGTTTCTCCGGTGATTTCAGTGTAGCTTCATGGTTAGTCATTCTCATCTCTGTTTTATCCATGAATGACTCAGTCTTTTAAACGAAGTGATCCATGTTTGCCATGTAAGCTCCTGTCTGTGACATAAATGTGGCCAAAGTCTGCTCCAGTATACTAGGTGCGGCTGTCGGCTGCTGTTGTGGCTGCTGTTGCGGTTGCTGCCGTGTCAGAATTCTAGGTGCCCCCTGATTTTGGGTGTTCTGCACTTGCGGATTCAGTGCATTGTTTGGGTTACTCCAGGAGAACTTGGGGTCTTTCCTCCAGTTGGGATTGTAATTGTTGGAGTCGTAGTTCCTTGGCTTATTATAGTTTCCAACATACATCCCTTCCTCTAGCTGTAGCGGGCAGTCTTCCGAATTGTGATTCCCACTGCAAGCACCACATACCTCTTCTGCGGAGTAGATCGGTTATAAATCTTTCTTCAGCAAGTTTTCTACTGCCTTCGTGAGGTACGCAACCTGTGTCTTTAGGGAGTTATCGGCCTCATAATCCTTCACAGCTAGCACCCGTTTACCTCTCCTTAGTGTGGGAAATTGCTCTTCATTCTTCGCCAAATTCTTCAATACTACCATGGCTTCATCTGGATCTTTATCCAACAGCAATCCATTGGCTGCTGAATCAATTCTCATACGGGTATGTGTGTTGGCAGCATTGTAAAATTTAATTACTTGATTCCAAACAGGGAATCCATGCATTGGACAATTTCTCAAGAGAGTGGTAAACCTATCCCATGCCTCGTGCATTGGCTCGTCATCTTCCTGTTGAAAAGTAGCAATTTCGTTACGTAATCGCTCAGATAAATGGGAAGGATTAAAACGAGATAAAAATTCACGAGTTAGATCTGCCCAAGTTCGTATTGAACCCGACGTTAGTTTGTTCCACCAAGTTTTTGCTCTATCCCTTAATGAATGGGGAAATAACTGAAGCCTCAGTATCTCCGGATTTACTCATGGTAGTCTAAACGATCCACAGATTTCTTGGAACGTTTTTAGATTTTCTCTGGCATCCTATGTAGCAGCACCACTAAATTGGCCAGCGGAATTAATCATGCTGAACATGACAGGTTTCAGCTTGAAATTTTCAGCTTCCACGTCTAGCAAGGTGGTCTCCAGTTCCACATGATCATTGATCATGTAATCACGACAGGACTGGCGTGCGGCCGCGGTAGCGGCGGGCTGTCCGTTCCCTTCATTCTCAATAGGATCTTCAAGATCTTTGGGATTCTCTTGGTTGTTCCTCCCGTTATGCATGACTTCTAATTGTTCCTCAAGGTAATCGTTTCTAGCTATCAAAAGTCGGACTCGGTTTCTGAGATTGTACGAGCGTTCGATTTCAGGATCTAGTTGATACTCAGGTTCCTTGCCTCGTCTCGATCTGCGCATAAGCAAACGAAAAACCTTGTGAAAAGCACATGGTGAACAATCCAAATAAAAACAAAAAAATTTAAAAAAATGTGCAGTAAAAGTAGGGTAAAGATATGTTTCCAGTCCTCGGCAACGGCGCCAAAAAATTGTTGCGTGTAAAAGAGTCTATCGCAATAGAGTGCAAGTGTACACGACGCAAGTAGTAAAGTGATACACGAAGTATTGGATGTCGAATCCACAGGGACTGGAAATAGCTCTATCCTTGTATTACTGCACAAAAGAGAAAGAAGAAAGTTCAATTGTTTGTAGCGGAATATCGAAGAATACTGAAGACAAAAGATTAAAATATTCAGGGTAAAGAAATAGGCCGGTATTGATTTGCTCAGTAGTGCATGTGTTGCACTGTCTAGGTCTTCCTGTTCTGTCGTCTCTCCTGTCGCGGCAGCACCTGCGGTGGCAGCATTCTGTTGTTGTCACGACAACGATCACACAACTCTGTACTTTAAGCTTGGAAAGAATCCCTGCTGTGACTCGTCCTATCCCTAGGTCCAAGTCTGTCGATGAACACGTCTTTGATGATACCTCCCGACGTGAATCGAAGGATGAACACCGATGTTGTTGAATTCTTCCGTAGCCACTTAACCTCGTCCTATCCCTAAGTCCGAGATAGTTCAACCATAAACTGGAGAACCCGTACTTATTTCTTCTGTATACTTAACTCTCCCGATATTAAGTAAATGTATAATCTCACAATGCTCTCTCGATACTCTTGCAAGATGTTGAAAACCAGAATAAGCAAACTTGAGTCTATTTTATTGAACAGAAAAAATCCTAAAACAATACAATCCTTACAACTACTTTACAGAATCAACCCTTAGCCCTAGTGGAAGTTTAGAACATGATGAGAAGGGGGAAAACGACTAGGGTTTAGGGGAAGACGGCTAGAGAATAAGATATCCTTCCCTATGTCGAATTACATGCCTTTATATAGGCCTTGGGTTCAAGTTTTCTAATATGGCAAGAATACAAGTTTAAATTAAAGTACAATTAAAGACTAAATCTTCAGAGTAGAAGCCTTTAATTCGTCCTTTTTTCTTGCTTTGGGTTTCTTCCTTGAACTTTGGGCTTGGCCTTCATTCTGATCTAGGGCTCAGAAAAATATAGGAGTGACCCACGACAGACCGTCTTAATTTCCTCTTTCTGTCGAACTCCACTTTACTTTTTCCCTTCACCATTGTTGTCGTCATTGGCTGCCACAGTAGCGGCCACGGCAGCGTCATTCTTCTCGACTGCAGTCTTGTGTTCCAGCTATGCTTCTTCACTGCCCTGAGTCTGCTACAACAATTACCTGCAAAAGTAACCAAAATCTATACTAAATGCAATGAATTATGCTTGAATGCAGCAGAAATATGGGTTAAATAGGGGGTAAAATATAGAACTTTTACACACTCAACAGATGTGTTCCATGTTAATTCGTCTACATAAAGAATCATAATTAACATGTCCGAGTCTACCATGCCATAAGTTAAAAGAATCAATCATATAAACAGAAGAAGAAGCTACATTCTTATTCATGTTCTTGGATTTTACATAGATAGCATTGGGTTTCGACATTCCATTCAATACATATTCCCTACCCACAAACATTCCCCATTAGACAAAATTAGCTTCTAGGATTTAAAAACCATTCAAAACTCGTGAACACTTAAAAAGTGTTCTAGAAATAAGGTTTTTGCGTATGTCAAGTACATACAACACATTCTACAACTTGAGTTCTTTCCCAAAAGTCATCTTCAAGGCCACAGTTCCCTTCCCCTTGATCTTGAAAGTCGCAACATTTCCCATATAGAGCTTCTCCTCATTGTCGCTAGGTATCAGCTCAGAGAATGAGTTCTCGTCACAACATATATGAAGCCAGTGTCAAGCCACCACTCTTTTGGATTAGAGTCAATCAGGTTGATTTTAGAGATCACATCACATAGATCTTCAGCCTTATATTTGTGCTCCAATGCCTTACATAGTTCTTTAGCGGGTTGATAAACCGAATATACTAGATACAAGGAATCTTGTAATCCGTTCAAGATGTAGTTTCGGCATAAGAATTTAGAGTTCATCCAAGCATCAACAATACTGAAGGCGGTGAGATCATCCACCTCTCCATTTCCATCTCATATTTTCACAACTGTAGGGTCTTCCTTCAAGAATTTAACCAAATTCAACATGGTTAGATAGAACATCATCTTTTGTTGACATGTCTTAAAATTTTGACCATAGAATTTCACTGGCTTCTCGTTGTGACTCATCGCCACTGTCGTTGCGTTCAGATTCAAATTTGGTTGTTTTGAAGTTTGGCCCGAGACCGATACCTTGGCAGTCGATATGGGTGAATCGACAGAATCTCTCATGGTCATTATTTCTATTCAAAAGAAATGAAACATGAATTAGAATTAATTCCAATAAACATAAAATAATTTTCTCGTTTATCACTGATAATTTCTGTAAACAAAATTGTCCAATTTGAGATTCTAGCAAACCCGTTAAAATGGCAGGATAAATCTTGAAAACAAATTTATTTGCTATCTCTATCACAATAGTTTTTTTGAATCCTCTAGGATTAGAAGAAAGGTAGAAGAAGTCTGTCTTAAGATTGTTACAAAGTAATCAATCCAAGATGATTAAAAGGAAAAATAAACTTTATTTAAATAAATTAAATAAACGAGAAAAATAAAGTACAAGGTACAAAACTGGATTTGAATGAAATAAAATAGATGAATCGTGTTGAGGCCTGCAGCTACGTAGTTTTCTTAAGACAGCTTTCGACCACTCTAGATGCTTGAGTTTGTTGGTCCTCGGTCTTCGAGGATACAACAACAAAAGATCTTCGACGGTAGCAAAACTGAAGAGATCTCGAATGAAACCCTCGCCTTTGCCTATCACTGAAAACTAGAGAAAACCAAAAGGAAGAAAGTTTTTTTTTCAAAACTGTGTTTAACCTAGTAGGTTAACACAATATTTATAGGCGTTTCAGATAGGAGTATTATTGGAACTAATATGTTCCAAGTATAATGGTCATTAAAATTGTTTTCGGATACAATCAAGAATACCATAAATATCAAAAATATTTTCGTGAATCTCAAGCAATATCTGTGTAATATTTGAATTATTTAGATACAATATTTTTTCATATATTTATCCTCTTAATTCTAAATATTCAAAAAGATATGCATCATTTAAGGAAAAGTTTTTGATAGTGGGCAAAAATCTTCGTAAGTTCACAAAAAACATAGACATTCGCATCGCCCACGTCATGCTGGTGAGTCCCAACCCAAAAGGGTTCAATTCACACCCTCTTGCACGTAAGACTCAATTTCCATTCAAGTAATTCATTTTCTATGAAGTGGTTTGGATTATTTAAACCCTTCCCAAGTTTGTTATCCCATCCATGTGGGATAAGGGGTTTTATTTTCCTTTACACAATTCTCAATAACCTGACTTTGAGCATCAATTTCTCATTTATCACTCAACCATTTTGAACATATGAGATATTGTTGTAAAGGTTTTATGGAGTAGAATATGATTTAATAAATTCATCATTCGAACCTCCACCTTTACCCATAGAAAATATGGCTCAAATTTACCAATTTCTCACATTTCCCAACATTTCTCATATGCTATTTGTCTTCAATCTTTGCATGCGAGTCTCCTTCGGTGACTATGGGGGTCGAGGATGGCAGGTGGGCATGCCACATTCTATGGTGGTGGTGATGCATCTGGCACTATGGGTAAGTCGTTTTGGCTACTTTAATTACTAGCTTTAAAGGGTCTTTAGCAATTAGCTTTTAAGATTAGGTTCTTATATTATATCCACTGGTGTGCTGCTTCAGGTGGTGCTTGTTGATATGACAACTTCTATAGTCAAGGCTATGGAACTAACATTGCAGCACTCAGCACTTATTTGTTCAACAATGGCTTGAGCTGCGGTTCTTGCTATGAAATGAGGTGTGACACTGACCCAAAATGATGCTTGCCCCGGTTCGATCACCGTCACAACAGCCAACTTCTGCCCCCTGAATTAGCTTTGTCTAATGACAATGGTGGCTGGTGCAACCCCCTCTCCAGCACTTTGACTTGGCTGAGCTTGCCTTCTTGCGAATTGCACAATATCGAGCTAGAATCGTCCCCATTTCGTTCATGAGGTGATATTCACAACACCCTTTAATGATTGTGTACTAAGTCAAAGATAATGATTCGAGCTCGTGTCGATAACATATTCGAGTTGGTCCAAACAGAGTCCTCTGCATGAAGAAAGGAGGAGTCATGTTTACAATCAATAGTTACTCTTACTTCAACTTGGTACTCACCACAAATATTGGTGGTGCTGGAGATGTCCACGCTGTTTCAATCAAGGTATCTAAAACAAGATGGCAATCGATGTCAAGAAACTGGGGCCAAAACTGGCAGAGCAACTCCTACATCAATGGCCAAAGCTTGTCATTCCAAGACACCATGAGCGATGGCTGGACCGTGACCAGCTACAAAGTGGCACCGGGAAATTGACAGTTCGGACAGACATTCAAAGGTGGTCCATTCTAGATGTCTATGTAAGAGGGGGAGTTAGAGTAGGAGAGTCTCAGTCCTTATGTGGTTGTATATTGTTGAGGTGATTTAGTTTGCACCCGCTATGCCTTATGTAATATTTTGATTTGTAAACTTGGGATGGATGTTCCATGTCTTGGCTTTTGTTTAAGGACAAATATTCCATACATATAGCAAAAACAAATTTGACCAAGGTGTTTGTACTTTCAAAGAAATAACTTAAATTCAAAGATTAGAGAAAAATTATTAGAAGAGACTATGGGAATTAAAATGATAATGGAGGATAAGAAAGCTTAACAACTCTGCTAATATTTATCTTATTTATTTATCTATTTGTAAGTTAATTTGATTTTGGTAGTTTCGGATGAATAAGCTATACCTAACCAAAGAATATGACTTTTTAAACATAATCTCATGATTAAGCGATATAATATATATATATATTTATTTATTGAACATTCGGGGTGCAATTACATGATATTATATGTTTTCTTTATTCTTATCTTTTTGAAAACGTACAAACCATGTAGATTATATTGTTTGAATCTAAATCACTTAAATGAACAACTTTATCCTTTATAACTAGAATCAACAATGGGTTGATGATTAAACTATATTGGACTATAATTTTTTTATAAAACGATATATAATCATGGATGCACTAAAACCACGTTTTAGATTAACAAGCAAATCATTAATTATCATATTAAATTTTCGGATAACACACAATATGGTAAAAACAATAAAAGAAATATTAATCAGATGCATGTTGTGTCTGCAAATTCTTGGAAACATTGAGCACCAAATCACACTTAAAGTAAAACCCACAAAATTATATTTCAAAAGTAGGGTTTGAGGGTATGAATTTTGATTTCTTCAACTTTAACCCTGAACTGAGAAGGAAAAATCCTCCTCAGTGACTGCTCTAGACGTGTACACCTCCCCTTCACTGCCGTACGAAGAATAGTCCTCGGCAATATCACCATCCCTCTCCTTCAACTCTTCAATCTTCGCCAAAGCCTCTTTCAGTTCCCATCTCTTCTCTATGTTCCATTCACAGCAACACATTCCGATCTTCAACAAATTAAGCATCTCGCCTTCCCCGTTCCTCGTTCCTTTCATGTCCTTGTCAAATACCTCGCCGGTCCATTCTTCTCGAACAACTGAGTTCACCCATGTTGCCAAATCTGCATTGCCACCTTTACCTTGTTTCAAGTAGTTGGCCGGGAACTTACCTGTTAGCAATTCGAGGATGAGTATTCCGAGGCTCCATACGTCGGTCTTTCGTGTTGTTCGGTCGAATTGGGAGAATTCGGGGGATTTGTATGCCACCATAAATTGTTGAGCATGTTCTTTGTTGACGACGGGTATTAAGCCATAGTCTGCTAGAAGGGGTTCAAATGTATGGTCCAAGAGCACATTGGACGATTTGAGATGTCCATGGGGTAGTGTAAGGTTGGAGAGTTCATTGTAAAGGTAGGCCAAGCCCTTTGCTACTCCCTTGATGATCTTTAGTCTTGTAGGCCAATCAAGCCCTGGCTCCCCTGGAGCACGCCTAGCTGACAAAATAATGTGAATCCAACGTTAATTAAGATAATAATACTATAGTTTAAACTTGTTGATGGTGAAAACAGAATGGTGGTGATTATCTGTGTTTCTGGCAGTTTATTCTTCTAATTTGGACATAGAGAAATGACGGTCTAGTTCATGGTTGGTCAGAATCCACTTTTTTTTGCTCTTCTAGTGATTATATCATGGGAAGTCTGATGGACTTGTCAAGTCTATGCTTTGTGGGACATGATGGATTTAACAGTATAACCATAACTGCTAGTTATTAAGCATGTATAGGTTGTACAAAAAAATAATGACAGAGACCATAATGGTATAACATAACTTAAAAAGGAAAGAAAATTAAATTTAAAGATTGTTGAAAAGTGAGAGAACATACAATGAAGATGACTAGCCAGGCTTCCATTTGGAGCAAAATCAGAGACCAAAAGCTTCTCTTCCTTTCTATAATAGAACGCCACAAGGGAAAGCACATTGGGGTGGGATAACCTTCCAAGTCTAGCCATGTGCTCACGAAATTCCTCTTTCCCCACATTGTTCATGTGCTTGAACCTCTTCACCACCATGGCTCGACCATTCGAAATGACGGCTTTGTAAGACGACCCGAAGCTCCCGCTTCCGAGCACCTCGGCTGAGGCCCTAAGCAAGTCTTGCAACTCGAACCGCTCCCTCTCGTCCCTCACGAAATGCAGCCTCGCATTGTCGCCTAGTTTTTTGTAGTAATTGGCGGATTTATCTTCACTGATCTTTCCCATTGTTACGTTGTTGTTGCCCGGCTTCTTCTTTTCGGGTTTTTTGAATCGGGATGCCATGGCTGGATCTTTGAGGATGTAAGAAAAAGCTGCGATGAGACCTAAAATAATCAGCAAGCCGGACACGACGATGATTATTATGACGGTCCGCTTCTTTCTTGAGGATTTGCATCCGGGTAGTGGCTTGCCGCATAGGTTATTCCCTGTTCCATGCAAAAATCTTACGTATAAGTTATAACTCGAGTCTTACCATATGAATTTAAATTAAATGCTCAAATTACTAAGTATTCGTGTTTGACCAATTTAATTAAATAAATAGATAATTTTTAAACAATTCTTATTTAGGAAGAATAGAAAAAATTTACTCATAATAGTTATTGTACCCACAACCTAAGTGAGAGTAGGGGTGTCAAAGTTCTAGAGATTGTTGACTAAATATGTAGATAATTAAATTAAACTTGAACCCATTATTTATATAATAATGTGTATTTTGATAATAAATACATAAGGAATAATGTCCGCATATATTATAGAATTATAATATCAAAATTTAAATATTATCAAAATCCAAAAATAAATCAGAATAGTAGCAAAATCTAATTATTCTAAATCCTCGGAAAATGAATAATTATAAGCTATTTTAATTTAAAAAAGACAAAAAAACATTTACAAACAAATGAGGCATTTAAAGACTATTACTATTAGCTAACCTTTCTATATAGTTCGATTTTAATTTGAATTTATAATATATAAAAATAAAAATATTTTATAATAGTCTAATATTTGATGTAGTGAAAACTGTTTTTTTATAAGCATGCCTATTTAAGTTTTATAACCTCGAACCTAAATTCTTAAATCTTAAACCTTAAACTCTAAACTTTAAATTTTAATCATAAACTCTAAATTCAACATACTAAAATCTACACCCCTACCTCCTGAAATAAATCTACTTGCGTAAACTAAAAAAGCTACACTACAGTAAACCAAATATATTTCCTTTATAATATATAAATATTAAATACGAACTGTTTTTTTTTTTTACAAATTTAAAATGGATGTCGGACCGAATAAGACTTGAACATAGAAATATAGAATTTTTTTATTGTTTTCATGAAACCGTATGCAGACTCGACCTATACACAAATGTAACGATAGATAGACGCATCCGTACTTTGAATCCATAATACTAGTAGAAAATAGAGAAAAAGAAATAATGAATTATATATTTCATACCTGCGAAGAAGCTTGGGTCCATGTTGCTCAATCTATAGGGTATCGGACCATAGAGGTTGTTATGAGCTAGATTAACAAAACTCAGATTATCCTGTTCAAAATCTGGTATCCGCCCTTCAAAATGATTCCACTCAAGGCCCAACTGCAACAATCTCGGCAGTGCCGCCAATGAACTCGGCATCGGACCGGAGAAGTTATTCCATCCGAGGAAAACCTTTTGCAACGCGTTCATGCCCGCGAAACCGTCGTCATGTATCGAACCCGAGAAACTGTTGTTAGCCAAATACAAGACCCTCAAATAAACAAGCTTGTTCACGTCAGGGAATGGACCGACGAAGCTGTTGTTCATAAAGCTTAGGGTACGCAAAAGTGTCAATCCCATTAGTGTGTCTATATCGATCACACCTTTTAGACCCATGTTTTCGAGCCTCATCCCAAAGACGGAACCGTTGCTGCAGCGTATGCCGGTCCAGTTCGAATCGTTGCCGGAGCATGGACCTGGACCCGAGGGGTCCCAATCGTCTAGTTGAGAACCGTAATTGGTTAAAGAGGTCTTGAACTTGAGTAGTATGTCGGCTTCGGTTTGGGACCATGATGGTCCCATAAGGCATGCTAGTGTGAATAGCAGTTGGAACCAAAGACAACATGGTTTAATGTGGTCCATTTTTGGAGAAGTGAAGGGTTTTAGGTTTGGTATTGGTAGTTTAATTAGTTTGGTGAGGTGAAAGGGGGGGATTGGGAGAAGATGATATGATGACGATGGGAAGGGACAAAAGGACATTGTGGGTGGGATTGACAAAGTTCTTGTTTAGGCTGAGCTGTGAGGCCGGCCGTCAAGTTTAATGCTCTCATTTATTATTTGTATGTTTGTATGTTGAGGATGAAGCGTCTCATTCATTCCATTTTGAAAGTGTTTTAATTTCTTGTTGACGTTTGGCTTTCAGACTAGGCAGCAAAATTCGACATTCGATTTGTCTTGACTCTATTTCAAACTTTATAAACTCGACTAAAAAAAGTTTCAAATAAAGTTTGAGTTAGAAAATAAAAATTCGAATAACTCGAAATTTTTAGTAATTAGTGAATTGGTTTTTAAGTTCGAGCGAGTCGGGTACCTCAATTTTTTTCTGGTATATGTATACCGATATAAAAATATTAAGAAATATGATACATATGAATATATATATATATATATATATACATATCTTATATGATTAGAGAAAGACGTTTAAATTGAAATCAAATTGTACTATAACATGATAAATAATTATAATTAAATTTGTACAGGAACTCGAAAACTCGACTCGACTAAAACTCAACTCGAATCGGAAAAAATTTAAATAAAGTTTGAGTTGTAAAATATAACGCGTCAGCTCAAATAATTCAAAATTTTTTAACTCGACTTGATCAAACGTTTACCCCTATTTCAGACCGAGTCTCGCAACAACGATGGTTCTTGTCTTCTCTATGGGATTGTTACTTTGTTAGGGAATTAATAATAACCATGGTCATGGTCATCCACATGGATGAACTGAAGAATGCTAGAAAATTTTCAAATTCTTATATGTTTTACATTTTTAAGATTTTATATGGATAATTTAATTTACATCTTTTTAAAATTTTTAAATTCTCATATAAACTTATTAAATATTAAGCATAAAATTTCACATCTTTTAACATAAAATCACTCGCTTGTCTATAGTTGTGCACATCTTATAACATATCCATAATCTTACAACATATAATCATTTGTTTGTCCATGGTCATGGTCCATGGTTTTGCCATGTCGTTGATGACATATCAATTTAATGATGTGATAGTACGAATGGAGAGTTTTAGAATTAATTATTTTAAAATTATGCACTTTTAAAAAAAATCATTTCAATTGTATTTTCATGTCGTCTAAACTTATTTATTATCTTATTGAAAGACATTAATTTATTAAAGAAAATTATGCGTAGACATGCTAATTTGGATGTTGTTAATTATTAAACGTGCCTTACATCACAAAGGCAACTGATGATAACGACTCTGTCAGTTAACATAGTCAAAGGGTGAAATTAATGTAATTCGAAGAGTTTGAGAACTGAAATAAGGAAATTAAAAACGTGATTGCTTTTGGACAATTACAAATGCTAAATTGATGAAATTAGAAAGAAGAGACAAAATTGTTGTTTTGAAATTGCTACATGATCAAAATTACACTTAAGCCTCTCTATATATATATGGGATAGAATCCAGTTACATAATGTAAAACTCTTTAAGTTTTACACGTTTTTTTGGATTGTTAGATGAATGAAACAAATGGATGATATTAACAGTAGAATATATGAAGATTATCACTTGAAAAAAAAAGTAAGCAGTTAATCTCAGCCATCCATTTCTCCCATCCAACGATCCAAAAAACGTGTAAAATTTAAATAGTTTTACACTGTGTAAGTTGATCCTAACCCACATATATATGTATAGGGAAATGGATGGCTGAGATTAACTCCTTACTTTTTTTCCCAAGTGATAATCTTCACATATTCTACTGTTAATCTCATTCATCCGTTTCACTCATCCAACGATCCAAAAAACGTGTAAAACTTAAAGAATTTTACACTGTGTAGCTGGATTCTATCATATATATATATGTACTTGCTTAGAGAGATGAAGACATTTATAATACGTAAAACTTAATTAGTTTCATACTAATTTATGACTATTGAATGAATGAAATGGATGAATAAAATTAAACATTCATATTTTTTTCTTCTTAAAAAAATCACCAATTTAAAATTTTAATTTTATCCATCTATTTCATTCCTCTAATAATTATAAATTAAAATAAAATTAATTAAACTTTACACCATATTAATTCACGCTAACCCATGTATAATTGGCTATAAAAAGCATTTGAAATTGAAGGATACAGTTGTATGTAAAGTACATACGAGTTTTAAAAATAATCAGCAAGAACAAGGCCAGCCTATGGAAATTTCCGGAAACTAATGTAATATACCGTTTACATAATCGTATGGATCCATTATTCTAGAACAAAAATCCCGTCCTTTTTTGGACAATTTGTTTTTGTCTTTTTGATGTTGTTTTACGTCCTAATACTAACAAATAAATTCTAAGCTCTAATCTTAAATTTTAAATTTTAAATTTTAAATCTTAAATTATAAACTATATACATAAAAATATACTCTACCCTTAATTCTCTAAACCCTAACCCTAAGCTCTAACTTTAAATATTAACCTTAAACCCTAAACCTAATTTTTTAGTTTATGGGTATAAATAAGGCACGTAAAAGGGACAAGAGATTTCTATTTTTTTAGTGCCCCTTTTTGTGTCCCAACACTAAAATCAAATCCTAAGCTCTAACCTTAAATTCTAAACCCTACTCCCTAAAAGATACACTCTACCCCTAATTCCTTAAACCCTAACCTTAAACTTTACTTTTAAACCATAAACTAATTTTTTTAATGATAGATCATAAATAGGGGCACCGAGTAGGGTAGATGATTTCAACTGATCCTCTTTTCCATGGCTTTGATTTGTTGGAAATGGAATTTCGATTCTAACTAAATACTAAATAATTTCATTTTGTTGGTAAAAATAGGGGTGGGAATTGGATGGGGAATATCCGAAAATTGTCAGGGATCCAAACCGACGGCGATGAGGAATAACCGAAATCTTCACCTATAGGGACGGGGACGAGAGAAGTTTTATCACCGAAGCTCAAATGGGGATAGGGACGAGATTGCCATATCCGAACCGTGGGGATAACCGAACCATAACTAGATAAATAACCGCGGGGATCCAAAAAATATCCGCAAGGATCCCAATATTTTACAAGATTTTAAAAAAATATATACTTATTTATCTATATAGCCCTAATATATATCTTAATAAAAAGACCTAACAATATTATTATCACTTCAACATTCTCTCAAACCTAGCCACACTCAAGTTTCTCAACATGTTTATATCTTAGTTTTTAGATATAAGCTAAAACCATCTTCTAATCTTCCCCAACACAACACTCTTTGAATCTTTATCATCTCGTAACTGCTTCCAATCAAAGTATCCAAACTTTATATTTTAAACTTAATCGATCATTTATTTTGGTCACTAAAATAGTAATTTTGTTTATTTTTTGGGATGGAATTCCCCAAAAACCATAAGAATTTGCGTGGGGTATTGGGACAAAAAAAATCCCCGACACATTTAATGGATATTCCTCGAAACCGTAACCGCAAGTATTTGGGACGTAATGAAGAATACAAAACCATCCCCGCCCCTCCCTATTCCCACCCCTAAATAAAATTATTATAAAACATCCTTGTATATCAAAACCATCGGAAGATGCTAGTGTAGCCATTTGATATGCAAGTGCACTACTTTCCCGGCATACCCAATGTATATTTGTGATCCAACTGCGATTTCGAAAGTTGGCGATTGCTCGAACCAGGGAGTGAGTACTATTAACCTATTTTGCACTAATATGGATACAAATACAAGTACAGAAACGAAAACGAAAAATGATAATTTTTAAAAATACATGGTACGAGTACGATAAGTGTACGAAAAATATAAAATAAATTTTATATTCTAAAAAATATTGAATATTATAAAAGAAAGTAACTGAAGAAGAGGATTAAGAGAATATTACTGAGAATAAAGAAACTCAGTGTGTTATACAATACACAGATATATCTTTTAATACACAAGTAGAAAAGGCCGAAAATCACTCAAACTGAGTAACAGAAATTTGTTAAGCTGGCTAACAAACTATCTGGAAACTAATTGCTTCCTTCTTTTGAAAACTCTCCAATATGCCTCATGCTTCTTCGATCTCAGCTTCTGCTAATGACATTACTCCCAACTTTCTTCTAAACATATCAAAGTACATTTTGGACAATGGTTTAGTAAACTCATATGCAATTTGATGCCCAACAGTTACATAATTCACCACCAATTTGTTGTTTACCACCTTTTCCAAAACAAAATGGATATCCAGCTTTACATGTTTTTTTAGGCATGATATACAAGATTCCCACTCATAGCAATCACACTAGAATTGTCACTCCATATTGTAGGTGTATCCTATAACCGAACCCCCATGTCTCCAAGTAAAGCATCAAGCCAAGTGACATTAGAGGGTCGCGTCTTCCAAACTCCTGTATTCAGCTTCTGTAGTTGATCTGAATACATATTTATGTTTCTTTGAATTCCACAGAACCGTATTACCGTTCAAGTAAACACAATTACCTAAGATCGATCGTCTGTCATCAATGTTTCCTCCCTAGTCTGCATCAACAAATGCCATCAATTTGTACGTGTCTGTTGAGGGAGTGAAAACTGTTGAGTGGATCAAATGATCGATATAAACCAAGAGGGGGTGAATTGGATTTTTGGACTTTTTGGTAGTGAAATTGACAAATAAAAAGATAGACAAGAGGATTTAGAGTGATTCAAGTTCCAATCAAATTCTACATCCACTACCTTAGCTTCACTAAGGATTTTCAACAATTCCACTAATTGCTCTTCCCCTTTTCTAGGCTAAGGAGGTAACCGTTACAATATCGGTCAAATTTTCTACCCAAAATTTGACCCAATCCTCACACAAGAATTACAAAAAAGTTGATGGCTAAACAAGTATCTCTCAATACACAAAGTAGCCCAATTACAAGCACTCAACCCAATTTGAAAGGATAAGAATGGAAATTACAATCTCACAATTGGGGTTTACAAGAAATAATGGGATTTAGGCTCAATTGCTTGAATTTGATGTTTGGATGTTTGCTTTGAGATCAATAGTTGTTGCTGAAGCTTTTAGAGGTCCCTTTTATACCTTATCATTTAATTCTAGCCGTTGGGGTTGTTGCATTCATCAATAGAGCCGTTGGGGATGTTATCTTCCCTCCATAAATGCAGTCTGCAACCACCCGTTTTGAAACGCCCGATCCTGTTTCCAAACAGACCAAAAAAGAAAGAGCCGCTGGGGTGCATTAAAGAAACCGTATCAAAACGGGCACGATCGTTTCGATATGCTAAGAGCCCGTTTCGAAACTCGTTTCGAAACACTTTGCCACTGTCAAGGCCTGTATCGAAACGACTTGGAAGCGTTTCGATACACCTTAATGACAAGTATGAAATTAGTTAAATCAGTTAAAAACTTCAACGATCATATTTTTGAAATCAGGTTTGAATGCTGTTTCGAAACGTTTTAGGTCGTTTCGATACTACCGTATCGAAATGGGTCAAACCGTTCCGATATTCTTAAGCCGTTTCGAAACACGTTTCGAAACAAAGGTTCACAGTTTCAAAACCGTTTCGATACACGTTCCGAAACACATGTTCACAGTTTGAAAAGTGTTCCGGAAAGCCTAAGGCCGTTCCGAAACGGTGACTCGAAAATCATTATTTTGGCTTCAAGAACACTTAGAAAAGTTTTGACAAATTGAGTTTTTAACTTAACCATTTTCCTTTAAACATATAGAGAGGTTTGAGGACTTAAAAATTGGTTTTCTCATTTTCAATTTAATCCTTAAATTCTTTAGTTATATCAAAATCAATTTATCGGTTTCACAATCTCCCCCTTTTTGATAAAACAAAACCAAAGTTAGAATTTTTAAGAGTTTTGAAAATCTTGAATACATTCTAACTCCTCCTCAATTTAAGATGGGTTTTACAGTTTTGAAAAGATTTAAAATCCAAGTTTTAAAACTCAAAAACACTTAAAACGAATTTTGGCTCTTAGATTACTTCTCCCCCTTTTTGTTAGATAAAAATAATAATAAACAAGGCTCAAAGAGAAGAAACAAGGTTAAAAGCAATAAGCAATATAATATAGATTCATAGAATTCAAATTTCCAAAACATAAAACTTAAACAATAAGGTTCAAAGCTTAATCCCAAACAAAGTAATCAAAACATAGGTTCATAAAACATAAAAGGAAATAAAGATGCAAACTTAGTCCTAATATGATAAGCTAATATGATATGACATGAAAATCCTAAGCCTCGACGTCGTCACCATCACCATCCGAGGAATCATCATCGTTCCTAGCTTGAGAGCGACGAAAAGCCATCCATTAACCATAGAAGGTAGAGAATGACAAGTCCATAGATTGATGTTGATTCTCAAGGGAGGTGAGATGATCCTCCACATATTGCAAGCGAGTATTTATAGCACCAAGACCCGACTCCATTGTGTTGAACCGTTCGGTGAGAAAAGTCATAAGAGCTTCATTGTTAGGACCCGGAGCTTGTGGTTGAGGTTCAACTTGAGGTGGAGGGGCATCCCTATTAACTAGTTCCCATCGGCCAAGGGTGTAATGGAATCCGGACATGTGGAGAGACACTTCACCATTCTTTTGCTTACGGGGTTCCGGAGAGTCATAAGTGCAATCAAGGTTGAGCACGCCAAAGATATAGATCAAAACAATCCCATAAGTGAAGGATTTGAAAGCATCGGTCTCACGAAGCTTCACATTATTCACCATCTCGGCAAACATAATCTTGACAAGGTTTGGTTGTTCACCTCGATGAAAGCATTCCAACCAAAAATAATCAACTTGTCGAATGTGAGAGAATTTACCTCCAGAGGGACGAAGAAACCAAGAAATTATCAAGTGGAGGAACCTATCATGAGCATCCAAGGAAAGCACGGAACCGGTGTGAGAACCAAAATGAGTCTCATTCTCGATGCCTTCGTTCTTAAGGCCAAGAGTGGTTTCTAAAAAAGGGATGTCGATGATAATCCTCTTCCTCAAGATAAGAGACTCAATGCCATCAACTTCGGAGTGATCTTCATTATCAATAAGTTAGGCATTCGAGTAGAAGATGAGAACCATGTGCTTGTAGCAAATATCCGGGATGCTCAAGATAGCCATGAAGCTTCATTCTTGTAAACGGTCGAGATAACGGAAGTGAAAGCGCTCGGAGTCAATGAACGAGATGTCAACAACACGCTAACGATGAACGTCAATATCCTTGACATAAGCGAAATGCTCCTTCATCGCGGGAGTTTTGAGACTCTTGAGAAAACGTTGGGTGAGGTTGGGATGAATAGCGGCTTGGTTTGAAGCTTCACCCGATTGAGGTGCCTTACGTTTATTGTTAGCGGGTTCCTTTGAAAAATCCTAAAAACATAAAGCAATCAATTTGTAAAAAATTGAAGTGTATGCATGAAAATCCTTAATTCAATTCAATGGCAAATCTCACTTAGGTTTAATTTTTTTAAGAACATATATACATAAAAAATTTAATAGAAAATAATTTAAAAAATAGTAAAAATATACGAATGAAAAAGTAATATATTCGAATAAAAAATTTTAAGATTTTGAATTTTTTTACAAGATTTGAAAAACCTAAGTAGCAAAACACATAATCTATACAAAATTAAAATTTTCTAACCTAGGATTCGAATAAAAATTGAAGGAAAAATAAAAAGATGAAAATATACCTTAGATTGGGATTTTGGATGAATAGATGGAAAAACTTGCACAAGATTGTTGATGCTTGCTTAGACTTGAGTTTGTGTGTAAAAGCCCTCAAGATTTGGTGAAAAACAATGAGGTTTGGAGGGTTTTATAGGGAAAATCGGGTTAGGGTTTTTAGGGTTTTGAAATTTTTGATTAAAGTGAAATGTTAACATTAAAAGCCCTCTTTAAAGCTGTCCGCAAACCTGTTTCGGAATAGGCTCGACTGTTCTGAAACGCGGGCACCGAAACGTTGACTGACGTTTCAAGTCCAGCTGACCGTTCCAATACGGCTTTGACCGTATCGAACCTTTGGCAGTAGCAAAAACGTTTCGAAACCCTTTGAAGGCGTTTCGAAACACCCTTCTCTCAGATGGATTTTTTAAGGCACCCATATCGAAACAGTTGGACCAGTTTCGATACACCTGGGCCTGGAAGTGCAGACGAGGCTCTAAAATTGCAGAAAAGTGAATTTCATGAGGCTCTATATGCATAAATGACATGAATGAGTAGAAATAACATGTGCAAACATAAACATACTCCCCCTAACTATAAGCATGGATGAAATTAGGAGTAAAAACACATAAGCATGGCATTTTTCAAGAATTCAAGCAATTTAAGCACAGAAAAGATAGACAAGAGGATTTAGAGTTCAAGTTCCAATCGAACTCTACATCCACTACCTTAGCTTCACTAAGGATTTTCAACAATTCCACTAATTGCTCTTCCCCTTTTCTAGGCTAAGGAGTTAACTGTTACAATATATGTCAAATTTTCTACCCAAAATTTGACCCAATCCTCACACAAGAATTACAAAGAAGTTGATGGCTAAACAAGTATCTCTCCATACACAAAGTAGCCAAATTACAAGCACTCAACCCAATTTGAAAGGATAAGAATGGAAATTACAATCTCACAATTGGGGTTTACAAGAAATAATGGGATTTAGGCTCAATTGCTTGAATTTGATGTTTGGATGTTTGCTTTTGAGATCAATAGTTGTTGCTGAAGCTTTTAGAGGACCCTTTTATACCTTGTCATTGAATTCTAGCCGTTGGGGTTGTTGCATTCATCAATAGAGTCGTTGGGGATGTTATCTTCCCTCCATAAACGCAGTCTGCAACAACCCGTTTTGAAACGCTCGATCCTGTTTCCAAACAGACCAAAAAAGAAAGAGTCGTTGGGGGTGCATTAAAGAGACCGTACTGAAACGTGCACGATCGTTTCGATACGCTAAGAGCCCGTTTTGAAACTCGTTTCGAAACAATTTGCCACTGTCAAGGCCTGTATCGAAACAGCTTGGAAGCGTTTCGATACGCCTTAACGACAAGTATGAAATCAGTTAAAAACTTCAACGGTCATATTTTTGAAATCAGGTTTGAATGCCGTTTTGAAACGTTTGAGGTCGTTTCGATACTACCGTATCAAAACGGGTCAAAACGTTCTGATGTTCTTAAGCTGTTTCGAAACATGTTTTGAAACAAAGGTTCACAGTTTCAAAACCGTTTTGATACACGTTCCAAAACACATGTTCACGGTTTCAAAAGTGTTCCGGAACGCCTAAGACCATTCCGAAACGGTGACTCGAAAATCACTGTTTTGGCTTCAAGAACACTTAGAAAAGTTTTGACAAATTGTGTTTTTAACTTAACCATTTTCCTTTAAACATATAGAGAGGTTTGAGGACTTAAATATTCGTTTTCTTATTTTCAATTTAGTCCTTAAATTCTTTAGATATCTCAATACTCTATTCACTGCATAAAAGTGTTGTTCACATGGAACATGCATAAATTGTGTAAGTTTATTTACACTATGCACTATATTAGGCCTGGTTTGACAAGCATATAATAATGCTTCCGCCAAGCTTATGTACTCCGTTGCATTTACCAATGGACTACCTGCATCCTAAGTCAATTTATTGAGTTTAACATGGGCATTGGGATTGGATTTGCATTATTCATGCGAACCATAACAAGCAAATCCTTAATGTATTTCTTTTGGCTTAAAAGAATCATGTCACCAGCTCGATAACTTCAATCCCAAGAAAGAAATTGAGGCTAGCTAAATCCTTCAAGGAGATTTTGGTTCCAAGTTGCGCACCATTTTTTCAATTTGCTCACTTAAGCCACATGTTACTATTATGTCATCGACATAAACTAACACATATGTGAACACCCCACTATGACTTTTGATGAACAATGAGTTGTTAGCATGTGAGCTTTTGAATCCTATCTCAACCAAGAATTCTCTCAGCTTCAAATACCAGCTCCTTGGTTCCTGCCTCAAGCCATACCAGACTATTTGTAGCTTGCAAACCAGCTTGGTTCCATAGAATGACACTTCCTCAAAGCATGGAGGTTGTTGCATGTAAACCTCCTCATGTAACTCTCTATTGAGAAGCACATTATTTACGTCAACTTGCCTCAGTTTCCATTTGTTACAAACTACTAAAGACGACACTATGTTTATAGTAGCTGGCTTAACTACCGTACTAAATGTATCTCAAAAATCTTGACCAGGAATTTGGGAGAATCTTTTCGCCACCAGCCTCGCTTTGTATCGTTGAACAGAGCCATCAACATTCTTTTTAACTCTAAACAACCATTTGCACCCCATTGTTGATTGTCCTTCGGGCAAAGGCATCAGCTGCCAGGTTTCATTCTTTGTTAAGGCTTCAAACTCAGCCATTACTGCAAGTTTCCAATTTTTAGATTGAAAAGCTTCTTCTATTGTCTCAGGCTCACATTCTTCCTCCTCCTCATGAGACAACAAGTAACTCTTTGGTTTGAAAATACCAAGTTTGCTTCTAGTAATAATGTGGTGACCCCCTTGATTGCCTCGTGAAGTAGGAATGGCTCGAATATTACTTTGACTTTGAACCTCTTTAGTAATTTCATTCCCTGGGAGATGATTTGATGTAGAGCATTTTGTGATCGAGATGTGCCCTCTCTGCTGACTGGATTAGTGGACATACTGATTTCGGAACCAACATTCATCTCAACATGGGAACCCTAGGAGTAAACATCACTGACACGCTCATTAGGGTTAGCATAAGGGCTATCATGTATTTCCTCATTGTGGCTGACTTGAGTAGGACTTTCATGAACACCCACATCTACCCCTGATAACGCAACATCAACACTAGACATGGACATGGCAGGAGGTACATGTGCTTCACCTTACGTGTGAATTTGCTGAGTCCTCTGTTGACCCCTATTTTTGCATATATTTGCAGCTCCTACCACAGGAAATGAAAAACTCTTGGGCACATGCTTCGTGTTGGATGCCTCAGCTTGAGCATCTGCAAAGGGAAGCAATGTTCATCAAATTTCATATGTCGAGAGACATAGATCTTACCATTAGATGTCATGCATAGACATCCTTTATGATGTGAGATGTATCCAAGAAATGTACAGGGAACTTATCGAAAGATGAGTTTGTGGTTCTTATATGGTCTCAAATAAGGAAAGCAATGGAACCCAAAAACCTTCAAGAATGCATAGTCTGGTAGTTTGTGATGAAACATTTCATATGGTGATTTGCCATGCAAAACACGTGTAGGTAGCCTGTTATCAAGTAAGCTGCAGAACCTACAACATAAGACCAAAAAAGAAATGGAAGAGAAGCTTGAGTTAATAAAACCAATGCTAGCTCCACAATATGCATGTGTTTTCGTTCAACGATACCATTTTGCTTCGATGTATAAAGGCATGACAATTGATGATTAATTCCATCAACAACCAAGAACTTAGACAAGTTTCTATACTCACCACCCCAATCACTTTGAACCCCTTAAATAACAGTACTAAACTGAGTTTTCTCCATGCTTTGAAAAAGTTTAAAAGCTTGCAACGCCTGTCCTTTTGTTTTTAAGAGATACGCCCAACAATGTCGAGTGTGTGCATTAACAAAAGATACATAATAGTAAAAATCATTCAAGGCAATATGTGAGGGACCCCATAGATCAATGTACACTAACTGGAATGGCCTTACATAAGTTGTTGTAGAGTCAAAAAACGAAAATTTGTGACTTTTACCCATACGACATGCTACACAAATCTTTCTTGACATTTTATTAATTGAAGATGGCATTACAAAATTGGAATTTTTACAGACTTGGAGTAGTGAGTCATGAGCAGGATGCCCAAGGCTCATATGCCACAAATCATAAAACTCACTAGTACTAGTAACAAGATTCACTTTTGCACCTTTATCACTAACTTCTTTAGGAACATACCTTGCATCAAACTGATATAGTCCTTCATTCTCCTTGTAGAGGTACAACTCCCGTTTCTTCATCACATACACAACATGTCTTTGCCCAAAACTAAAAATAAACCCTATTATCCTTAGTAAACTTTGAGACAAAAATAAGATTCTTGGTTATGGTAGGCACATGAAATAGATTGTTAATCTTCATGATTCTAGAGGTAGACAAAAGTAAAGATTGCCCTACACTATGAATTCATAAACTGTGACCATTACCCACAACGAGCTTACCTGGTCCCATATATTCAGTACCATTCACCATCTTGGTTGAATCGGGAGTCACATGGTGAGTGGCTCCAGAATCAACAATCCAGCTATCTGAATCCCCCTGATTACTAGAGCTTTGCCCTCGATTGCCACAACATGTAAGACATGTACCATTATCAACCTGACTTACATACACAGTAACTGCTTCTTCTTTGTCCTCATTGTTGGATGCTAAAATCCCATGAAAAGATTTGTTAAACTGATTCCGTCATCTATCATCCGAGTCTCCATTTTTCCCACATAATCGGCATTGTAATCTACCTCCCGTTCTCCTAGAAGAAGACGATCCATGAAAGTTGTAATTATGACCAACACTCGACCCATTAAACGGATTACCACAAGTGTTCGATCTTTGCACTTGAGCAATATTAGCATTGATTGGTAACATCAAGTTGCTATTGAATCCTTTGAGTTAAGCCTTAGCATCTACCAAGATTGTCTTTACGCCATCAAGAGAGAAAGGCTCTCTACTTGCAGTTATAACCGTCATGAATGGTTGATACTCAACTGGTAACCCATTCAAGATAGTTGCTATTTGTTCCACATCAAAGACGGAGCTGCCACACACATCAAGAGCATCATTGTTGAGTGTGTAAAAGTTCTATATATTACCCCATATTTAATCTATATTTCTGCTGCATTCAAGCATAATTCATCGCATTTAGGATAGATTTCATTTATACATCACAATTATATCAAATGACACAGTTTCTACTGAAATTGGTTTCTTTTGCAGGTAGCTGCTGTAACAGATGGAGGGCAGTGGAGAAGCAGACGCTGGGCAGTGAAGAAGCAGAGCTGGAACTAGACTGCAGATGAGAAGGACGGTGCTGCCATGGCCGATGCCGTGGCAGCCAAGGACGACAACAATGGTGAAGAGAAGAAGTGAAGTGGGCCTCGACAGAAAGAGAAAATTAAGCAGGTCTGTCATGGAGAACTCGTATATTTTTCCAAGCCCTAGATCAGAATGAAGGCCAAGCCCAAAGTTCAAGGAAGAAACTCTAAGCAAGAAGGAAGGACGAATTAAAGATATATGCTCTGAAGATTTAGTCTTTAATAGAGTTGTATTTTAGTTTAAACTTGTATTCTTGCCATATTAGAAAACTTGAACCCAAGGCCTATATAAAGGCATGTAATTCGACCTAGGAAAGGATATCTTACTCTCTAGCCTTCTCCCCTAAACCCTAGTCGTTTTCCCTTCTCATCATGTTCTAAACTTCCCCTAGGGCTAAGGGTTGATTCTGTAAAGTAGTTGCAAGGATTGCATTTTTTTAGGATTTTTTCTGTTCAATAAAATAGACTTCAAGTTTGCTTATTCTGGTTTCCAACATCTTGCAAGAGTATCGGGAGAGCACTGTGAGATTACTCATTTACTTCATATCAGGAGAGTTAAGTATACGAAAGGAATAAGTACATGTTCTCCAGTTTATGCTTGAACTATCTCGGACCTAGGGGTAGGACGAGGTTAAGTGGCTAAGGAAGAATTCAACAACTTCGGTGTTCATCTTTCGATTCATGCCGGGAGGTATCATCAAGACGTGTTCATCGACAAATTTGGACCTAGGGATAGGCCAAGGCATAGCAGGGATTCTTGCCAAGCTTGAAGTGCTGAGTTGTGTGTTCACTACCGCGACAACAACGGACCGCTGCCGCAGCAGGTGCTGCCGCGACAGGCGCTTCGACAGAACAGAGGAAGTCTTAGACATTGCAAACACCTGCACTACGGAGCATATCTATATCGTCCCATTCTTTACTCTAAATATTGTTGAGTGTGTAAAAGTTCTATTATTTACCCCCCATTTAACCCATATTTCTGCTGCATTCAAGCATTATTCATTGCATTTAGGTCAATTTACAGTTAAACATCACAAATATATTAAAAAACACAGTTTTTTACTGAAATTGGTTGCTTTTGCAGGTTGCTGCTGTAGCAGATAGGAGAGGCAGGCGCTGGGCAGTGAAGCAGAAGAGCTGGAACTGGATGAGCAGTCAAGGAGGACGATGCTGCCATGGTTGCCGCCGTGACAGCAGAGTATGACAGTAGTTTTGAGGAGAAGAAGCAAAGTGGACATCGACAAATAGAGAAAATTCAGCCCGTCTGTCGTGTAAAACCACTATATTTTCCAAGCCCTAGATCAGAAGAAATACCAAGCCCAAAGTTCAAGGAGAGAAAATCCCAAGCAAGAAGGAGGACGACTTAAAGTTACATTCTTTGAAGATTTAGTCTTTATTAGAGTTGTACTTTAATTTAAAGTTATATTCTTGCTATTTTAGAAAACTTGGACCCAAAGCCTATATAAGGGCATGTATTTCGACCTAGGGGAGACATCATCTATTCTCTAGCCTTCTTCCCAAAACCCTAGCCGTTTTCATCCTCTCATCATGTTCTAAATTCCCCTTAGGGCCACGAGTTGATTTGTAAAGTAGTTGCAAGGGTTGCTTTTGTTTTAGGAATTTTCAGTTCAATAAAATAAACTTCAAGTTCTCTTATTCTGATTAATAACATCTTGCAAGAGCTTCGGGAGAGCATTGTGAGGTTATCTATCTACTTAATATCGGGAGAGTTAAGTATACGAAAGGGATAAGTGCGAGTTCTCTAGTTTATAGTTGAACTATCTCGGACCTAGGGATAGGACGAGGTTAAGTGGCTAAAGAAGAATTCAACAACATCGGTGTTCATCCTTCGATTCACGCTGGGAGGTATCATCAAAGACGTGATCATCGACAGACTTGGACCTAGGGATAGGCCAAGGCACAGCAGGGATTCTTGCCAAACTTGAAGTACTGAGTTGAGTGTTCGCTGCCGCGATAGGTGCTGCCGCGACGGGGACGACGACAAAACTGGATTTCCTAGACTCAGCAATATCTGCACTACTGAGCAATTCAATACCAGCCCATTCTCTCTATCTTGATTTCCCTACTCTTTTATTTAAGTTTTCTTTATTATTCTCGTGAAAACTTTCTCAATTATTTTCTTTACTCCTGTGCAGTGATTCAAGGTGAAGCTATTAGCCCAGTCCCTGTGGAGACGATATTCGATACTTCGTATCACTTTACTACTTGCGTCGTGTACACTTGCACTACAATTGCGATAGACACTTTTACACGCAACAAGTTTTTGGCGCCATTGCCGGGGACTGACAACATAACTCTACCTTTCTTTTACTGCACTTTTCGTTTTTTATTTTTATTTTCTGTTTTTTTTGTTTGTTCAGCTCTTTCTTTTCACAAGGTTTCTTGTTTATGCGCATATCGAGACGAGGAAAAGAACCTGAGTATCCATTAGATCCGGAAATCGAACGTTCATTCAATCTCAAGAACCGACTTCGTCACATACTAGCCAGGAACGAGTACCTTGAGGAACAATTAGAGACGATGCAAAACCAAGGGAACCCTCTGAGTAATGACCCTCCTGTCGGAGATGGAGAGATTATACCTCCTGTCGGCAACCCGCCCAATGCTGCCGCGCGACAGTCCTGTCGTGACTACATGTTGAATGATCATGTAGAACTGGAAACCACGCTGTCAGATATTGATGTTGACAACTTCGAGCTGAAACCTGTCATGTTTAGCATGATCAACAACGCCGGCCAGTTTAGTGGTGCTGCTACTGAGGATGCTAGGGAGCATCTCAAAACGTTCCAGGAGATCTGTGGTTCGTTTAGACTGCCAAGAGTTAATCCGGAGATACCGAGGCTTCGGTTATTTCCCCATTCATTGAGGGACAGAGCAAAGACTTGGTGGAATAAACTTACGCCGGGTTCAATTAGAACTTGGGCAGATTTGTCTCGTGAATTTTTATCTCGTTTTAATCCTTCGCATTTATCTGAGTGATTACGTAATGAAATTGCTACTTTTCAACAGGAAGATGACGAGCCAATGCACGAGGCCTGGGACAGATTTACCACTCTTTTACGGAATTGCCCAATGCATGGATTCCCCGTCTGGAACCAGGTAACAAAGTTTTACAATGCTGCCAACTTACAAACTCGTATTCGAATTGATTCAACAGCAAACAGATTACTATTGGACAAAGACCCGGATGAGGCAATGCAAGTATTGAAAAATCTGGTCAAGAATGAGGAGCAGTTTCCGACAGCAAGAAGAGGGGGTAAACGAGTCCTAGCTGTTAAGGATTATGAGGCTGACAACATGATGAAATCACAGGTGGCATACCTCACTAAGGCAATGAAAAAGCTTTTGAATGATGAATCACATCCGATATTTGCTGTCGAGGAGGTAAGTGAAATTTGTGAGGGAAATCATAGTTCAGATGAATGTCCTATACAGTTATAAGAGGGAAAGTATGTTGGAAACTACAAGCAGAATTATAACTCCAACAACTACAATCCCAGCTGGAGAAAGGATCCTAAGTTTTCTTGGAGTAATCCCAATAATGCCCTGAATCCTCAAGCACACAATAATCTAAATCAAGGAGGACCCAAATTGCTGACTCGACAGCAACTGCAGCCGTAGCAGCAACAGCCACCAACTGCCACAAACAGTATACTGGAACAGACTCTGGCTACGTTTATGTCTCAGACAGGAACTTATATTGAGAACATGAATCAATTTGTCAAGAAGACAAAGACATTCATGGATAAAACAGAGATGCGAACGACAAATTATGAAGCTACTCTGAAATCTTTGGAGACACAGACGGGTCAGGTTTCCCAGCATATCAACCCAAGGAATGGGAAGTGTAATACTGAAAATGCTAGACAGCCCACATATGAGAAGTGTAAAGCCATTACTACTAGGAGTGGGAAGAAACTACCAGGGCCAGAGAAGGAAGCTGAAACAGTGAAGAAACCAGCCTTGGACAGACCTGCCGAGGAAGCTGCCCCGACAGGTAACAAACAACCTGCTGCCGATGAGCCCGTCACGACAGCAGAAGCAACAGAGGAGAAAAATGATGAACCCAAACCTCCTCAGATTCGTATGCAGTGGGAAGGACGTATTGCTGATTATCGTCCCCCACCTCCTTTTCCTCAACAGTTACAACAATTGAAGCAAGAAACACAGCTTAAAAAGATTTATGATATTTTTAAGCAGGTTCATATCAACATCCCGCTGTTAGATGCCGTTAGGGAGATGCCCGGTTACGCCAAATTTCTTAAGGATGCCATGTCGAAGAAATCTAAACTTGAGGGAATTTGAAACGGTTAAGATGACAGAAGGATGCATGAGTATTTTTCATAAGCAACCACCCCAAAAAAAGAAGGATCCGGGGAGCTTCATCATACCTTGTGTAATCAGAGATAAATATGTGGGTAAGGCACTTTGTGATCTTGGTGCTAATATTAATTTAATGCCAAAATCTGTTTTTCAGAAATTAGGTATTGGAAAAGCTCGGCCCACGACAGTAATTCTGCAGTTGGCAGACCACTCTTACGTTCATCCGGAAGGAAAAATCGAAGATATTCTGGTAAGAGTGGATAAATTTATTTTTCCTGCTGACTTTCTTGTTTTAGATTGTGAAACAGATGAAAACGCACCAATCATCCTGGGGCGACCCTTCTTAGCCACGGGAAGATCACTGATTGATGTGGAAAAAGGAGAACTTACCATGAGAGTAAATGATCAAGAAATAAAGTCGAATGTTCTCCAAGCAATGAAGCATGCCGATGAAGAGGAAGAATGCAAGGTTATCACTGAAGTTACCCTTGACCAACCCTACATCAGGTCGGGCTGTCACGACATCAACATTGGTCACTGCCTCGGCAGCCACTTACAGGACTGTCACGACAGCACCTCCTCAGAATCTGATACATCTAATACTGAAGATCAGGAGAAGGTAAACTGGATAGGTGATCGTCCAGGTAAGTTATTCGAACCTTTAAATTATACTTCAGATAACCATGCAATCCAAAAGCCATCAACTATTGAGCCCTCTATTTTAGAACCGAAGCCCCTGCCAGGGCAGCTAAAATATGCTTTTCTTGGTTCAAATGATACGTTGCTCGTAATCATCTCTTCCAAGTTGATACAGGAACAGAAACAACAGTTAATAGGGATGCTGCAGCAGCACAAAAAGGCAATTGGATGGACGACAGTTGATATTCAAGGCATTAGTCCGGCATTATGTATGCATAAAATCCTTCTCGAGAATGATCATAAGCCGACTATAGATGCTCAAAGACGGCTAAACCATACGATGAAAGAGGTGGTGCGTAAAGAGATAATCAAATGGTTAGATGCTGGTATAATTTATGCCATCTCGGACAGCAAATGGGCGAGCCCGGTGTAATGTGTTCCCAAGAAAGGAGGAATGACCGTGGTGACCAACGAAAACAATGAGCTAATCCCAACCAGGACTGTGACCGGTTGGAGGGTTTGTATGGACTATCGGAAGCTTAACAAAGCTACCCAAAAGGACTACTTTCCTTTACCCTTTATTGATCAAATGCTTGATAGACTAGCGGGTAAACCTTACTATTGTTTTCTTGATGGTTATTCAGGTTACAATCAAATAGCTATCGCACCGGAAGATCAGGAGAAGACGACATTCACATGCCCCTACGACACATATGCTTTTAGGAGGATGCCTTTTGGACTATGCAATGCACCCGCCACCTTCCAAAGGTGCATGATGGCCATATTCTCCGATATGGTGGAGGACTTCCTAGAGGTTTTTATGGATGACTTTTCAGTCTTTGGAGACGATTTTGAAAGCTGCCTAGGCAACCTACAAAAGGTACTCGAAAGATGTGAAAAAGCGAACTTAGTGTTAAACTGGGAAAAATGTCACTTCATGGTGGATGAAGGGATAGTCCTTGGCCATAAGATTAGCTGCCGTGGCATAGAAGTCGACAGGGCAAAGATAGAAGTGATCGAAAAGTTGCCGCCGCCCACCACAGTCAAGGGAATCAGAAGTTTCTTAGGACATGCTGGTTTTTATCGAAGGTTCATTGCGAATTTTTCAAAAATCACCAAGCCTCTATGCCATCTTCTGGAGAAAAACCGACCCTTTGACTTTAACAAAGGATGTACTGAAGCATTCAAGGTTCTGAAGGAAAAGCTGGTAACAACCCCAATAGTATAGCCACCAGACTGGACACAGCCATTTGAGATTATGTGTGATGCTAGTGACTATGCTGTCGGGGCATCACTTGGGCAACGGAGAGACAAATTATTTCATGTCATATACTATGCCAGCAAGACACTGAACGACACCCAAGTAAACTACACCACCACAGAGAATGAGTTATTAGCTGTGGTATTCTCCATTGACAAGTTCCGTTCTTACATACTTGGAATGAAGGTCATAATGCACACAGACCATTCTGCCTTGAAGTATCTGTTCGCGAAAAAGGATGCAAAGCCTCGATTGATATGGTGGATGTAACCCCCTTAACCCGGCCTAGACGGTTGAACCGAATTAAGAAGTTTACACGGGGAAAACCAAAGTCAACCCGAAAGTCAACCTTGATTAACGACCCTTTTTTTTCTTTTAAAACTCGTCTAAATGCATGTTAACCCTAAATATGTTCATAAGATCAGCATACTCAAAAATCACCACAATCAGAAAACATTTAGGGACTCGATTGCACAAATCATGAGTTTAGGGACCAAAACGTAAATTCTGAAAAATTATAAGGACTTAACCAACTTTTGAGTTACCATTAGGAAATTAGTCATGTTTCATGCTTCTCTGCCAAATTTCAACTCAAACGGACATCTCAAACTCATTCAATTGCATAAACCAAGTTCAGGACCAAAACGTAAAGATTGCAAAACATTTAACCAACAATTTCAATGCCCAACGGTCGAGTGTTTCGGAACAGGGATGATCCGTTCCGAAACGCGGGACCGTTCCGAAACACGTTCCGGAACAGGGCTTGGCAGTGGCAATTTCGTTTCGGAACAGCCCTTCTTGTTTCGGAACGCCAAGGCCATTTCAGGCCCTCTGTTCCAAAACGGTAGCACTTGTTCCGAAACAGGCTGCCCAGATTGCAGAATTTTAGCTGGTTTATTACATAATCAACCCATCAAACCCATTCCAAAGACCACCAAAACATACCAGCAAGTCATTCAACACTCAATGAACATATTAACATCAACCAATCTCAATCATGTCATCAGTTAAGGAAAATCCCAATTCTATAGGCATGCATCCTATATTGAAAACCATTCAAGCATCAAAATACCAAACCAACCTCAAAAAGGCCATTTACATGTTCCATCATTATCAAAAGCATAAAACCAACTTAGGGAGTCCAAAACATCTCCCAAAAACACAAGTTAGGATCCCATTGCCAAATGCTCAAAAGCTAATAGTGTTAGGAAAACATTCACCATACATGAGCTTAGTTCTTCACTTGGATTCTTGACCTCCTTGCTGCCCTTTGTGCACTTCAATGCTCTGCATTATTGGTTTAAGAAAAGAGAGAGCGTAAGCACATAGCTTAGTGAGGAATGCTCATTTAAAACATCACAACAATGCATTTATAAAACTCCTTTTCAAAACCTTTATTCAAAACAACATTTGATCATGCACATATGTATATAACCAAGCATTTCATGCTTCAAATCATTAACATGTCATATTGGCTTTCAAGTGATAATCATAACCATTTCCAAAACACAATCGACAATCAACAATCGGATACGCGGATTACAAGCGTTGTCCCTTACGCTTCATACACACTACCAATATCAAGGTGGAGCATGGTACAATCACAACCCCTCAACACCCGTGATGGAGACTATGGTACAATCACAACCCCTCCACATCACTCATTGGTAGTTGTATAACATCACTAACGAGATCACGGGACATACCACACAAGATCCACACATGGACTTTTAACCACCATTGTGATCTTAACACAAGGTCTATACATGGACTTTTAACCACCAATGTGACCTTAACACAAGACCCACCCATGGACTTTTAACCACCATGGTGTTCTTAACCATCTCGTTAGTGTACTTGGATGGAGCATGGTACAATCACAACCCCTCAACATCCAAGGCAACTTTATTCACGGTGCACCCAATCCTATAGCCGGCTAACTATATCCGATTCAAGCACTTTAAAACCAACACATCACTTGCCAATATACATCATTTAACATCATTAATCCACTGTTTTAAAGCATTTAACAAAGCCATTAAATCCACATGCATCACTATGCATTGAAATCACATTTATCAATGTAAAACCAAGGATCTCTTACCTTGAGCATCCTTCAACACATGGCTTATAAAACCAGCAATAAACATGCTAAGATATGCTTTCAAAAACAGAATTAAAACATGCAAACAAATCACTTTGCATTCAACCATCTCATGGCTCATCAACAAGAGAGTTTTTCCGAAAACTTACTCTTGAGCTTAGCTAAGTTGTTTAGACTTTAACTAAGCTCCCAAACCTTCAAAACATTGGTTTCAAAGCTGAAAACCAAACTTCACTCACCGATTCCGTTTCACAAGCTTGCCAAAACACCAATCAAGCTTCCGGATCAACACCACAAGGATCCGAAGATGTCTCCCCTGTTTTAAACACATCAAAGCAGAGGATTAATGCATCATCATGCATCAATATCTTCTATCAAGACACCTAAACTCGCTGCTCTCATCAACACTCACATTTCGGCTACCAAACACAACTGAAATCTCATCCAAACATCTCCACAACACTACCCAGCCAAGAACCATCAATTCCAATCATTCTTAAACCTCAATTAACATCCAAAAAGGATCTAATCACTTCCTTATACCTCCAGCTATAGCAGAACATTAAGATCACTCCAAAAACCATCAAAAACTCAAGCAAAACTTAGGAAAATCAACCTATTCGGGATTGCATTGATTAAACCTCAATTTCACATCAATTATACATCCAAAAATCATCAAAAAGACACCTCAAAACAGTGCCCAATCATTTCATACGAATTTCATCAAAATTAAACCAAATCTTACATTTTAAAGCCAAGATCAAGAACACAACTACAAAACCTTTAATAAAACACAAATCAAGGATTGAGAACTTGGGAATTTCAGTAAAGAACTGAGTATTTAGAGGAGAAGGACGTTCATACCTCTAAATGTGAGTTTCTCCCTTTTTGGAACCAAAATTCTTGAAAATGCAATAAGCAAATGCTAAGGTTTTGATGTGGAAAAGATTAGAGATCAAATGAAGATTGAAATCTCATCTTTAGAGATCAATATCAGAGGGAAATTTGCTGGAGAAAAGTGTTTGGGTTGAGAGAAAAGTTGAGAGAAAAGAAATGGAAAATTTGGAGAAAAGTTAGTTATGATCAAAAATATCTTTTTCCCTCCTTTTACCTTTAATTAAAAAAATCATTAATAAATTGTTTAATATTAAGAAAAATCTGGAGAAAACTCTTCTTGGGTAAATAGCTCCTTAAAGATTCAAAGTTTCAATCCTTTTTAAAACAGTCACCAAGTTTTCAAAAATTACATTTTAGTCACTAACCCAAAATGTCACACTTCCAAACCTCATTTTGTAAAATTGATTTCACCATTCTCTTATATATAATAAAAGAGAATTTTAAGATATTTTTCCATATTTTTAATGCAACCCGAACTAGGCTTTCCTAAGAATCACCTTTTATATTAGAACCGCACTTTGACCGGTCCGGTCCAAACCCAAAACTTCTAAGCCCAAAATTGGGGTGTTACAACTCTCCCCCCTTAAGAAATTTCTTCCTCGAAATTTACCTGAAGGAAAGAGGTACGGAAACTGCTTCAACATGTCATCCTTTCGCTCCCACGTTGCTTCTTCAACACCACGATGCTTCCACAACACCTTTACCAACTCAATGGTCTTGCCTCGAAGAACCTTACTACCCGAATCCAGAATCTTCACCGGTTCCTCATCATAGGTCAAATCCAGATTCAATTCCACTTCTTCCACAGGCATCACATGTGAAGGATCCGATCTATACTTCCGATGCATAGATACATGAAACACATCATGAATCTTCTCCAACTCTTGTGGTAACCTCAACTTGTACGCAACAAGACCCACACGCTCAATCACCTCGTATGGTCCAATGTACCTAGGGCTCAACTTACCCTTTCGGCCAAACCTCATCACCTTTTTCCAAGGCGAAACCTTCAAAAACACACGGTCACCCACCGCATACTCAATCTCCTTACGCTTCAAATCCGCGTAAGACTTTTGCCGATCAGAAGCTGCCTTCAAGCGCTCACAAATGAGCTTCACCTTCTCGGTGGTCCCTTTCAACAAAGCCGGCATCGAAACCAACTTCTGACCCATTTCAGCCCAACACAGAGGAGTCCTACACTTCCTCCCGTACAAAGCTTCATAAGGTGCCATTTGAATACTTGCCTGATAATTATTATTATAGGCAAACTCCACTAAAGGCAAATGTTTCTCCCAAGAGCCCTGGAACTCAATCACGCAGCACCTCAACATATCCTCCAAAACCTGGATAACACGCTCGGACTATCCATCCGACTGCGGATGATAAGATGTATTGAAATTCAACCGCGTACCCAAAGCCTGATGCAAACACTGCCAGAAACGCGATGTAAACCTCGGATCCCTATCCGACACAATTGACTTTGGCACACCATGCAGCCGCACAATCTCAGCAATGTACAACTCCGCAAGCTTATCCAAAGTGTACGTAGTATGCACAGGCAAGAAATGCGCACACTTCGTCAGGCGATCCACAATCACCCACACCGAATTCTTCTTCGATGGCGACATAGGCAAACCAGACACAAAATCCATGGTAATCCTTTCCCACTTCCATTCAGGAATCCTCAACGGTTGCAACAACCCTGAAGGAAACTGATGCTCAGCCTTAACTCGCTGACACACCATGCACTTGCTTACAAACTCAGCAACATCTTTCTTTAAACCCACCCAATAATACTCATCACGAAGATCACGATACATCTTAGTACTACTAGGGTGCATAGCAAAAGGACTACTATGACCTTCAGCCAGAATAGTACGCCTCAACTCAACATCGTTGGGCACTACTATCCGACTCCCAAAACATAACACTCCATCATCATTAAAACAGAAATCCGAAGGCCTATCCTCCGCAATATCCTGAACATGCGGCATCAAGGAATCATCCAACAACTGCTTTTCCTTGATCAACTGAACCAAAGATGGTTTCACTTGCAATTCAGCCACAAGACCACCATCACGTGAAATACTCAAACTGGAAAACATAGCCCTCAACTCAACAGCTACTTTCCTACTCAAGGCATCCGCTACAACATTAGCCTTACCCGGGTGATACTCGATGTCAAATCATAATCCTTGAGCAACTCCACCCAACGTCGCTGTCTAAGATTCAACTCCTTCTGAGACATCTAAATACTTCAAACTCTTGTGATCCGTGTACACAGTACACTTCTCACCATACAGGTAATGTCTCCAAATTTTCAAAGCAAAAACCACTGCAGCCAGCTCAATGTCATGCGTAGGATAATTGCGCTCATGCACCTTCAACTGCGTGATGCATAAGCCACACCTTACCCTCCTACATCAACACACATCCCAAACCAATATAGGACGCATCACTATCACCACAAACTCTTTCCCTGATTCAGGTTGAACCAAGATTGGAGCTTGCGTCAAGGCTGCCTTAAGCTTCTCAAAAGCCTGCTGTCTCGCTTCCGTCCACTCATACTTAACATCCTTCTGCAACAACTTCGTCAAAGGTGCAACAATCTTTGAAAACCCATCCACGAATCTCCGATAGTATCCTGCCAAACCAAGGAAACTACGACTTCATGAACAGACTTAGGAGGCTTCCAATTCATCACTGCCTCAATATTTTGAGGATCAACACGAATCCCTTCAGCAGAAACCACATGACCAAGAAACACCACTTCTCTAAGCTAGAACTCACACTTGCTCAACTTGGCATATAGCTGATTCTCCAACAAAGCTTGCAACACAATTCTCAGATGCCCTTCATGCTCCTCCTCAGTACGCGAGTACACGAGGATATCATCAATGAACACCACAAAAAATATTGTCCAAGTATTCATGAAATACTCGATTCATCATGTCCATGAAAGCTGCAGAGCATTCGTCAAACCAAACAGCATCACAAGGAACTCATAATGCCCATACCTCGTTCTGAAAGCTGTCTTTGGCACATCCACATCATTCACCTTCAACTGGTAATACCCTGACCTTAAGTCAATCTTAGAGAAAACAACTGCTCCCCGAAATTGATCAAAAAGATCATCATTCTCGGCAATGGATACCGATCTTGATAGTCAACTTGTTAAGCTGACATAATCAATGCACATTCTCATAGTGCCATCCTTCTTCTTCACAAACAAGACCGGTGCATCCCCAAGGTGACACACTCGACCGAATGAAACCACGATCAAGCAAACTCTTGCAGTTGCGGTCTTCAGCTCCTTCAACTCCTTAGGTGCCATTCGATAAGGGGTAATGGACACTGAGTCGTGTTTTCATACAACTCAATCCCAAACTCCACCTCGCGATTAGGAGGCAATCCAGGCAACTCCTCAGGAAACACACCAGGAAACTCTCGCACAGTCCTGATATCTTGCACACGCAACTCCTTAGAGCTAGGATTCATCACAAAAGCGAGATAAGCTTCACAACCTTGCCTCAGCATCCGACTTGCCTCCAACGTAGACACCACATTGGCAAGAAACTTCACATTCTCACCAACCACAACTACCTCATAATCATCCGCAAGTTTTCAACGAAACTCGCTTATTCTCACAATCTACTACAGCTCGTGTGCTCAACAAGCCAATCCATACCAAGGATTACATCAAAACCATAGAAAGGCAATTCCATAGATCAACATGAAAAACATGATCTTGCACAACCAAAGGACATCTTCTATAAAGCTCCGAGTCACAACAGTCTCACCAAAAGAACTAGTGACACGCATACCAACATCCAAGACTCAACAGGCAAACCAAGCAATTCAGCATGCTCACGCAATATGTATGAGTGTGTAGATCCAGAATCAATCAAGGAAAGTAATGACAAGGATTGCAAAGTGAAAGTACCTGCGATCACATCCGTGTCATTCCTCCCTCCCTCTGGGCATACACTCTGGCCTGGCCACCACCCTCAGGCTGAAAAGCTACAACATGAGCCACATTCCGTCCACCATCCTCTCTCTGCTGGAAGTTACCACGGCCGCGCCCACGACCTTTCTGTGGTGCAACAACTCCAGGAGCACGTCCTTGGCCACCACCGGCCAACAGAGGACTCTCCCTCCTCATGTGATCTGCTGATCCACAGTTCCAGCACGAGTTACCAGCCGTCACAACAGGAGCCTGAACCTCCCTCGCCGCTCGAGGACAATCACGCCTCAAATGGCCACGCGATCCACACGTCCCAACATGTGTTCGGATCAGCTCTTGCCATGTCTCCCTGAACAAGCGCACCTTGCCCTCCACCACCTCGCTTAGCTGAAGACTGATACTTCCGATCACGTCCCCTCTTGTTCCGTCCACCACTGGAACTATACTCAGCAACTCGCTTACCAACACTAGAACCAGCACTTTTAGAAGATAAACTCAAATTCATCTCATGTCTTTTGCTCTGCCAACCAGCACATCAAAATCATTATACTCAGCAGCCAGTATATAAGTCTTCACTTCCATCACCAAACCATAACGGAACCGTTCACACCTCTCCCGCTCATCAGGGATAAGCTCAGGTGCGTACTGACTGAGTCGAACGAACTGAACCTCGTACTCAGCCACTGACATGCTTCCTTGAGTAAGAGACATGAATTCCCTCATCTTTTTCATCCAAGTACCTCACACCCAGGTACCTTCTCTTGAATATGTCCTGAAAGAACGTCCATGTCCACATCAGCATCCGACATCCCAGAGATAGTGGTTGTCCACCAAGTGTATGCATCGTCCTGCAACAACGATACCACACATCCCAGCTTCTGCACATCAGTGCAATTCATTTGTCCCAAGATTTTCTTGGTACTTTCCAGCCAAGACTCAGAACCTTCAGCAGACAAACCCCTGAACTCAGTCCCTCCCAGACTGCGCAAACGTTCCAAAGGTAGTCTCACATTAGCATCTCCTTGATGCCCAGCTCCTTGAGCTCCAGCTACTGATGCTCGAAAAGCTCCAGCAATAGCTTGAATCAACACTGTCATGTCAGGAACAGCTTGCCCCTGACCAGCTTCAGGTCCAGCGACCCCAGCACCAGCACCAGCAGCAGCTCCTTCACCCCCAGCACCACCATCACCAGGCGGAGGAGGTAAATCCACTACGTTTTCAACATTCTCTTCATTCTCATTTTGAGCCATAGCTCGCGTATTAATCCTCGTTTCTCTACGAGGTGCCATTCACTAAACAATGCAATAACAATGCAATAAACAAAGTCAGGCTCAGCAAGGTAAGCAATCTAAGTACTCAAGCTCATTTCCAATTTAAAACAAATCATTACATTAGCTTTGATTTGGCAATGGGTCCCTCTAACATGCTTCACCACAACATTCATCACATTTGTAACATACTTACAATTCACACAACATGCTTTCATTTAACAAGCATACAAAACATACATACACTCATCACCCACATAACCATTCCCAAATACATCGAGAACTCAGCTCTGATACCAACAAATGTAACCCCCTTAACCCGGCCTAGACAGTTGAACCGAATTAAGAAGTTTACACGGGGAAAACCAAAGTCAACCCGAAAGTCAACCTTGATTAACGACCCTTTTTTTTCTTTTAAAACTCGTCTAAATGCATGTTAACCCTAAATATGTTCATAAGATCAGCATACTCAAAAATCACCACAATCAGAAAACATTTAGGGACTCGATTGCACAAATCATGAGTTTAGGGACCAAAACGTAAATTCTGAAAAATTATAAGGACTTAACCAACTTTTGAGTTACCATTAGGAAATTAGTCATGTTTCATGCTTCTCTGCCAAATTTCAACTCAAACGGACATCTCAAACTCATTCAATTGCATAAACCAAGTTCAGGACCAAAACGTAAAGATTGCAAAACATTTAACCAACAATTTCAATGCCCAACGGTCGAGTGTTTCGGAACAGGGATGATCCGTTCCGAAACGCGGGACCGTTCCGAAACACGTTCCGGAACAGGGCTTGGCAGTGGCAATTTCGTTTCGGAACAGCCCTTCTTGTTTCGGAACGCCAAGGCCATTTCAGGCCCTCTGTTCCAAAACGGTAGCACTTGTTCCGAAACAGGCTGCCCAGATTGCAGAATTTTAGCTGGTTTATTACATAATCAACCCATCAAACCCATTCCAAAGACCACCAAAACATACCAGCAAGTCATTCAACACTCAATGAACATATTAACATCAACCAATCTCAATCATGTCATCAGTTAAGGAAAATCCCAATTCTATAGGCATGCATCCTATATTGAAAACCATTCAAGCATCAAAATACCAAACCAACCTCAAAAAGGCCATTTACATGTTCCATCATTATCAAAAGCATAAAACCAACTTAGGGAGTCCAAAACATCTCCCAAAAACACAAGTTAGGATCCCATTGCCAAATGCTCAAAAGCTAATAGTGTTAGGAAAACATTCACCATACATGAGCTTAGTTCTTCACTTGGATTCTTGACCTCCTTGCTGCCCTTTGTGCACTTCAATGCTCTGCATTATTGGTTTAAGAAAAGAGAGAGCGTAAGCACATAGCTTAGTGAGGAATGCTCATTTAAAACATCACAACAATGCATTTATAAAACTCCTTTTCAAAACCTTTATTCAAAACAACATTTGATCATGCACATATGTATATAACCAAGCATTTCATGCTTCAAATCATTAACATGTCATATTGGCTTTCAAGTGATAATCATAACCATTTCCAAAACACAATCGACAATCAACAATCGGATACGCGGATTACAAGCGTTGTCCCTTACGCTTCATACACACTACCAATATCAAGGTGGAGCATGGTACAATCACAACCCCTCAACACCCGTGATGGAGACTATGGTACAATCACAACCCCTCCACATCACTCATTGGTAGTTGTATAACATCACTAACGAGATCACGGGACATACCACACAAGATCCACACATGGACTTTTAACCACCATTGTGATCTTAACACAAGGTCTATACATGGACTTTTAACCACCAATGTGACCTTAACACAAGACCCACCCATGGACTTTTAACCACCATGGTGTTCTTAACCATCTCGTTAGTGTACTTGGATGGAGCATGGTACAATCACAACCCCTCAACATCCAAGGCAACTTTATTCACGGTGCACCCAATCCTATAGCCGGCTAACTATATCCGATTCAAGCACTTTAAAACCAACACATCACTTGCCAATATACATCATTTAACATCATTAATCCACTGTTTTAAAGCATTTAACAAAGCCATTAAATCCACATGCATCACTATGCATTGAAATCACATTTATCAATGTAAAACCAAGGATCTCTTACCTTGAGCATCCTTCAACACATGGCTTATAAAACCAGCAATAAACATGCTAAGATATGCTTTCAAAAACAGAATTAAAACATGCAAACAAATCACTTTGCATTCAACCATCTCATGGCTCATCAACAAGAGAGTTTTTCCGAAAACTTACTCTTGAGCTTAGCTAAGTTGTTTAGACTTTAACTAAGCTCCCAAACCTTCAAAACATTGGTTTCAAAGCTGAAAACCAAACTTCACTCACCGATTCCGTTTCACAAGCTTGCCAAAACACCAATCAAGCTTCCGGATCAACACCACAAGGATCCGAAGATGTCTCCCCTGTTTTAAACACATCAAAGCAGAGGATTAATGCATCATCATGCATCAATATCTTCTATCAAGACACCTAAACTCGCTGCTCTCATCAACACTCACATTTCGGCTACCAAACACAACTGAAATCTCATCCAAACATCTCCACAACACTACCCAGCCAAGAACCATCAATTCCAATCATTCTTAAACCTCAATTAACATCCAAAAAGGATCTAATCACTTCCTTATACCTCCAGCTATAGCAGAACATTAAGATCACTCCAAAAACCATCAAAAACTCAAGCAAAACTTAGGAAAATCAACCTATTCGGGATTGCATTGATTAAACCTCAATTTCACATCAATTATACATCCAAAAATCATCAAAAAGACACCTCAAAACAGTGCCCAATCATTTCATACGAATTTCATCAAAATTAAACCAAATCTTACATTTTAAAGCCAAGATCAAGAACACAACTACAAAACCTTTAATAAAACACAAATCAAGGATTGAGAACTTGGGAATTTCAGTAAAGAACTGAGTATTTAGAGGAGAAGGACGTTCATACCTCTAAATGTGAGTTTCTCCCTTTTTGGAACCAAAATTCTTGAAAATCCAATAAGCAAATGCTAAGGTTTTGATGTGGAAAAGATTAGAGATCAAATGAAGATTGAAATCTCATCTTTAGAGATCAATATCAGAGGGAAATTTGCTGGAGAAAAGTGTTTGGGTTGAGAGAAAAGTTGAGAGAAAAGAAATGGAAAATTTGGAGAAAAGTTAGTTATGATCAAAAATATCTTTTTCCCTCCTTTTACCTTTAATTAAAAAAATCATTAATAAATTGTTTAATATTAAGAAAAATCTGGAGAAAACTCTTCTTGGGTAAATAGCTCCTTAAAGATTCAAAGTTTCAATCCTTTTTAAAACAGTCACCAAGTTTTCAAAAATTACATTTTAGTCACTAACCCAAAATGTCACACTTCCAAACCTCATTTTGTAAAATTGATTTCACCATTCTCTTATATATAATAAAAGAGGATTTTAAGATATTTTTCCATATTTTTAATGCAACCCGAACTAGGCTTTCCTAAGAATCACCTTTTATATTAGAACTGCACTTTGACCGGTCCGGTCCAAACCCAAAACTTCTAAGCCCAAAATTGGGGTGTTACAACTCTCCCCCCTTAAGAAATTTCTTCCTCGAAATTTACCTGAAGGAAAGAGGTACGGAAACTGCTTCAACATGTCATCCTTTCGCTCCCACGTTGCTTCTTCAACACCACGATGCTTCCACAACACCTTTACCAACTCAATGGTCTTGCCTCGAAGAACCTTACTACCCGAATCCAGAATCTTCACCGGTTCCTCATCATAGGTCAAATCCGGATTCAATTCCACTTCTTCCACAGGCATCACATGTGAAGGATCCGATCTATACTTCCGAAGCATAGATACATGAAACACATCATGAATCTTCTCCAACTCTTGTGGTAACCTCAACTTGTACGCAACAGGACCCACACGCTCAATCACCTCGTATGGTCCAATGTACCTAGGGCTCAACTTACCCTTTCGGCCAAACCTCATCACCTTTTTCCAAGGCGAAACCTTCAAAAACACACGGTCACCCACCGCATACTCAATCTCCTTACGCTTCAAATCCGCGTAAGACTTTTGCCGATCAGAAGCTGCCTTCAAGCGCTCACAAATGAGCTTCACCTTCTCGGTGGTCCCTTTCAACAAAGCCGGCATCGAAACCAACTTCTGACCCATTTCAGCCCAACACAGAGGAGTCCTACACTTCCTCCCGTACAAAGCTTCATAAGGTGCCATTTGAATACTTGCCTGATAACTATTATTATAGGCAAACTCCACTAAAGGCAAATGTTTCTCCCAAGAGCCCTGGAACTCAATCACGCAGCACCTCAACATATCCTCCAAAACCTGGATAACACGCTCGGACTATCCATCCGACTGCGGATGATAAGATGTATTGAAATTCAACCGCGTACCCAAAGCCTGATGCAAACACTGCCAGAAACGCGATGTAAACCTCGGATCCCTATCCGACACAATTGACTTTGGCACACCATGCAGCCGCACAATCTCAGCAATGTACAACTCCGCAAGCTTATCCAAAGTGTACGTAGTATGCACAGGCAAGAAATGCGCACACTTCGTCAGGCGATCCACAATCACCCACACCGAATTCTTCTTCGATGGCGACATAGGCAAACCAGACACAAAATCCATGGTAATCCTTTCCCACTTCCATTCAGGAATCCTCAACGGTTGCAACAACCCTGAAGGAAACTGATGCTCAGCCTTAACTCGCTGACACACCATGCACTTGCTTACAAACTCAGCAACATCTTTCTTTAAACCCACCCAATAATACTCATCACGAAGATCACGATACATCTTAGTACTACTAGGGTGCATAGCAAAAGGACTACTATGACCTTCAGCCAGAATAGTACGCCTCAACTCAACATCGTTGGGCACTACTATCCGACTCCCAAAACATAACACTCCATCATCATTAAAACAGAAATCCGAAGGCCTATCCTCCGCAATATCCTGAACATGCGGCATCAAGGAATCATCCAACAACTGCTTTTCCTTGATCAACTGAACCAAAGATGGTTTCACTTGCAATTCAGCCACAAGACCACCATCACGTGAAATACTCAAACTGGAAAACATAGCCCTCAACTCAACAGCTACTTTCCTACTCAAGGCATCCGCTACAACATTAGCCTTACCCGGGTGATACTCGATCGTCAAATCATAATCCTTGAGCAACTCCACCCAACGTCGCTGTCTAAGATTCAACTCCTTCTGAGACATCAAATACTTCAAACTCTTGTGATCCGTGTACACAGTACACTTCTCACCATACAGGTAATGTCTCCAAATTTTCAAAGCAAAAACCACTGCAGCCAGCTCAATGTCATGCGTAGGATAATTGCGCTCATGCACCTTCAACTGCCGTGATGCATAAGCCACCACCTTACCCTCCTACATCAACACACATCCCAAACCAATATAGGACGCATCACTATACACCACAAACTCTTTCCCTGATTCAGGTTGAACCAAGATTGGAGCTTGCGTCAAGGCTGCCTTAAGCTTCTCAAAAGCCTGCTGTCTCGCTTCCGTCCACTCATACTTAACATCCTTCTGCAACAACTTCGTCAAAGGTGCAACAATCTTTGAAAACCCATCCACGAATCTCCGATAGTATCCTGCCAAACCAAGGAAACTACGGACTTCATGAACAGACTTAGGAGGCTTCCAATTCATCACTGCCTCAATATTTTGAGGATCAACACGAATCCCTTCAGCAGAAACCACATGACCAAGAAACACCACTTCTCTAAGCTAGAACTCACACTTGCTCAACTTGGCATATAGCTGATTCTCCAACAAAGCTTGCAACACAATTCTCAGATGCCCTTCATGCTCCTCCTCAGTACGCGAGTACACGAGGATATCATCAATGAACACCACAAAAAATTTGTCCAAGTATTCATGAAATACTCGATTCATCATGTCCATGAAAGCTGCAGGAGCATTCGTCAAACCAAACAGCATCACAAGGAACTCATAATGCCCATACCTCGTTCTGAAAGCTGTCTTTGGCACATCCACATCATTCACCTTCAACTGGTAATACCCTGACCTTAAGTCAATCTTAGAGAAAACAACTGCTCCCCGAAATTGATCAAAAAGATCATCAATTCTCGGCAATGGATACCGATTCTTGATAGTCAACTTGTTAAGCTGACAATAATCAATGCACATTCTCATAGTGCCATCCTTCTTCTTCACAAACAAGACCGGTGCATCCCAAGGTGACACACTCGACCGAATGAAACCACGATCAAGCAACTCTTGCAGTTGCGTCTTCAGCTCCTTCAACTCCTTAGGTGCCATTCGATAAGGGGTAATGGACACTGGAGTCGTGTTTTCATACAACTCAATCCCAAACTCCACCTCGCGATTAGGAGGCAATCCAGGCAACTCCTCAGGAAACACACCAGGAAACTCTCGCACAGTCCTGATATCTTGCACACGCAACTCCTTAGAGCTAGGATTCATCACAAAAGCGAGATAAGCTTCACAACCTTGCCTCAGCATCCGACTTGCCTCCAACGTAGACACCACATTGGCAAGAAACTTCACATTCTCACCAACCACAACTACCTCATAATCATCCGCAAGTTTCAACGAAACTCGCTTATTCTCACAATCTACTACAGCTCGGTGCTCAACAAGCCAAACCATACCAAGGATTACATCAAAACCATAGAAAGGCAATTCCATAAGATCAACATGAAAAACATGATCTTGCACAACCAAAGGACATCTTCTATAAAGCTTCCGAGTCACAACAGTCTCACCAAAAGAACTAGTGACACGCATACCAACATCCAAAGACTCAACAGGCAAACCAAGCAATTCAGCATGCTCACGCAATATGTATGAGTGTGTAGATCCAGAATCAATCAAGGAAAGTAATGACAAGGATTGCAAAGTGAAAGTACCTGCGATCACATCCGTGTCATTCCTCCCCTCCCTCTGGGCATACACTCTGGCCTGGCCACCACCCTCAGGCTGAAAAGCTACAACATGAGCCACATTCCGTCCACCATCCTCTCTCTGCTGGAAGTTACCACGGCCGCGCCCACGACCTTTCTGTGGTGCAACAACTCCAGGAGCACGTCCTTGGCCACCACCGGCCAACAGAGGACTCTCCCTCCTCATGTGATCTGCTGATCCACAGTTCCAGCACGAGTTACCAACCGTCACAACAGGAGCCTGAACCTCCCTCGCCGCTCGAGGACAATCACGCCTCAAATGGCCACGCGATCCACACGTCCAACATGTGTTCGGATCAGCTCTTGCCTTGTCTCCCTGAACAAGCGCACCTTGCCCTCCACCACCTCGCTTAGCTGAAGACTGATACTTCCGATCACGTCCCCTCTTGTTCCGTCCACCACTGGAACTATACTCAGCAACTCGCTTACCAACACTAGAACCAGCACTTTTAGAAGATAAACTCAAATTCATCTCAATGTCTTTTGCTCTGCCAACCAGCACATCAAAATCATTATACTCAGCAGCCAGTATATAAGTCTTCACTTCCATCACCAAACCATAACGGAACCGTTCACACCTCTCCCGCTCATCAGGGATAAGCTCAGGTGCGTACTGACTGAGTCGAACGAACTGAACCTCGTACTCAGCCACTGACATGCTTCCTTGAGTAAGAGACATGAATTCCCTCATCTTTTCATCCAAGTACCTCACACCCAGGTACCTTCTCTTGAATATGTCCTGAAAGAACGTCCATGTCACATCAGCATCCGACATCCCAGAGATAGTGGTTGTCCACCAAGTGTATGCATCGTCCTGCAACAACGATACCACACATCCCAGCTTCTGCACATCAGTGCAATTCATTTGTCCCAAGATTTTCTTGGTACTTTCCAGCCAAGACTCAGAACCTTCAGCAGACAAACCCCTGAACTCAGTCCCTCCCAGACTGCGCAAACGTTCCAAAGGTAGTCTCACATTAGCATCTCCTTGATGCCCAGCTCCTTGAGCTCCAGCTACTGATGCTCGAAAAGCTCCAGCAATAGCTTGAATCAACACTGTCATGTCAGGAACAGCTTGCCCCTGACCAGCTTCAGGTCCAGCGACCCCAGCACCAGCACCAGCAGCAGCTCCTTCACCCCCAGCACCACCATCACCAGGCGGAGGAGGTAAATCCACTACGTTTTCAACATTCTCTTCATTCTCATTTTGAGCCATAGCTCGCGTATTAATCCTCGTTTCTCTACGAGGTGCCATTCACTAAACAATGCAATAACAATGCAATAAACAAAGTCAGGCTCAGCAAGGTAAGCAATCTAAGTACTCAAGCTCATTTCCAATTTAAAACAAATCATTACATTAGCTTTGATTTGGCAATGGGTCCCTCTAACATGCTTCACCACAACATTCATCACATTTGTAACATACTTACAATTCACACAACATGCTTTCATTTAACAAGCATACAAAACATACATACACTCATCACCCACATAACCATTCCCAAATACATCGAGAACTCAGCTCTGATACCAACAAATGTAACCCCCTTAACCCGGCCTAGACAGTTGAACCGAATTAAGAAGTTTACACGGGGAAAACCAAAGTCAACCCGAAAGTCAACCTTGATTAACGACCCTTTTTTTTCTTTTAAAACTCGTCTAAATGCATGTTAACCCTAAATATGTTCATAAGATCAGCATACTCAAAAATCACCACAATCAGAAAACATTTAGGGACTCGATTGCACAAATCATGAGTTTAGGGACCAAAACGTAAATTCTGAAAAATTATAAGGACTTAACCAACTTTTGAGTTACCATTAGGAAATTAGTCATGTTTCATGCTTCTCTGCCAAATTTCAACTCAAACGGACATCTCAAACTCATTCAATTGCATAAACCAAGTTCAGGACCAAAACGTAAAGATTGCAAAACATTTAACCAACAATTTCAATGCCCAACGGTCGAGTGTTTCGGAACAGGGATGATCCGTTCCGAAACGCGGGACCGTTCCGAAACACGTTCCGGAACAGGGCTTGGCAGTGGCAATTTCGTTTCGGAACAGCCCTTCTTGTTTCGGAACGCCAAGGCCATTTCAGGCCCTCTGTTCCAAAACGGTAGCACTTGTTCCGAAACAGGCTGCCCAGATTGCAGAATTTTAGCTGGTTTATTACATAATCAACCCATCAAACCCATTCCAAAGACCACCAAAACATACCAGCAAGTCATTCAACACTCAATGAACATATTAACATCAACCAATCTCAATCATGTCATCAGTTAAGGAAAATCCCAATTCTATAGGCATGCATCCTATATTGAAAACCATTCAAGCATCAAAATACCAAACCAACCTCAAAAAGGCCATTTACATGTTCCATCATTATCAAAAGCATAAAACCAACTTAGGGAGTCCAAAACATCTCCCAAAAACACAAGTTAGGATCCCATTGCCAAATGCTCAAAAGCTAATAGTGTTAGGAAAACATTCACCATACATGAGCTTAGTTCTTCACTTGGATTCTTGACCTCCTTGCTGCCCTTTGTGCACTTCAATGCTCTGCATTATTGGTTTAAGAAAAGAGAGAGCGTAAGCACATAGCTTAGTGAGGAATGCTCATTTAAAACATCACAACAATGCATTTATAAAACTCCTTTTCAAAACCTTTATTCAAAACAACATTTGATCATGCACATATGTATATAACCAAGCATTTCATGCTTCAAATCATTAACATGTCATATTGGCTTTCAAGTGATAATCATAACCATTTCCAAAACACAATCGACAATCAACAATCGGATACGCGGATTACAAGCGTTGTCCCTTACGCTTCATACACACTACCAATATCAAGGTGGAGCATGGTACAATCACAACCCCTCAACACCCGTGATGGAGACTATGGTACAATCACAACCCCTCCACATCACTCATTGGTAGTTGTATAACATCACTAACGAGATCACGGGACATACCACACAAGATCCACACATGGACTTTTAACCACCATTGTGATCTTAACACAAGGTCTATACATGGACTTTTAACCACCAATGTGACCTTAACACAAGACCCACCCATGGACTTTTAACCACCATGGTGTTCTTAACCATCTCGTTAGTGTACTTGGATGGAGCATGGTACAATCACAACCCCTCAACATCCAAGGCAACTTTATTCACGGTGCACCCAATCCTATAGCCGGCTAACTATATCCGATTCAAGCACTTTAAAACCAACACATCACTTGCCAATATACATCATTTAACATCATTAATCCACTGTTTTAAAGCATTTAACAAAGCCATTAAATCCACATGCATCACTATGCATTGAAATCACATTTATCAATGTAAAACCAAGGATCTCTTACCTTGAGCATCCTTCAACACATGGCTTATAAAACCAGCAATAAACATGCTAAGATATGCTTTCAAAAACAGAATTAAAACATGCAAACAAATCACTTTGCATTCAACCATCTCATGGCTCATCAACAAGAGAGTTTTTCCGGAAACTTACTCTTGAGCTTAGCTAAGTTGTTTAGACTTTAACTAAGCTCCCAAACCTTCAAAACATTGGTTTCAAAGCTGAAAACCAAACTTCACTCACCGATTCCGTTTCACAAGCTTGCCAAAACACCAATCAAGCTTCCGGATCAACACCACAAGGATCCGAAGATGTCTCCCCTGTTTTAAACACATCAAAGCAGAGGATTAATGCATCATCATGCATCAATATCTTCTATCAAGACACCTAAACTCGCTGCTCTCATCAACACTCACATTTCGGCTACCAAACACAACTGAAATCTCATCCAAACATCTCCACAACACTACCCAGCCAAGAACCATCAATTCCAATCATTCTTAAACCTCAATTAACATCCAAAAAGGATCTAATCACTTCCTTATACCTCCAGCTATAGCAGAACATTAAGATCACTCCAAAAACCATCAAAAACTCAAGCAAAACTTAGGAAAATCAACCTATTCGGGATTGCATTGATTAAACCTCAATTTCACATCAATTATACATCCAAAAATCATCAAAAAGACACCTCAAAACAGTGCCCAATCATTTCATACGAATTTCATCAAAATTAAACCAAATCTTACATTTTAAAGCCAAGATCAAGAACACAACTACAAAACCTTTAATAAAACACAAATCAAGGATTGAGAACTTGGGAATTTCAGTAAAGAACTGAGTATTTAGAGGAGAAGGACGTTCATACCTCTAAATGTGAGTTTCTCCCTTTTTGGAACCAAAATTCTTGAAAATCCAATAAGCAAATGCTAAGGTTTTGATGTGGAAAAGATTAGAGATCAAATGAAGATTGAAATCTCATCTTTAGAGATCAATATCAGAGGGAAATTTGCTGGAGAAAAGTGTTTGGGTTGAGAGAAAAGTTGAGAGAAAAGAAATGGAAAATTTGGAGAAAAGTTAGTTATGATCAAAAATATCTTTTTCCCTCCTTTTACCTTTAATTAAAAAAATCATTAATAAATTGTTTAATATTAAGAAAAATCTGGAGAAAACTCTTCTTGGGTAAATAGCTCCTTAAAGATTCAAAGTTTCAATCCTTTTTAAAACAGTCACCAAGTTTTCAAAAATTACATTTTAGTCACTAACCCAAAATGTCACACTTCCAAACCTCATTTTGTAAAATTGATTTCACCATTCTCTTATATATAATAAAAGAGGATTTTAAGATATTTTTCCATATTTTTAATGCAACCCGAACTAGGCTTTCCTAAGAATCACCTTTTATATTAGAACTGCACTTTGACCGGTCCGGTCCAAACCCAAAACTTCTAAGCCCAAAATTGGGGTGTTACAACTCTCCCCCCTTAAGAAATTTCTTCCTCGAAATTTACCTGAAGGAAAGAGGTACGGAAACTGCTTCAACATGTCATCCTTTCGCTCCCACGTTGCTTCTTCAACACCACGATGCTTCCACAACACCTTTACCAACTCAATGGTCTTGCCTCGAAGAACCTTACTACCCGAATCCAGAATCTTCACCGGTTCCTCATCATAGGTCAAATCCGGATTCAATTCCACTTCTTCCACAGGCATCACATGTGAAGGATCCGATCTATACTTCCGAAGCATAGATACATGAAACACATCATGAATCTTCTCCAACTCTTGTGGTAACCTCAACTTGTACGCAACAGGACCCACACGCTCAATCACCTCGTATGGTCCAATGTACCTAGGGCTCAACTTACCCTTTCGGCCAAACCTCATCACCTTTTTCCAAGGCGAAACCTTCAAAAACACACGGTCACCCACCGCATACTCAATCTCCTTACGCTTCAAATCCGCGTAAGACTTTTGCCGATCAGAAGCTGCCTTCAAGCGCTCACAAATGAGCTTCACCTTCTCGGTGGTCCCTTTCAACAAAGCCGGCATCGAAACCAACTTCTGACCCATTTCAGCCCAACACAGAGGAGTCCTACACTTCCTCCCGTACAAAGCTTCATAAGGTGCCATTTGAATACTTGCCTGATAACTATTATTATAGGCAAACTCCACTAAAGGCAAATGTTTCTCCCAAGAGCCCTGGAACTCAATCACGCAACACCTCAACATATCCTCCAAAACCTGGATAACACGCTCGGACTATCCATCCGACTGCGGATGATAAGATGTATTGAAATTCAACCGCGTACCCAAAGCCTGATGCAAACACTGCCAGAAACGCGATGTAAACCTCGGATCCCTATCCGACACAATTGACTTTGGCACACCATGCAGCCGCACAATCTCAGCAATGTACAACTCCGCAAGCTTATCCAAAGTGTACGTAGTATGCACAGGCAAGAAATGCGCACACTTCGTCAGGCGATCCACAATCACCCACACCGAATTCTTCTTCGATGGCGACATAGGCAAACCAGACACAAAATCCATGGTAATCCTTTCCCACTTCCATTCAGGAATCCTCAACGGTTGCAACAACCCTGAAGGAAACTGATGCTCAGCCTTAACTCGCTGACACACCATGCACTTGCTTACAAACTCAGCAACATCTTTCTTTAAACCCACCCAATAATACTCATCACGAAGATCACGATACATCTTAGTACTACTAGGGTGCATAGCAAAAGGACTACTATGACCTTCAGCCAGAATAGCACGCCTCAACTCAACATCGTTGGGCACTACTATCCGACTCCCAAAACATAACACTCCATCATCATTAAAACAGAAATCCGAAGGCCTATCCTCCGCAATATCCTGAACATGCGGCATCAAGGAATCATCCAACAACTGCTTTTCCTTGATCAACTGAACCAAAGATGGTTTCACTTGCAATTCAGCCACAAGACCACCATCACGTGAAATACTCAAACTTGCAAACATAGCCCTCAACTCAACAGCTACTTTCCTACTCAAGGCATCCGCTACAACATTAGCCTTACCCGGGTGATACTCGATCGTCAAATCATAATCCTTGAGCAACTCCACCCAACGTCGCTGTCTAAGATTCAACTCCTTCTGAGACATCAAATACTTCAAACTCTTGTGATCCGTGTACACAGTACACTTCTCACCATACAGGTAATGTCTCCAAGTTAGTTATGATCAAAAATTTGGAGAAAAGTGTTTGGGTTGAGAGAAAAGTTGAGAGAAAAGAAATGGAAAATTTGGAGAAAAGTTAGTTATGATCAAAAATATCTTTTTCCCTCCTTTTACCTTTAATTAAAAAAATCATTAATAAATTGTTTAATATTAAGAAAAATCTGGAGAAAACTCTTCTAGGGTAAATAGCTCCTTAATGATTCAAAGTTTCAATCCTTTTTTAAAACAATCACCAAGTTTTCAAAAATTACATTTTAGTCACTAACCCAAAATGTCACACTTCCAAACCTCATTTTGTAAAATTGATTTCACCATTCTCTTATATATAATAAAAGAGGATTTTAAGATATTTTTCCATATTTTTAATGCAACACAAACTAGGCTTTCCTAAGAATCACCTTTTATATTCGAACCGCACTTTGACCGGTCCGGTCCAAACCCAAAACTTCTAAGCCCAAAATTGGGGTGTTACAGTGGATCCTGCTGTTGCAAGAATTCGACCTTGAAATCAAGGACAAAAAGGGGACAAAATATCAAGTGGCATATCACTTGTCAAGGTTGGAGAAGGGACAGAGTCTACCCACAGATGAGACAAACATACTGGAGACCTTCCTAGATGAGCAGCTCTTTGCTGCCGCAATCACTGCCGCGACAGCTATGGCGGCAGGTAAGTCTTCTGAACTCCCCTGGTATGCTGATTTCGTCATTTTCTTAGTTAGCAGAATAATTCCTTCTGACCTTAATTATCAAGCCAGGAAGAGGTTCCAAAATGATGTTAAGCATTATTATTGGGACGAACCTCTTCTTTTCAAAATATGTGTAGATCAGGTTATAAGGAGATGCGTACCATAGGAGGAGCAAGCAGACATACTTCATCACTACCATGCTTCATAGTATGGAGGTCACTTAGGAGGCAACAAAACTGCTGCCAAGGTGCTGCAGTCAGGGTTTTATTGGCCGTCACTGTATAAAGATGCACAAATCTTCTACAAGAGTTGTGACAAGTGCCAACAGACATGAAACATCTCAAGGAGACACGAGATGCCACTGCAGAACATTCTTGAAGTCGAGATCTTCGACGTTTGGGGGATTGATTTTATGGGACCATTCCCATCTTCATGTGGGAATCTATACATCCTCCTGGCAGTAGACTATGTCACTAAGTGGGTTGAAGCTATCGCCACTCAAAAGAATGATGCCAAGACAGTACAAAGGTTTTTGCACAAAAACATTTTTTCTAGGTTTGGCATCCCTAAGGCGATTATCAGTGATGAAGGGAGACATTTCGACAACATGGTTATTGCTGCTGCCTTAAAGAAGTATGGTGTCAAACATCGGGTCGCAACAACATATCACCCACAGACCAATGGACAAGCTGAAATATCCAACAGGGAAGTTAAGAACATTCTTGAGAAGATGGTTAAGCCAACTAGGAAAGATTGGTCTTTACTCCTTAACGACGCATTATGGGCTTATAGGACAGCTTTTAAAACTCCATTGGGAATGTCCCCATACCGAATGATTTATGGGAAAACATGTCATCTACCTGTCGAGATCGAGCACAAAGCATACTGGGCAATCAAGGCAGTGAATATGGACTTGGACAAGGAAGGACAGAAAAGGATATTAGATCTGAATGAAATCGAAGAAATCCGGACAATGACCTACGACAATGCAAGAATCTACAAGAATAAAACTAAGAAGTGGCATGACAAGAAGTTGCTGCCACGACAGTTCTGCCCAGGGCAGCTTGTATTGCTATTCAACTCTAGATTGAAACTCTTTCCAGGGAAGCTGACATCTAGATGGTCTGGCCCGTTCCAAGTCGTACAGGTTTTTCCCTATGGTGCCATCACAATCCGATCATTAAAAGACGGGCACCAATTCAAAGTCAACGGACAACGCTTAAAGCATTATCAGGGGACTGAAGCCCCAGGAATGCAGGAAGTGGTTACCTTAGGAGATGCCCCACCTGGCATCCCTAATTTAACCTAATTTTTATTTTTATTATTACATATTATTTATTAGGAAATAAGATTTATTTGATTTGAATAATGTTTTTATTTTTATTATTTTTAAGAAATAAAGGAGTCAAGAAGAACATGAGAAGTGAACTCAGCCCACCATCCATTTACCAGCCCAACAAAGCCCAAATTTTGGAGCCTATCGTTACATCTGCCGCGACAGACGCGGAAAATACAGGTTGTCAACACGCTGTCACGACAGACGCGGAAACACGTCACTGACGTGCAGCAGACACGGAAATACGTGACAAACGCGTCAGACACGCTACCGCGTAACAGTTGGCCCCGTTATTCACGCCTGCCGTTACAGCTTCAACGGGCAGCAAAACCTTCTATTTATAACCCCGTTTCATTTATCATTTTCACTCACTTCTACTCTTCTTACTTGCTTCCTCTAGATTTTACTTGCTTTCATTTTTATTTCCACAACCCTTGCAACAATGTCTTCCAGGCAAACCCGTAAGAATGTTGCTTCCAGTTCCACACCAACAACAACCACCCTACGCTCCTTTGCTATCAGAGATATGTGGGAAGAGAGAGGATTCATTTACACATCGAAGGAGGAAAATCTGGGCCTAAAGCCATTCATAGCCCGAAAAGTTCGATCTCTACAGTGGCAAACTTTTGCTGAACAACCTGAAGAAATGAACATCTCGTTGGTACAAGAATTCTACGCTGTCATTAGCAGTAGGGCGGCGATAGTAGTGGTTGTACGAGGAAAAGACGTGTCGTTCGAAGCTGAGTACATTAACACATTGTATGGATTCTACGTCGGCAGAAACGACGATGCGCACCAACAGTTCCTTAACACTTTAGACCCTGCTGCCTATGGTGCTGTCATGGCAGAGCTGACAGATGAAGGCACTCAATGGAACACCAACCGAAAGAACCCACAGACGGTAAAGCGGACTCAACTGCTGTCGGAGGCTAAATTATGGAATGCCTTTATCAAAAAGCGTATCATGCCGTCGTCCCACAATACCACGGTCGACCAGCCAAGGTTAGCTTTAATTCACTCCATTTTACATGAAAGGCCCATTAATATGGGCAGCTATATTCGTGAGAGCATTTTGGAGTGCGCACATAGACTGACGGGTCCACTTTACCTCCCATACCTCATCACCTCACTCTGCCGTGGCCATGGCGTACCAGAACTGACCACTGACCTTCGAGTCCAAGGTAAAAGGTTGGACAGAAAAGAACATACTCAGCCTCATGGAGCTGACCACTGCCACTCCTCTGTCGTCATTTGACCCAACTGCCACAACAGTAGACACGACAGAGCAGCCAGAAACTGAACCAGCTGTCGCAGCCACCGCCCCGACAGACTCCTCCTCCCAGATCTTAGCTCGGGCTGATGACCTTCATCATGGATTTTACTGCCTCCACGGTAAACTCTATCCACAGTTCTTTAAATTTCCCTGATACTGTCTTCCCCACCTTCCTTGCACATTATTTTACTATCACTACACCTGCCCACACCCCCACACCTGCTGCCACACCGCGGACACCCTCTTCCGCCTCAACACCATCACCTGCCCCAACAGCCGCCGGCAGCTACCGTGCTGAGCTATCTGCCCGTGGTACGAAACGAAGAATGGCATCGGAGGAGCTTGACACCTTCATTGCAGGTTTCTCGTCCTCCTCCGTTTGGGCTGCCAGTGACAATGAGCCCTCTATTAAAAGGAATCTATCGAAGGAGTTCTCACCAGTGAAGAGGCAGAAGCGAATGGCGGACAAAAACAACATGCCAAGAGCCAGCGGCAGCAGCAGTGACAACAACAATGGTGACAGCAGCAGCAGCTCTGAAGTCCAGGTTGTGGAGAAACCCCTCATATCTCCCCAACCAGAATCCAACCACCACGGGAGGCCAAAGCAAAGAACGCATCAGCCTCCCCCATTCCCCAGCCAGCTTCAAAAGCTCGTGCCCGCCGCCAGATCAGACTCAGCAGCAGCACACACTGCACGAGGACTATAGTGAGACTCTGGACAGATCCTAGATTATCCGATAGGGTGTTGCCGTCACAGGGAACGAATGAAGGGTAAGGGAAAGTTCACTGTTTTAAGCCAAAACAAAAATATTTCATTTTTCTTTAGGTCTGAATTGCTTGAGGGCAAGCAAAAACTTGAGTTTGGGGGTGTGTTGAGTGTGTAAAAGTTCTATTATTTACCCCCTATTTAACCCATATTTCTGTTGCATTCAAGAATTATTCATTGCATTTAGGTTAGTTTACAGTTAGACATCACAAATATATTAGAAGGCACAGTTTCTACTGAAATTGGTTGCTTTTGCAGGTTGCTGCTGTAGCAGCTGAAGAGGCAGGGGCTGGGCAGTGAAGCAAAAGAGCTGGAACTGAACGAGCAGTCAAGGAGGACGATGCTGCCATGGTTGCCTTCGTGACAGCAGAGGACGACAACAGTTTTGAGGAGAAGAAGCAAAGTGGACCTCGACAGATAGAGAAAATTATGCCCGTCTGTTGTGGAAAACCACTATATTTTTCCAAGCCCTAGATCGGAAGGAATGCCAAGCCCAAAGTTCAAGGAGAGAAAATCCCAAGCAAGAAGGAGGACGATTTAAAGTTAGATTCTCTGAAGATTTAGTCTTTATTAGAGTTGTACTTTAATTTAAAGTTGTATTCTTGCTATTTTAGAAAACTTGGACCCATAGCCTATATAAGGGCATGTATTTCAACCTAGGGGAGACATCATCTATTCTCTAGCCTTCTTCCCAAAACCCTAGCCGTTTTCATCCTCTCATCATGTTCTAAATTCCCCTTAGGGCCACGGGTTGATTTGTAAAGTAGTTGCAAGGGTTGCTTTTGTTTTAGGAATTTTTAGTTCAATAAAATAAACTTCAAGTTCTCTTATTCTGGTTATTAACATCTTGCAAGAGCATCGGGAGAGCATTGTGAGGTTATCTATTTACTTAATATCGGGAGAGTTAAGTATACGAAAGGGATAAGTGCGAGTTCTCTAGTTTATAGTTGAACTATATCGAACCTAGGGATAGGACGAGGTTAAGTGGCTAAAGAAGAATTCAACAACATCGGTGTTCATCCTTCGATTCACGCCGGGAGGTATCATCAAAGACGTGATCATCGATAGACTTGGACCTAGGGATAGGCCAAGGCACAACATGGATTCTTGCCAAACTTGAAGTACTGAGTTAAGTGTTCGCTGCCGCGACAAGCAACGGGCTGCTGCCGCGACAGGTGCTGCCGCGACGGGGACGACGACAGAACTGGATTTCCTAGACTCAGTAATACCTGCACTACTGAGCAATTCAATACCAACCCATTCTCTCTATCTTGATTTCCCTACTCTTTTATTTAAGTTTTCTTTATTATTCTCGTGACAACTTTCTCAATTATTTTCTTTACTCCTGTACAGTGATTCAAGGTGAAGCTATTAGCCCAGTCCCTGTGGAGACGATATCCGATACTTCGTATCACTTTACTACTTGCGTCATGTACACTTCCACTACAATTGCGATAGACACTTTTACACGCAATAAATATTTTCATCCTTTATTTTCAATCTTCTTTATTATCTCGTGACAAACAATTAAACTATTTCTTTTTCCTCTTGTGCAGCAATCTAAGGTTAAAGCTATTAGCCCAGTCCCTGTGGAGACGATATCCGATACTTACGTATCATTTTACTACTTGCGTCTTATACACTTGCACTACATTGTGATAGACACTTTTACACGCAACAAGTTTTTGGCACCATTGCCGGGGACTGGCAACATATCTTTACCCTACTCTTTTACTGCACATTCTTTTATTTTTCTGTTTTTACTTGGATTGTTCAACATGTACCTTTCACAAGGTCTTTTGTTTGCTTATGCGCAGATCTCAATGAGGAAAAGAACCTGAGCACCAGTTAGATCCTGAAATCGAACGTACGTGCAATCTCAGGAAAAGAGTCTGCCTCCTTGTAGAAAGAAACGAATACCTGGAGGAACAATTAGAAGCAATGGTGAACGAAAGGCACGAAGAAAGAAAGAAAAACCAAGGGAATCCCAGGGTCTCGAAGATCCTACCGGAGATGGAAGGAACAGACAACCTGCCGATCCTCCTGCCGCTGCCGCACGCCGGTCATGCCGAGACTACATGATCAATGATCATGTGGAAGTAGAAATCACCCTGCTAGACGTGGAAGCTGAAAATTTCAAGCTGAAACCTGTCATGTTCAGCATGATTAATAATGCTAGCCAATTTAGTGGTGCTTCTACAGAGGATGCTAGGGAGCATTTGAAAACGTTCTAGGAAATCTGTGGTTCGTTTAGACTACCAGAAGTAAATCCGGAGATACCGAGGCTTCAATTATTTCCTCATTCATTTAGGGACAGGGCGAAAACTTGGTGGAATAAACTAACGCCGGGTTCAATACGAACTTGGGCAGATTTAACTCGTGAATTTTTGTCTCGTTTTAATCCGTCACATTTATCTGAGCGATTACGTAACGAAATTGCTACTTTTCAATAGGAAGATGACGAGCCAATGCACGAGGCTTGGGACAGATTTACCACTCTACTGAGGAACTGCCCGATGCATGGATTCCCCGTTTGGAACCATGTAATTAAGTTTTATAATGCTGCCAACTTACAGACTCGTATGAGAATTGATTCAGCAGTGAATGGATTGCTGTTGGAAAAAGATCTAGATGAAGCAATGGTAGTATTGAAAAACCTGGCAAAGAATGGGGAATAGTTTCCTACAACAAGAAGAGGGGGTAAACGAGTACTAGCTGTGAAAGATTATGAGGCCGACAGTTCCATAAAAACACATGTGGCATATCTCACAAAGGCAGTGGAAAAGCTCTTGAAGAAAGATTCACAACCTGTCTACACCGCTGAAGAGGTATGTGAAACTTGTGATGAGAATCACAGTTCAGAAGATTGTCCACTACAGTTAGAGGAAGGGATGTATGTTGGGAACTACAACAAACAGAACTACAATTCCAACAAATACAATCACAATTGGAGAAAGGATCCCAAGTTCTCTTGGAGCAACCCTAACAATGCCCTAAATCCTCAAGCACATAATACTCATAACAAGGGGGCCTAGATTACTTACTCGACAACAACCACAACAGCAGTAGCAACAGCCACCAGCTGCCACGACTAGTATATTGGAGCAGACTTTGGCTACGTTTATGTCTCAAACAGGAACTTACATTGAGAACATGAATCACTTCGTCAAGAAGACTAAGTCATTCATGGATAAAATAGAGATGCGGATGACCAACCATGAAGCTACTCTGAAATCAATGGAGACACAGATGGGTTAGGTTTCCCAGCATATTAATCCGAGGCAGAATGGAGGATTCCCTAGCGATACTGAAAACGCTAGACAACCCATACATGAGCAGTGTAAAGCCATCACGACAAGGAGTGGGGAGAAATTACCAGGGCCAGAGAAGGAAGCTGAACCAGTTAAGGAACCAGCCCTGGAATCAACTACCGAGAATGCTGCCCCGGCAAACGAAAAACATCCTGCTGCCGATGAACCTGTCACGACAGTAGAAGGGACAAAGGAGAAGGATGAAAAACCTAAGCCTCCTCAGATCTGAATGCAGTGGGAAGGACACATTGCAGATTATCGTCCTTCACCTCCTTTTCCACAGCGGCTACAAAAGTTGAAACATGAATCCCAACTTAAGAAGATCTACGATATTTTTAAGCAGGTCCATATCAATATTTCGCTGTTAGATGCTATCGAGGAGATGCGTGGTTATGCAAAATTTCTCAAGGATTCCATGTCAAAGAAATCCAGACTTGGGGAATTTGAAACGGTTAAAATGACAGAGGGATGCATGAGTATTCTGCACAAGATCCACCCAGAAAAAGAAGGATCATGGGAGCTTCATAATACCGTGCATAATTGGAGATAAATTTGTGGGTAAGACACTTTGTGATCTAGGTGCTAGTATAAATTTAATGCCCAAATCTGTGTTTCAGAGGTTAGGTATTGGAAAAGCTCGACCCACAACAGTCGTACTGCAGCTGGCAGACCGCTCTTACGTTCATCCGGAAGGAAAAATTGAAGATATTCTGGTAAGAGTGGATAAATTTATTTTTCCTGCTGACTTTCTTGTCTTAGATTGTGAAGCAGATGAGAATGCACCAATCATCCTGGGGTGACCCTTTTTAGCCATAGGAGGATCACTGATTGATGTGGAAAAAGAAGAACTCACTATGAGAGTGAACGATCAAGAGATCAAGTTGAATGTTCTCCAAGCAATAAAACATGCTGATGCATAAGAAGAATGCAAGGCTATCACTAAAGTTATCCTTGACCAACCCTGCATCAGGTCGGACTGTCATGACATCAAAATTGGCCACTGCCCCAACAGCCATTTAGAATACTATCACGGCAGCGACGACGACAACAGCTTCTCAGACTCTGACATATCTGATACTGAAGATCATGAGGAGGTAAATTGGATAGGTAATCGTCTAGGTAAGTTATTCGAGCCCTTAAACTATACCTCGAATGAACATATAGTCCAAAATCCATCAACTGTAGAGCCACCTGTTCTAGATCTTAAGCCCCTGCCAGGGCAGCTTAAATATGTTTTCCTTGGATTAAATGATATGTTGCCCGTAATCATCTCTTCCAAGTTGATGCAGGAACATGAACAACAACTGATAGGGATGCTGCAGCAGCACAAAAGGGCTATTGGATGGACGATAGCTGATATCCAAGGCATCAGCCCGACACTATGCATGCATAAAATCCTCGTGGAGGATGATTATAAGATGACCATTGATGCCCAGAGATGTCTAAATGATGCTATACGAGAGGTGGTTTGTAAGGAGATCATCAAATGGCTATATGCTGGAATAATTTATGCCATCTCGGATAGCAAGTGGGTGAGTCCGGTGCAGTGCGTTCCTAAGAAAGGAGGAAAAACCGTGGTAACCAACGAAGAAAACGAGTTAATCCCAACCAGGACTGTGACCGGTTGGAGGGTGTGTATGGACTACCGGAAGCTTAACAAAGCTACCCGGAAGGACCACTTTCCCCTACCTTTTATTGATCAAATGCTTGATAGATTAGCGGGAAAGCCTTACTATTGTTTTCTTGATGGATACTCAGGTTATAACCAAATAGCCATCGCACCAGAGGATCAAGAGAAGACGACGTTCACTTGCCCATACGGTACTTAAGCTTTTCGGATACTGCCATTTGGACTTTGTAATGCACCAACAACCTTTCAGAGCTGTATGATGGCAATATTCTCTGACATGGTGGAGGATTTCCTGGAGATATTCATGGATGATTTCTCTGTCTTTGAAGATAACTTTGAGAGCTGCCTAAGCAACTTGCAGAAAGTGCTTGAGATATGCGAGAAAGCAAACTAGGTATTGAACTAGGAGAAATGTCACTTCATGGTGGATGAAGGGATAGTCCTAGGCCATAAAGTAAGCTGTCGCGGCATAGAAGTTGACAGAGCTAAGATCGAGGTAATTGAAAAACTGCCACCACCCACCACAGTCAAGGGAATCATGAGTTTCTTAGGGCATGCTGGTTTTTATCGGAGGTTTATCCCAAACTTTTCAAAGATCACCAAACCCTTGTGCCATCTTTTAGAGCAGAACCGTCCCTTCCACTTCAACAGTGAATGTACTGAGGCATTCAAGGTTCTGAAAGAAAAGCTGGTAACAGCCCCAATAGTACAGCCACCAGATTGGAAACTACCATTTGAGATCATGTGTGAAGCTAGTGACTATGCTATCGGGGCAGCACTTGGGCAGAGGAAAGACAAGCTCTTTCATGTTATATATTATGCCAGAAAAACACTGAACGACGCCCAAGTAAACTACACCACAACGGAGAAGAAACTGTTAGCTGTGGTGTTCTCGATTAACAAGTTTCGTTCATATATACTTGGAACGAAGGTCATAGTCCACACAGACCACTATGCATTAAAGTATCTGTTCGCCAAAAAGGATGCAAAGCCTAGACTGATACGTTGGATTCTGCTACTACAAGAGTTCGACCTTGAGATCAAGGATAAAAAGGGAACAGAGAACCAAGTTGCAGATCACTTGTCAAGGTTAGAGAAGGGAAAGAGTCTCCCAACAGACGAGACACACATACTGGAGACCTTCCCTGACGAGCAGCTGTTCGCTGCCACAAGCACTGCCGCGACAGCCATGGCGACAGGTAAGTTTTCCGAACTCCCCTGGTATGCTGATTTCGTTAATTATTTAGTTAGCAGAATAACTCCTTCTAACCTTAACTATCAAGCTAAGAAGAGGTTTCAAAATGATGTTAAGCATTATTATTGGGACGAACCTCTTCTTTTCAAATATTGTGTGCAGATCAGGTTATCAGGAGATGCGTACCACAGGATGAACAGGAAGATGAGCTTCATCACTGCCATGCTTCATAATATGGAGGACACTTAGGTGGTAACAAAACTGCTGCCAAAGTTTTGTAGTCTGGATTTTACTGACCGTCATTGTTCAAGGATGCCCAAACATTCTACAAAAACCGTGACAAATGTCAACGGACTGGAAACATCTCAAGGAGACATGAGATGCCGCTGCAGAATATTCTTGAGGTCGAGATCTTCGACGTTTGGGGGATTGATTTCATGGGACCATTCCCAGCATCATGTGGGAACTTATACATCCTCATGGCAGTGGACTATGTGTCCAAATAGGTTGAAGCGATCGCTACTCAGAAAAACGATGCCAAGACGGTTCAGAGGTTTTTGCATAAAGACATATTTTCCAGATTTGGCATCCCCAAGGCGATCATCAGTGATGAAGAGAGGAATTTCGATAATAGGGTTATAGCTGTTGCCTTAAAAAAATATGGTGTCAAACATCGAATCGCAACAACATATCACCCTCAGACCAATGGACAGGCTGAAATATCGAACAGAGGGGTTGAGAACATTCTTGAAAAGATGGTTAAGCCAACTCGGAAGGACTGGTCTCTACACCTCAATGATGCATTATGGGCCTACAGAACATCATTCAAAACTCCATTGGGAATGTCAACCTACCGGCTGATTTGTGGAAAAACATGCCATCTACCTGTTGAGTTTGAGCACAGAGCATACTGGGCCATCAAGGCAGTGAATATGGACTTGGAAAAAGTAGGACAGAAAAGGCTACTTGATTTGAATGAGATAGAAGAAATTCGAGCAATGGCCTATGACAACGCAAGGATTTACAAAGACAAGACAAAGAAGTGGCATGACAAGAAGTTGCTGCCACGACAGTTCTGCCCATGGCAGCTTGTGTTGTTGTTCAACTCTAGGTTGAAACTCTTCCCAGGGAAGCTGAAATCTAGGTGGTCCAGACCATTCCAAGTGGTGCAAGTTTTTCCTCATGGTGCCATCACAATCAGATCTTTAAAAGACGGGCACAAATTTAAAGTCAACGGACAAAGATTGAAGCATTATTAGGGGACTGAAGCCCCAAGAATGCAGGAAGTGGTTACTTTAAGATATGCCCCTCATGGCATCCCTAATTTAACCTAATTTTATTTTTATTATTATTTATTATTTATTTATATATATTAGGCAATTAGAATTATTTTATTTTTAGGAACTAAAGTTTTTTTATTTTTAGGAAATAAAGGAGACAAGGAAAAGAGGAGAAGTGAATTCAGCCCACCATCTTTCCATCAGCCCAAAAAGCCCAAACTAGGAGCCTACCGTTACAACTGCTGCGTCAGACGCGGAAAATCCATCCTGTCAACACGCTATCGCGGCAGACACTCAAACGCGTAATAGACGCACAACAGACACGCAAATGTGTGACAGACGCGTCAGAAACCGCGTAACAGCTGGCCTCGTTATTCGCACCTGTCGTTACAGCTCCAACGGGCAGCAAAAATCCTCCTCTATATAAATCCCATTTTACTATTCATTTTCACTCACTTTTACTCTCTCTATTTGTTTCCTCTAGAATTTCATTTGCTTCATTTTCTTTTCTACAGTCCTTGCAATATGAGTACCCGAAATACTCGCCGTAGTGCTGCCTCAGGATCTGCCTCACCAGCATCCACTCACAGCTCCTTCCAAGTCAGAGATATGTGGGAGGAGAAAGGCTTCATTTACAGCACCAGAACGGAGAATCTCGGGCTACAACCGTTCATAGCCAGCAAGATCAGAGCCATGCAGTGGCAGATGTTTGCCGAGCAGCCGGAGGAAATGAATGTAACTCTAGTCCGAGAATTTTATGTTGCCATCGACAGCAGAGAGGCGACAACAGTAACGGTTCGAGGAAAGGAGGTACCTTTTGAGCCCGAATACATCAACACACTCTATGGGTTCTATGTTGGGAGAAGGGAAGACGACCACCAAAGATTTGTAGAAAGCTTGGAGCCGGCGGATTACGATGCTGTTATGACAGAACTTACCGACGAAGGTACCGAGTGGAATACCGATCCTAAACATCCAAGGATGGTAAAACGAGTTCAACTCACTCCGGAAGCCAAGCTTTGGAACGCATTCATCAAGAAGAGGATTATGCCCTCCTCGCACAACACAACGGTAGACCAACCAAGGTTAGCCCTCATCCATTCCATTCTCAATGAGAGGCCTATTAACTTTAGTAGATACGCTTGGGAGGGAATATTGGATTGTTCATACCGGCCGTCAGGACCACTCTTCTACCCATACCTCATTACTGCCCTCTGCCGTGGCCACAACGTACCGGAAGCTGCCGAGGATTTGAGAGTCCGAGGAAAAGGATGGATAGAAAGGAACATCCTCAGCCTGATGGAACTCAAAGCTGCCACACCTCTGTCATCCTTAGACCCCACTGCCGCGACAGGTGAGTCGACAGAGCCCACCCAAACCGAGCCTGCCACCACAGAACCTAGGCAGCTCTCTGCAGCAGCTCCCCCAACAGACTCCTCAACACAAATACTTGCTGCCCTGCAGAAAATGGAAGAACGACAGCTGGGCCTGATGAGTTTCATTCAGGATTTCACCACAGCAATGATACACTTCATTAAAACTAATCTTAATTTTCCTGATGTACTGTTCCCTGCCTTCCCCAACCATTATTTTGCTGCCCCCACACCTGCCCATACCCCAACCCCTACTACCACACCGAAAACACAATCTGCCGCGTCCACCCCGACCCCGGCCACAACAGCTGCAGGCGGCAACCCCACAGCAGAAACATCTGCCAGGGGAGCCAAGAGGAAAGAGCCCATGTCCGACCTCGACAGGTATATAGCAGGCTTCTCCTCCTCCGAAATTTGGGGGGCATCCGATGACGAGCCCTTTGTCAAGAGGAACCTGTCGAAGGAGTTCACCCCGGTGAAACGACAAAAACTAGGCTCCGGAGTCGAACCATCAGACAATGAAAAATATGACAGTGGCAGCAGCAGTAGCAGCTCCGGCAGCAGCAGCAGCTCCTCCGAGGAGATTCAGGTATTGGAGAAACCACCCCATATCTCTCCTACCCGAATCCAACCTCCGAGGGAAGCTAAGAACAAGACCACCTCTGCCTCTCCTAGCCACCTGCAAGCCCCGACAAGGAAAGTCACTGCCCGCCGGCAGATTCAGATCAGCAGCAGCAGCAGCGATGACAACACTTGAAATTTAAGTTTCTTTTCTTATATTGAATGTCTGCTCTTTTGTTATATTTTGTGATGTTGTTTTTATTTCTTTTTCTTTTTCATTCTGTCATTTGCATTGAGAGAAATGCAACCCTTGAGTTTGGGGGTGACATCCCTCCATTAATGAAGTGTCTTTAAGTTTAAAAATTATGTCTTTTATTTAGTTTAATTTTGCTTAAAAATGAAAATTTGGCTTAAGTCTTTGAACTGAACTTACCTGCCGTGACAGCCTCTGTCGTGGCAGTGCCTTTAGGATAGTTTTAGAAGCAGTTTAGAGCCTTACTATAGTTCTGAATCTTAAACATCCTTTGAGACATTTATACTGTCTAGAACTCTGCTAGTAAACTAGAATAGAAAGCTTAACACTTGAGTTGCCCCTAGAGGTGCCTAACACTGACTCTAGGAAAAGAAGTTAAGAAAAATAGACTCAATACACCTAGAGGTGCCCGAAACCGGCTCTAGGAAGTTAGCTAGAGGTGCCCAAAATCGGATATAGTCAAACTTAAGCTTGAGAAAATAGAATCGAGTCTAAATAAAAACTAAAGGAGCCTAAGAATTGCCTTCAAAAAGATGAAAATTGGCATAAAAATTCAAGTTAGAAGTTTAGCTATTCTAGTAAACTAAGGGAGTCTTGGCATATAATTGTTCACAAGCATGCACACACTACACGATAATTATAGCAAGGTTTCGGATGAATCCCGAATTATCCAACAAGGTGTTGCTCACAATAGGGAATGAATGGTAGGTAAGGAAAAGTTCACTGTTTTAAGCCAAACAAAAAAATTTGTATTTCTTTTTAGGTCTGAATTGCTTGAGGGCAAGCAAAAACTTGAGTTTGGGGGTGTGTTGAGTGTGTAAAAGTTCTATATTTTACCCCACATTTCAGCTGCATTTAAGCATAATTCATCACATTTAGGATAGATTTCATTTATACATCACAATTATATCAAATGACACAGTTTCTACTGAAATTGGTTGCTTTTGCAGGTAGCTGTTGTAACAGATGGAGGGCAGTGGAGAAGCAGACGCTGGGCAGTGAAGAAGCAAAGCTGGAACTGGACTGTAGACGAGAAGAACGATGTTGCCATGGCCGCTGTTGTGGCAGCCAAGGACGACGATAATGGTGAAGGGAAGAAGTGAAGTGGGCCTCGACAGAAAGAGAAAATTAAGTCGGTCTATCGTGGAGCACTCGTATATTTTTCCAAGCCCTAGATCAGAATGAAGGCAAAGCCTAAAGTTCAAGGAAGAAACTCCAAGCAAGAAGGAAGGACGAATTAAAGATCTATGCTCTAAAGATTTAGTCTTTAATAGAGTTGTATTTTAGTTTAAACTTGTATTCTTGCCATATTAGAAAACTTGAACCCAAGGCTTATATAGAGGCATGTAATTCGACCTAGGGAAGGATATCTTACTCTCTAGCCTTCTCCTCTAAACCCTAGTCGTTTTCCCTTCTCATCATGTTCTAAACTTCCATTAGGGCTAAGGGTTGATTTTGTAAAGTAGTTGCAAGGATTGCATTGTTTTAGGATTTTTTCTGTTCAATAAAATAGACTTCAAGTTTGCTTATTCTGGTTTCCAACATCTTGCAAGAGTATCGGGAGAGCATTGTGAGATTACTCATTTACTTAATATCGGGAGAGTTAAGTATACGAAAGGAATAAGTACGTGTTCTCCAGTTTATGGTTGAACTATCTCGGACCTAGGGATAGGATGAGGTTAAGTGGCTAAGGAAGAATTCAACAACTTTGGTGTTCATCCTTCGATTCACGCCGGGAGGTATCATCAAGACGTGTTCATCGACAAACTTGAACCTAGGGATAGGCCAAGGCATAGTAGGGATTCTTGCCAAGCTTGAAGTGCTGAGTTGTGTGTTCGTTGCCGCAACAACAACAGACCGCTGCCGCTGCAGGTGCTGCCGCGACAGGCGCTACGACAGAACAGAGGAAGTCTTAGACATTGCAAACACCTGCACTACGGAGCAAATCAATACCGGCCCATTCTTTAGTCTGAATACTTTCATCCTTTATTTTCAATCTTCTTTATTATCTCGTGACAAACAATTAAACTATTTCTTTCTCCTCTTGTGCAGCAATCTAAGGTTAAAGCTATTAGCCCAGTCCCTGTGGAGACGATATCAGATACTTACGTATCACTTTACTACTTGCGTCGTGTACACTTGCACTACATTACGATAGACACTTTTACACGCAACAATCATACACCTCCTTGATTTGTGTGAGATATGACCTCATGCTTTTCTCCACTTTTCTTATCGACTTGAGCTTACAATGAAGGCTCATGGCACTGGTGGAATTGTTTGCAAAGAATTTAAGATCATTATGTCAGACCTCTTGTAACACCCTGTGTTTACAAAAAAACTGTTGAACAAGTGAGGCTGGTGGGGTTTGAACCCACGACCTCACCCCTTCCATGATCCCCTTTGCTTAAACCATTGAGCCAATGGCTCTTTTTTGTTAAAGGCCGCATTGTTTTGCTTTTAGGGTTAAGTTGGATGACCCATTGAATAAGTGGTAACAACTCATTTGACCCTCCGCATACCTTTTTTCTCTTCCTTCCCAAACACGCTCTCTCCGTCCCCTTAGCAACCATCTCTGATCATCGGCCGCTATGCTTATCGTCGCGTCGTGGCTTATACCACCCTAACCAAAAGAATACCCACCTTCGTTTGACAAGAACCCCTCTCCTTATTCGTCATTTGATGTAGCCGTCTGACGTGGGGATCATTTTGAAGAATTGACGAGAAAGCAAGCATCGCTTCTCTGTTTTCAGCATTTTCTGACCACCACTGTCATCCGTGTGTGACATGGCCGCCAGATTTGCACTCTCCGTGTTGAGAACAACACGACCGTGGTCCTTGATCACTTGTTCGTCTCCGTTTAGGAAGTCGTCGGAGCACTGGATTTTTCCAGCCACCTTGTTTCGTTTTGGGTAAGATCCCGGTCAAATTTCGCCAATTTCCGGTTATGTGTAGTTTGGATTGAAATGTTTAAACAGCGATCTATCTTTCCAGGTGAAAATCGAGAAATTTCAAGCCACCGGCGACCAGATTGCCCCGGGGTGAGTGAACCGGTTCAATTACAGTCTAAGGGTTCGAACCGGTCCTACTCGGTCTGAGTCCAACCTGAGTCTGACCCGAACCCGATGCCCAACCCGTCTGCCGAGTCAACCCAGTCCGAATAACCCACTGAGTCAACTCAGCTCGAGTTAGCACAGTGAGTCAGTCGAGTCAACTCAGTTGACCTCTGCCCGTTGACCTACTAACGTAAGCGTTGACCTTCTAACGTCAACGTTGACCTTGACCAAAAAGTCAAAATTTTCTGAAAAGCCCTATCTTATGTTTTTTGATGTCCTGGGTCCGTTTTTGAAGCTCGTTTCATAAAATTCTGACCCAAAAGCCTCTGAATCTGACCTTGAACCTGAACTTCTATATGTATTAATTATTCAATTATGAGTACTATGAGTAAGGACTGAACTGCAAATTTGTGTAATTGAAGTTACTCATAGCTCCTTGAATACGAATTGTTAATGGACGTCGAATTCATGTTTGAGTGTAATCGAAAAGGGTTTAATGAATCGACCGATATAGCTCAGAGTTAAGGTAATACATTACTACCCCTTGTATGCTTTACGAACATGCTGGTATTTTTTAATGCATGCATAGAAATGATGATGAGTACTGTTAATTCTGCTCAAGTCAAATCGAATATGAAAATGAGTATGATAATCTAGATAAGATTACAATGCTCGAATGAGAAGATCAATAAGTCAGAAGGATCTAGAGTTCAATAAGTAATTAATAAGGCAACTAATCTCTAAATCCGATTATTAGTGTCAAATGATTAAATATGAAGAATATTTGGATATGAAATTACATAAATGCCCTAAAGGTATGAGAATGACTAAAATACCCTTAGAATTGGAAGCGCTATAGAAGCCTACAATAGTTATGGTAAAACAACCTGATTCATCTGAAAACCTCGAACTACTTGGAAAGTTATGGTAACAAGATTTACATCTTCGAGATTGAATGGTGTTAAGGTTCCTTGATTTTGGAATGAATCTCCGAATATAGATTTACGAGAAACGACAAAAAGATATTAGAAATACTATTATGGTTAAATTGATCGAAAGGATCACATTGACTAAAAAGGCTGAACTGTCCTTAGACACCGAGGTTTGCAAATTAATTGGAACGATGGATAAACCTTTGAGTTCTGAAATTGAATGAAGTAGTTAGAGGTATCAAAATTTCGTGAATGGCCGAAACACCAACGTGTACTTAAATGATTGATATACTACATATTGTTTAATTGACAGGAAAGATGGATATCTCGAGCTTCAAAATGACTGAGATACCCCCTTGTTTAGAATACATAAATTGCCTCTGCTAAAATTCAGGAAATGTCATTAAAGCTAAAAATGACTAAAATGCCCCTATGGGTTGAAGCATGACTCACGTACGTCAATCACTCTTGATATTAATATAAGGTTGGAAGTTTTTCCGCATATAATATAAGTTCGACTACTTTGTGGCAAGTCCCGTAGTGAAATATGAAAGCAACCGTTTAGATATATGATACAGCTGGATGCATTAGAAGGGTTGGTTAGTACTGCAAGGTTGAGATATGTTAGTTTGAATGGTTTGGAGGCTCGAAAAACTTATGGAAATCTTAAATATTGTAAATCTTCATTTTATCATTGTTGGGCTAAACTACAAAATCACCCATGATAGTTAAATGACCAAAATGCCCTCGTTGGCCAAAGTAATCAAAATAGCCTTGAATGTATCCGATATCGTGAAGGATCTTGACATAGAAATCTCTGAATGCCTGGCTGGAAACCTGATGAGCAAATAGAATTTTCTTGAGCGACTGTTTATGCCTCGTTGGTATAAATTACCAAAACGTCCATGTATGATAAAATGACCATAATGCCATTGTAGGCTTAAATGTCTAAATCACTCATGATATATCTGAACGCTCTAAGATCTTGATGTATCAATTCCTGAATATCTTGTTTGAACCGTTAGTACGAACCCTTTTTAATAGGGATCTCACTTTTACAATTTGTCCAAATTGTCAAAAGTTCAATGTGTCCCCTTCCGTAATTATTGAGTATCTTCAAGGAATAAACTGTTCCATCTAGTGTGTTCTATATGTGATATATTCAGTTGAATGTGTTGTATGATTATTACAAATTAATAAATAATCTAATGACTTAATTATGAATGATGATATGCTTGATGAAATTATGAACTGGTCATATGGTAGCATTTTCTGCCTACCCATTGTAAGTCTGCTCGATTTGTATACTTGGTATATGATTGTGCTATGTGGTTATTTGATCAGTGATAATATTGTCTATCTACATGATGTAAGTAATAGTATATTATGTTAGCTTGACCTAGGATGGTACACTCTGTTTGCATGATGAATGATGATATCGTCTACTCAATGGTATGCCTATATATGTGTCTAAAGAGCATGAACTTCTGTTTCTGATGCCTCGAATGGAATATGTCTGTCATATGTATTTTGTTACTCATGTCTGAAATCTGAATACCGATTGTTATCTGAGGTATACTGTTGGGTTATGTTATGAAGTCTATGTTGGTACAACCCTGATCAAGCTGGTAAATCCTTATGGACTCAAGGTCTCCCCTTGGGTAGGTGTCGATGCTTTAGCACGGGTAAATCCTTATGGACCTAAGGCAGCCCCTTAGGTGGCACCTATGCCCATCGGGCCTAGGGTAAGTCCTTATGGATGCAGTTCTGGGGGACTGCATATTTGGTGTAAGGTTGGAGGGTAGTTACTAGTAAACCCTTGCATGTACTTGAACATTTTATTTTGTGTCCTTATGATATGACTGGTTTGTATTTATGCTTGTTTGATCTGCACTTATTGGACCACACTAGGCACTAAACTCTTTGTTTCATCTTCGTAATCTATCAGCTAGTATAATTTGTTGCGTGTAAAAGTGTCTATCGCAATTTTAGTGCAAGTGTACATGAAGCAAGTAGTAAAGTGATACGAAGTATCAAATATCGTCTCCACAGGGACTGGGCTAATAGCTTCACCTTGAATTACTGCACGAGAGTAAAGAAAATATTTGAGAAAGTTGTCACGAGAATAATAAAGAAAACTTAAATAAAAGAGTAGAGAAATCAAGATAGAGAGAATGGGCTGGTATTGAATTGCTCAGTAGTGTAGGTATTGCTAAGTCTAGGAAATCCAGTTCTGTCGTCGTCCCCGTCGCGGCAGCACCTGTCGCGGCGTCAGTCTGTTGCTTGTCGCGGCAACGAACACTCAACTTCGTACTTCAAGTTTGGAAAGAATCCCTGCTTTTCCTTGGCCTATCCCTAGGTCCAAGTCTGTCGATGATCACGTCTTTGGTGATACCTCCCGGCGTGAATCGAAGGATGAACACCGATGTTGTTGAATTCTTCTTTAGCCACTTAACCTCATCCTATCCCTAGGTCCGAGATAGTTCAACTATAAACTAGAGAACTCGCACTTATTCCTTTTGTATACTTAACTCTCCCGATATTAAGTAAATAGATAACCTCACAATGCTCTCCCGATGCTCTTGCAAGATGTTAATAACCAGAATAAGAGAACTTGAAGTTTATTTTATTGAACTGAAAATTCCTAAAACAAAAGCAACCCTTGCAACTACTTTACAAGACAACCCGTAGCCCTAAGGGTAATTTAGAACATGATGAGAGGATGAAAACGACTAGGGTTTTGGGAAGAAGGCTAGAGAATGCGTGATATCCTCCCTAGGTCGAAATACATGCCCTTATATAGGCTTTGGGTCCAAGTTTTCTAAAATAGCAAGAATACAACTTTAAATTAAAGTACAACTCTAATAAAGACTAAATCTTCAGAGAATCTAACTTTAAATCGTCCTCCTTCTTGCTTGGGATTTTCTCTCATTGAACTTTGGGCTTGGAATTCCTTCCGATCTAGTGGTTTTCCACGACAGACGGGCTTAATTTTCTCTATCTGTCGAGGTCCACTTTGCTTCTTCTCCTCAAAACTGCTGTCGTCCTCTGCTGTCACGACGGCAACCATGGCAGCATCGTCCTCCTTGACTGCTCGTTCAGTTCCAGCTCTTTTGCTTCACTATCCAGCGCCTGCCTCTTCAGCTGCTACAGCAGCAACCTGCAAAAGCAACCAATTTCAGTTGAAACTGTGCCTTTTAATATATTTGTGATGTCTAACTGTAAACTAACCTAAATGCAATGAATAATTCTTGAATGCAACAGAAATATGGGTTAAATAGGGGGTAAATAATAGAACTTTTACACACTCAACACACCCCCAAACTCAAGTTTTTGCTTGCCCTCAAGCAATTCAGATCTAAAGAAAAATGAAATATTTTTGTTTTGGCTTAAAACAGTGAACTTTCCCTTACCCTTCATTCGTTCCCTGTGACGGCAGCACCCTCTCGGATAATCTAGGATCTGTTCGGAGTCTCACTATAGTCCTCGTGCAATGTGTGCATGCTTGTGAACAGTTATATGCCAAGACTCTCTTAGTTTCACTAGAATATTTCAGCTCTTAACTCGAATTTTTATGCCAAAGTTTATCTTTTGAAGGCATTTTTTATGCTCCTTTGATTTTTTTGTTTTGACTCGATTTCACTATTTTTTAAGCTAAAGTTTCACTAGAGCCAGTTTTAGGCACCTCTAGCTAACTTCCTAGAGCCAGTTTCAGGCACCTCTAGGGCTGTTGAGTCCTTTTTTGCTAACTTCTTTCCTAGAGCCAGTGTTAGGCACCTCTAGGGGCTATTCAAGTTCTAAGCTTCCTATTCTAGTTAACTAGAAGAGTTCTAAGCAGTATAACAGTCACAAATGTGATTAAGTTTTCAGAACTATAGAAAGGCTCTAAACTTCTCCTAAAACTATTCTAAAGGCACTGCCACGACAGATCTGTCACGGCAGGTAAGTTCAATTCACAAACTTAAGCCAAATTTTTTCAGATTTTCATCATTTTTTTAACCAGAAATAAACTAAGTAAAGACACAAATTTTAAGACTAAAATTGGACTCTATTAATGGAGGGATGCCACCCCAAACTCGAGGGTTGCATTGCCCTCAATGCAAATGACAAGTAAAAATAAAGATAAAGACAGTACATCACAAAATATATAGGCAGACAACAGAAATAAGATAAGAAACTTAAATTTTAATCGATGTCTTCGCTACTGCTGCTGACTCTAATCTGGCGGTGGGCACGAGCTTTCGGAGCTGGCTGGCAGATGGGGGAGGCAGATGTGTTCTTTGCTTTGGATCCTGGTTGGGGAGATATGTGGGGGTTGCTCCATAACATGGACTTTAGAGCTGCTGTTGCTGTCCTCACCGCTGCTGCTGTCACTACTGCTGCCGCTGGCTCTTGGCATATTGTTTTTGTCTGCCATGCGCTTCTACCTTTTCACCGGTGAAAACTCATTCGATAGATTCCTCTTAATAGAGGGTTCATTGTCACTGGCGGCCCAAACGGAGGAGGACGAGAAACCGGCAATGAAGGCGTCAAGTTCCTCTGATGCCATTCTGCGTTTCGTGTCACGGGCAGACGGCTCAGCACCGTTGCTACCGGCGGCTGTCGGGGCAGGTGATGGTGTTGAGGCGGCAGAGGGTGTCCGTGGTGTGGCAGTAGGTGTGGGAGTGTGGGCAGGTGTAGTGATAGTAAAATAAAGTGCAGGGAAGGTGGGGAAGACATCATCAGGGAAATTTAAAGAATTATGGATAAAGTTTACCGTAGAGGTAGTAAAATCCCTGATGAAGGTCATCAGACCGAGCTGCCGTTCCTCCATCTTCTGAATGGCAGCTAAAATCTGGGAGGAGGAGTCTGTCGGGGCGGCTGCTGCGGCAGCTGGTTCAGTCTCTGGCTGCTCTATCTTGTCGGCTGTCGTGGCAGCTGGATCAAATGATGACAGAGGAGTGGCAGCGGTCAGATCCATGAGGCTGAGGATGTTCTTTTCTGTCCAACCTTTCCCTTGGACTCGAAGATCAGTGATCACTTCTGGTACGCTATGGCCACGGCAGAGGGAGGTGATGAGGTATGGGAGGTAAAGCGGACCCGTCGGCCTGTGTGCGCACTCCAAGTTGCTTTCACAGATATAGCTGCCCACGTTAATGGGCCTTTCATGTAAAATGGAGTGAATTAAGGCTAACCTTGGCTGGTCGACTGTGGTATTGTGTGACGACGGCATGATACGCTTTTTGATAAAAGCATTCCATAATTTAGCCTCCGGCAGCAGTTGAGTCCTCTTTACCGTCCGTGGGTTCTTGCGGCTAGTGTTCCATTGGGTTCCCTCATCAGTCAGCTCTTCCATGACAGCATCATTGGCAGCAGGGTCTAGGGTGTTGAGGAACTGTTGGTGAGCGTCGTCGTTGCTGCCGACGTAGAATCCATATAGTGTGTTAATGTACTCAGCTTCAAACGACACTTCTTTTCCTTGTACAATTATCGTTGCCGACGTCCTACTGCTAATGGCAGCGTAGAATTCTCGTACCAACGAGACGTTCATCACTTCAGGCTGTTCAGCAGAAGTCTGCCACTGTAGAGCTCGAATTTTCCGGGCTATGAACGGCTTTAGGCCCAGATTTTTCTCCCTTGATGTGTAAATGAAACCCCTTTCTTCCCACATATCTCTGATCGCAAAAGAGCGTGGGGTGGTTGCTGTCGGTGTGGAACTGGAAGCAGCATTCCTACGGGTTTGCCTGGAAGACATTGTTGCAAGGGTTGTGAAAAATGGAAATGAAAATAAAAATTTCTAAAAGAGGCAAGTAAGAATTGTAGAAGTGAGTGAAAATGAAAAAATGAAACGGGGTTTATATAGAAAGAGATTTGCTGCCCGTTGGAGCTGTAACGATAGGCGTGAATAACGGGGCCAGCTGTTACGCGTTAGCGTGTTTGACGCGTCTGTCACACGTTTCCGTGTCTGCTACGCGTCTGTGACATGTTTCCGCATCTGTCGTGACAGCGTGTTGACAACCTGTATTTTCCGCGTCTGTCGCGGCAGCTGTAACGACAGGCTCCAAAATTTGGGCTTTGTTGGGCTGGTGGATGGGTGGTGGGCTGAGTTCACTTCTCATGTTCTTCTTGACTCCTTTATTTCCTAAAAACTGAAAAACAAAAGCTTTATTCAAATAAAATAAATCTTATTTCCTAATAAATAATAAGTAATAATGAAACTAAAAATAAAAATAAAAATTAGGTTAAATTAGGAATGTTGGGTGGGGCATCTCCTAAGGCAACCACTTCCTGCATTCTTGGGGCTTCAGTCCCCTGATAATGCTTTAAGCGTTGTCCGTTGACTTTGAATTGGTGCCCGTCTTTTAATGATCAGATTGTGATGGCACCATGGGGAAAAACCTGTCCTACTTGGAACAGGCCAGACCATATAGATTTAAGCTTCCCTGGGAAGAGTTTCAATCTAGAATTGAATAGCAATACAAGCTGCCCTGGGCAGAACTGTCGTGGCAGCAACTTCTTGTCATGCCACTTCTTAGTTTTATCCTTGTAGATTCTTGCATTGTCATAGGCCATTGTCCGGATTTCTTCAATTTCGTTCAGATCCAATAGCCTTTTCTGCCCTGCCTTGTCCAAGTCCATATTCACTGCCTTGATTGCCCAGTATGCTCTGTGCTCGACCTCGACAGGTAGATGACATGTTTTCCCGTAAATCAATCGGTAAGGAGACATTCCCAATGGAGTTTTAAAAGTTGTCCTATAAGCCCATAATGCATCAGTAAGGAGTAAAAACCAATCTTTCCTAGTTGGCTTGACCATCTTCTCAAGAATGTTCTTAACTTCCCTGTTGGATATTTCAGCTTGTCCATTAGTTTAAGGGTGATATGTTGTTGCAATCCGATGCTTGACACCATACTTCTTCAAGGCAGCAGCAATAACCCTGTTGTCGAAATGTCTCCCTTCATCACTGATGATCGCCTTAGGGATACCAAACCTAGAAAAAATATTTTTGTGTAAAAACCTTTGAACTATCTTGGCATCGTTCTTTTGAGTGGCGATAGCTTCAACCCACTTAGAGACATAATCTACTGCCAGGAGGATGTATAAATTCTCACATGAAGATGGGAATGGTCCCATAAAATCAATCCCCCAAACGTCGAAGATCTCGACTTCTAGAATGTTCTGCAGCGGCATCTCGTGTCTCCTTGAGATGTTTCCTGTCTGTTGGCACTTGTCACAACTCTTGTAGAAGATTTGTGCATCTTTATATAGTGACGGCCAATAAAACCCTGACTGCAGCACCTTGGCAGCAGTTTTGTTGCCTCCTAAGTGACCTCTATACTGTGAAGCATGGCAGTGATGAAGTATGTCTTCTTGCTCTTCCTGTGGTACACATCTCCTTATAACTTGATCTGGACAGATTTTGAAAAGAAGAGGTTCGTCCAATAATAATGCTTAACATCATTTTGGAACCTCTTCCTGGCTTGATAATTAAGGTCAGAAGTAATTATTCCGCTAACTAAGAAATTAACGAAATCAGCATACCAGGGGAGTTCAGAAGACTTACCTGCCGCCATGGCTGTCGCGGTAGTGACTGTGGCAGTAAAGAGCTGCTCATCTGGGAAGGTCTCCAATATGTTTGTCTCATCTGTCGGTAGACTCTGTCCCTTCTCCAGCCTTGACAAGTGATCTGCCACTTGATTTTCTGTCCCCTTTTTGTCCTTGATTTCAAGGTCGAATTCTTGCAATAACAGGATCCAACGTATCAATCGAGGCTTTGCATCCTTTTTTGGGAACATATACTTCAATGCAGAGTGGTCTGTGTGCACTATGACCTTCGTTCCAAGTATATAAGAACGAAACTTGTCAATGGAGAATAGCACATCTAGTAACTCCTTCTCTGTGGTGGTATAGTTTACTTGGGCGTCGTTTAGAGTTTTGCTAGCATAATATATGACGTGAAACAATTTGTCTCTCCGTTGCCCAAGTGCTGCCCCGACAGCATAGTCACTAGCATCACACATGATCTCAAATGGATGTGTCTAGTCTGGTGACTGTACTATTGGGGTTGTTACCAGTTTTTCCTTCAGAACCTTGAATGCTTCAGTACATTCTTCGTTAAAGTCGAAGGGTCTGTTCTGCTCCAGAAGATGACATGGGGGCTTAGTGATTTTTGAAAAATTCGCAATGAACCTTCGGTAAAAACCAACATGTCCTAAGAAACTTCTGATTCCCTTGATTGTGGTGGGCGGCGGCAGCTTTTCGATCACTTCTATCTTAGCCCTGTCGACTTCTATGCCACGGCAGCTAATCTTATGGCCAAGGACTATCCCTTCATCCACCATGAAGTGACATTTTTCCCAGTTCAATACTAAGTTTGCTTTTTCACATCTTTAGAGTACCTTTTGTAGGTTGCCTAGGCAGCTTTCAAAATCGTCTCCAAAGACTGAAAAGTCATCCATAAAAATCTCTAGGAAGTCCTCCACCATATCGAAGAATATGGCCATCACACACCTTTGAAAGGTGGCTGGTGCATTGCATAGTCCAAATGGCATTCTCCTAAAAGCGTATGTTCCATAGGGGCATGTAAATGTCATCTTTTCTTGATCTTCTGGTGCAATAGCTATTTGATTATAGCCTGAATAACCATCAAGAAAACAATAGTAAGGTTTACCCGCTAATCTATCAAGCATTTGATCAATAAATGGTAAAGGAAAGTGGTCTTTTCGGGTAGCTTTATTAAGCTTCCGATAGTCCATACAAACCCTCCAACCGGTCACAGTCCTGGTTGGGATTAACTCATTGTTTTCGTTGGTCACCACAGTCATTCCTCCTTTCTTGGGAACACATTGCACCGGGCTCACCCATTTGCTGTCCGAGATGACATAGATTATTCCAGCATCTAACCACTTGATTATCTCTTTTCGTACCACCTCTTTCATCGCATGGTTTAGCAGCCTTTGAGCATCTATAGTCGGCTTATGATCATCCTCGAGAAGGATTTTATGCATACATAATGTCCGACTAATGCCTTGAATATAAGCTATCGTCCATCCAATAGCCTTTTTGTGCTGCTGCAGCATCCCTATTAACTGTTGTTCCTGTTCCTGCATCAACTTGGAAGAGATGATTACGGGCAACATATCATTTAAACCAAGAAAAACATATTTTAGCTGCCCTGGCAGGGGCTTAAGATCTAAAACAAGGGGCTCAACAGTTGATGGCTTTTGGATTGCATGGTTATCCGAGGTATAATTTAAAGTCTCGAAAAACTTACCTGGACAATTTCCTATCAAGTTTACCTCCTCCTGATCTTCAGTATCAGATTCTGAGGAGTTGCTGTTGTCGGTACTGTCGTGACAGTCCTGTAAGTGGCTGCCGAGGCAGTGACCAATTTTAATGTCCTGTAAGATTGGGCTCTGTTTTGAGATGTCTTTTTGATGTATTTTGGATGTCTAAATGATGTGTGATTGAGGTTTAATCAATGCAATCCCGAATAGGTTGATTTTCCTAAGTTTTTACTTGTGAAAATGGTGGTTTTGGGGTGATCTTGGTGTTTTGTTAATGCCGAAGGTATAAGGACGTGTTTGGGATCATTTTGGATGTTAATTGATGTTTAAGAATTGTTAGAAGTGATGGATCTTGGCTGGGTTAGGTTTTGGAAGTGTTTGGATGTGATTTCGGTTGTGTTTGGTAGCCGAAATGTTGGATTTGCAAAGAGCAGCGAGTTTAGGTGTGTTGCTGGTGTTTTTAATGCATAATGATGCATTAATCCTCTGTTGTTATGTGCTTGAAACAGGGGAGAATGATCCGTGAGCAATAGAGGTAGCGTTGATGGTTTCGGATGCTTGGAAGGCTTGTTGGCTAGCCTAGTTTTGTGTATCGGTGAGTGAAGTTGGGTTTTCAGCTTTGAAACCAATGTTTGAAGGTTTTTGGGAGCTTAGTTTAAGTCTAAACAACTTAGCTAAGCTCAAGAGTAAGTAAATGGAATTTCTCTCTTGGTTTGTGTTATGAATTGGTTTTTAAAGCACTTGTGATTGTTGGATGCAATGCATGTGATTTGCATGTTTAAATTCTATTTTGAAAGCATATTTTAGCATGGTTTAATGCTGGTTTTGAAAGTCATGTGTGAAGGATGCTCAAGGTAAGAGATCCTTGGTTTTGTACATTGGAATTGTGGAATTGATGCATAGTGTTGCATGTTGTTTAATGGCTTTGTTTAATGCTTCAAAACAGTGAAGTCATGATGGTAATTGGTGGTTTTGGCATTTTGGTTATGCTTGTAAAAACAATGGATTAATGTGGTAAAATGGTTATATTGGCAAGTGATGTAAGCGGTTCTTGGTTACTTTAATCGGATATAGTTAGCCGGCTATAGGATTGGGTGCACCGTGAATTGAGTCGCCTTGGATGTCGAGGGGGTTGTAATTGTACCGTAAACTCCATCCGAGAATCCTAGCGATTGAGGAAATTGGTTTCACCACGATGGAGGATGGCTCTCGTGGGTGGGCTTGGTTTAGTGCCACCACGATGGAGGATGGCTCTCGTGGGTGAACCTTGTTAAAGTCACCACGATGGAGGGTGGCTCTCGTGGGTGGACTTTGTTAAGCGTCACAACGGTGGATGGTTGCTCCCGTGTGTGAGCTTGGTTAAGGTGATTACAATGGTTGTGGTAGCTTCCATTTGTAAGCCTTGTGATGTGTCCCGGCTCTCGCTAGTGTGTTATACAACTTCCGATGAGTGATGTTGAGGGGTTGAGATTGTACTGTTAAACTCCATCACGGGTGTTGAGGGGGTTGTAATTGTACCGATAAACTCCACCTTGTGTTGTTCGGTTGTGTGTATGGAGCGTGTAGGACAACGCTTGTAATCCGCGTATCCGATTGTGTCTTGTGTCTTGTGTTGTGATGGTTTGTGAATTATCACTTGGAAGCCAATATAGTGTTCTTGGATGTAATGAAGCATGAGATGCTTGAAATGATACAAGGTTGCATGGAAAGTGTGTAATGTTCCAAGAATGCATGTATTACTTGTTAAGCTTGTACAAGTGTTTATCTTCTATTGAGAATGGTGCATATGTGCATGGGAATCTCTTTAGTGCATTGAAGTCTTGTGAGGACTTGTTTTAAAAGGCATGTAGTGCATTGATGTTTTTGGTAGTTCATGAGTTTTGCATTTGTTGAATGCATGAGATAGTTTGAAGGAACCAATGGTTTTTGAAAGGTTTTGCTTTGAAATGGCCATCAAGCATATGGTAAGTATGTTGTGAAGTGGAAGTGTTTTCCAAGGAATTTGAGTTTAACCTTGCATGTGGTGTTTATGCATGGAAAGGTTTAATTAATGGTTTTTGTAAGAATGTGTTTTGGGGTAAATTGTTTAGTTTTTCTAAGCTAAAGGTTGGTTTTCATGTTGAGCAAGACATGGTTTAAAGCATGATGTTTCAAAAGAGGTTTTTCAACCAATGCTTTGATTTATCGATTTACAACTACTTTTTCAAAGGGGTTTTATGACTCGCTGCATTGATGGTGTGTTGGTTTTGAGCATTCCTCACTAAGCATTATGTGTTTACGCTCCTTTTTGTCCATCAATGCAAATATTTGAAGTTGGGACAGCAAGAAGCAAGGGATTCAATGAGAGCTCCACTTGAGAAGTATGTCTCGGTTAATAGCTATAGATAATAAAGGCAATGGGGGGAGAGTCTTTTATATTGATGTATAATGAGATTGTGTATGTTGGACAAGTTTGGTTTATGATTTTGAACTATGTGGTTTAACACTTGCAACGTTTGAATCTTCTTATTCATAAGTCGTTATGCTATGCTTCTTGTTTTAAAAGCATGATTAAGTGTTGGATGTGTTGAATGAGTTGGTGCACCTAGGGGTTGTTTTGTATCTAGATTTTAATGCAATTTGGTAGTTATGATGCTTGGCAAGTTGTTGATTTGTTGAGGATTGATTTGGAGCATGTTCGATGGGGTTTAGATGTGTTAAAACAGGCCTATCTGCTGTTTCTGGGCAGGGTGTTTCGAAACACCCTTGCCTGTTTCGAAACAGGTGCTTGATTTGGCATGGGTGTTTCGAAACGGGTAGAGGTGTTTCGAAACACTTTGGCTACTGCCAAGCCCTGTTTCTGAACGGGCTAACCCCGTTTCGAAACACTTGACCGTTGGGCACTGATTTGAATGGTTTTGAGGTTTCCAAGCTTTACGTTTTAGTCCTGATTTTTGTATGTGCAATTGCTTGAGTTTGAGATGTCCGTTTGAGATGAAATTTGACAGAGAAGCATGAAACATGACTAATTTCATAATGGTAACTTAAAAATTGGTAAAGTCCTCTTAATTTTCAGAATTTACAAATTGGTCTCTAAATTCGTATTTTGTGCAATTGGGTCCCTTATTGTTTTCCGATTGATGTGATTTTTAAGTATGCTTATCTCAAGAGTATGCCTAGGTTTAATGTGCATCTAGACAAGTTTTAAAATAAAAAAAAGGGTCGTTAATAAAGGTTGACTTTCAGGTTGACTTTGGTTTTCCCCGTGTAATCTTCGTAGTCCGGGTCAACCGTCTAGGCCGGGCTAAGGAGGTTACAATTACATCTCATAACTTAAAAAATTCCATACTTGGAAGCTAAGATAGCACAACTGGCACACTTGGAGGCCCTCTCCTTGCTTAAGCAACCCACGAACTACGGATCTGTATTGTCGAACAAAAGAGAGCGTAAGCATAAAGCTTAGTGAGGGTAAGCTCATAAAACAAACCTCGACAATGCAGGGTCCAAGCACGAACAACACAACCAAGGAAGAATGCATGTTCTTACCTTCAAAGCCGCAAGAGTCAAAAATAAATGATGCATGAACACAATATCAATATCATGTCATGCTCAACAAGTCCATAAACACAACATATGGAAACACATATATCAAACGTATTGGCACCTAGCTATGACCCGAATACGCGGATAACAACCGTTGGAACTCACATCCAACGACACAACCATTCCCTTACGGTGGGATTATACTCATCACCGTTTCACGCGGAGGGGATTCCACTCATCCTCACGCCCCGTCGATGGGATTCCACTCATCACCGATTAACATATAAAAGAAGTTTTCCGGGTGCACCCGTACTCCATCTTGATGACTACCATCACCAAGACCACGCACGCATTTCGACTCTCGCGTGCACACTAAACATCCTAATGATCGATCATTTGTACCCAAGCATACTAGTGCCAATACTAACTCATATCATTAATCAACCTCACTTCTTTCTTACCAATTTCCGTGCTTAGCACGTACTCACCATTATTTACCATCATTCACAAACCACATTCCACAACCACATGCATATCACAATGCATCACACATCATGCCTCAACACACATGTATATCACAATATACATAACAACATTAATCACAATGAATATGAATTAAGAGGCCATTTGGAAGTTCAACCAAAGGTCTCCTAAACTAAACTTGAGATTAGGCTACCACTCTAATCCCAACTCTAGATGGGTTTACCAAGCCCAACCTAGGTCTACATGCTTGAACCAACGTTTGAAAACCAATTTAATCCAAGTGGAAATCATTAACCACTCACCGACTATTCCAAGCTCAACAACTCTAGCTGATCAATCCATCGAGCTATCCGAATTCATTCCCGAGGCTTCACCAACACAATTCATTGCTTCTAAACATCCCAACACAATCAAAACAACCACATTTCAGTCCAAAAATCACTATAGCAAACCCGGAACACAATCCAAGCATAAATCACATGAATTCAAGCTAAAAACAACCCCATGAGTGCCATTTTCGAGCTGCCTAAAAGCCAAACCAGAAAACCATGTTTCCAACCTCCCAAGTGTCATCTAATAAACCCAAAACAACCCTCAAACATAGTCTAACCATCAGCCCTCAAGATTTCACCCAAAACCAACCTTAAACCCCTCTAAATTCCCCAACAAACCCAAATTCATGAATCATCATAAAACCTTGTAAAAATCACATATGTTGGACCTTTTAGATAGTATATAACTCATCTAACCTCAACAAATCAAAAGCTCAACTAAAAGCAAACAAAGATAACATTTTTAATCCAAAACTTCAAAATGAAAAATCATGGGTTTTAATGAAAACTAAAGGTATAGATATGTAGAGAACGATAAGGACAACTCAAAAATACGTTCACCTTTCGAAAACCTTCAAAGATGAGGAACAATGGTGATGGAATAGTAACTCAATGTGAAGGGGGAGCTTTGTTGCGAAAATGGGAAGAGAAGGGGGCAGAAGATGGGTGAAAATCAATTTTTAATGTTTTGTTTTAATTTAAAGGCCAAAGACCATTTTACCCTTAATGAAATGAAGTATTCACAAGGGCATGACATACATGGCTAAATGGGCTTGATTTAAAATAAGTCCAACATAAAATTTATTTGTTTTGAAACCACGAGGCCCAAAATAATATAGTTACACCCGACCCCCAAACCCGGGTGTTACAACTCTCCCCCACTTAAGGAATTTCGTCCCTGAAATTACCTGACGGAAACAAGTACGGGAACTGCTCAAGCATATCAGCTTTCCTCTCCCACGTGACCTCTCCACACCTCTATGTCTCCACAACACCTTGACCAACTCTATGGTCTTTCCACGCAACACCTTGCTATCCGAAGCAAGTATCTCAACTGGTTCTTCATTGTAAGACAAATCCGGATTTAGTTCTATCTACTCAACGGGCATAACATGAGACAGATCTGATCTATATCTCCTAAGCATTGACACATGAAAGACATCGTGGATCTTCTCTAACTCTGAATGCAATCTCAAACGGTAAGTTACTGGCCCAATCCACTCAACTATCTCATACGGACCGATAAACCTCTGACTCAACTTGCCTTTCTGGCCAAAATGCATTACCTTCTTCCACGGAGATACTTTCAGAAACACTTTCTCACCCACAGAAAACTCAACTATTTTCTCTTCAAGTCTGCGTAAGATTTCTGACGATCGGAAGCTGGTTTCAAACGGTCACAAATCAACTTCACTTTATCAGTAGTCCCCTTAAGCAAATCTGGCATAGGTAATCATTTCTGACCCGTTTTAGCCCAACAGATCGGAGTTCTACATCGTCTACCATACAGTGCCTCATAAGGAGCCATCTGGATACTATCCTGGTAACTGTTGTTGTAAGAAAACTCGACTAAGGGTAAATGATTTTCCCATGAACCCTAAAAGTCAATCACACAACAACAGAGCATATCCTCTAATACATGTATCACTTGCTCTGACTGACCATCAGACTACGGATGATAAAAAGTACTGAAATGCAAACAGATACCTAGGGCACTATGCAAACAACCCCAGAACCTCGCTGTGAATCTCGGATCTCTGTCTGATACATAAGACTTCGGAACTCCATGCAGTCTCACAATCTTGCGGATGTACAAATCCGCCAACTTGTCTAAAGAGTTTGTGGTGTTCACTGCTAAGAAATGAGCACACTTAGTGAATCTATCAACTATCACCCAAACTGAATTATTCTTCGAACGAGACAACGACAACCCTGACACAAAGTCTATAGTGATTCTCTCCCACTTCCATTCTGGAATCTTCAAAGGTTGTAACAAACCTGAAGGAACCTGATGTCCTGCCTTTAAACTCTGACAAACCATGCAACGGCTCACATACTCGGCTACATCCTTCTTCAAACCAACCCAGAAATAATCACTCTTCAAATCTTGGTACATCTTAGTACTTCCTGGATGCATAGAAAAAGGACTCGAATGTGCTTCGCTCAGAATCACACGTCTCAACTCAACATCTTCAGGTACTACAACTCTGTCTCTAAAACGCAACACATTCTCATCATTGAAACTGTACTATGTCGGTCTACCTTTAGCAATGTCCTGAACTTGTGAAGCTAAAGACACATCTAGCAACTATTTCTCTCTAATCATCTGAATCATTGAAGGCTTCACTTGCAACTCGATAATCAAACCACCATCCCCTGATACACTCAGTCTAGCAAACATAGCTCGCAACTCAACTGCAACTTTTCTGCTCAACGCATCAGCTACTACATTTGCCTTACCCGGATGGTACTCGATAGTCAAATCATAATCTTTCAACAGCTCAAGCTATCTTCTCTGTCTCAAGTTCAACTCTCTCTGAGTCATCAGGTACTTCAAGCTTTTATGATCAGTGTAAACCGTGCACATCTCACCATACAAGTGGTGACACCAAATCTTCAATGCAAACAATACTGCTGCTAACTCAATGTCGTGCATAGGGTAGTTCTTCTCGTGCACCTTCAACTGTCTCGAAGCATAAGCAACAACTCTCCTTTCTTGCATTAGAACACAACCTAGACCTACGTAGGAAGCATCGCTATAGATCACAAACTCTTTTTCTAAAACTGGCTGCACTAACACTGGAGCATTCATCAAAGCCTCTTTTAATTTCACAAATGCCTTCTGTCTCGCATCTGACCACTCAAACTTCACTCCCTTTTGCAACAATTTAGTCGACGGAGCAGCTACTCTAGAGAAATCATCAACGAACCTCCTATAGTAACCAACTAGTCCTAGGAAACTCCTAATCTCAGTCACCGACTTAGGTTGTTTCCACTCAACAATAGCTTCAATCTTTGTCGGATCAACGCAGATACCTTCGGCTGATACCACATGGCCAAGAAACAAAACCTCTCTAATCCAGAACTCACATTTACTCAGTTTAGCATGCAACTGGTTGCTCATCAATCTCTGCAAAACAAGTCTCAAGTGCTCATCATGTTCTTATTCTTATCTCGAGTACACAAGGATGTCATCTATGAAAACAACTACAAACCGGTCTAGATAGTCTCAGAAAATTTTGTTCATCATATCCATGAAAGATGCTGGTGCATTCGTGATCCCAAACGACATCACAAGGAACTCGTAATGATCGTATCTAGTCCTAAAAGCTGTCTTCGGTACATCACACTCTTTTACCTTCAACTGATAGTACCCTGATCTCAAATCTATCTTCAAAAACACTGAGGCACCCTTTAACTGATCAAACAAGTCATCTATACAAGGTAACAGATACTTGTTCTTTACCGTCAACTAGTTCAACTTCCTATAGTCGATACACATTCTCATACGGCCATCCTTCTTCTTCACAAACAACACTGGAGCACCCCAAGGCGAACTACTAGGCCTTATAAAACCTCGGTCTAACAACTCCTGAAGCTGACTTTTCAATTCTTTCAACTCTTTTGGAGTCATACGGTACAGAGCAATAGAAACTGGGGTAGACCCTGAAACAATCTCAATCACAAACTCTACATCTCTGTCAGGAGGCAAACCTGGTAACTCTTCTGAAAACACATCCGGATAATCACAAATTGTCCTGATATCTTTCGGTCTAACCTCACTCATATTCAGATTCATCACATACGCTAAATAAGCCCCACAACCGGAATTCATCAACCTATGAGCCTCTAAAGCCGACACAACGTTCAACAAGAACTTAACGTTCTCGCCTACTACCACTACCTCGTAGTCATCAGAAAACTTCAATGAAATTCTCTTTGTCTCAAAATCTACACTAGCTCTGTGCTCAACCAACCAATCCAAACCCAAAATAATATCAAAACCATATAAAGGAAGCTTCATCATATCAACAGGAAACACGTGACCATGAATCTTCCATGGACACCTCTTATACATCCGTCTAACTACAACTATCTCACCGAAGGAAATAGTCGCATGCATCCCTACATCTAAAATCTCAACAGGTATGTCTAACTTATTTGCATGCTCACTCAAAATGTAAGAATGCGTGGAACCCGAATCAACTAAGGAAAGCAAAGACATGGACTGTAACTCGAAATTACCTGCTATCACATTTGTGTCATTCCCTGCCTCTCTCTGTGCGTAAACTCTAGCTGGTCCACCGGCCTCTGGCTGGACTGCCACTACAAGAGCAAGAATCCTCGGTGCCTCTATCCTAGGTGCATCAGCCCTCGGCTGGAAGTAACCACGACCGCGCCCACGGCCTCTCTGGTAGTCGATCGCTCTCACAGGAGCATGTGCCTGAATCGGTGCATGTGCCGCCTGATGCGGACACTCTCTCCTGAAGTGGTCTCTCGATCCACAGTTCCAGCAAGCATGATAGTTTCCTCAACACTCTCTTAAATGATGTCACCCACAACGGGCACACTCGGGCAAATGCCCTATAGTCCTCTGGCTCTGGTGGCCTCTACCATGGTGGCCACCGCCACGCCTATGGTCAAACTAATGTCCACTGCCCCGATGCCTCTTGGCATCACCACGATCAAAGTTGTTGTGCCTCTTCCCTGAACTAGGTCCCCCCGTACGCTTGGTCAACCCCAAGCTATGCTCGATGTCCTTGGCCCTAGCGACCAAGACAAAAAAAATAGAATAATCAGTAGCCAAGGTGTACCTCTTGACTTCCTCATGAAGCTCATATCTGAACCTATCACAACGGTCCCTCTCAGTAGGAACCAACTCTGGAGCATACTGACTCAGTGGAACAAAGCGGAACTTGTAGTCTGTCACTGATGCATCTCTCTGAACAAGAGTCATAAACTCCCGCTTCTTCTCATCCAGATATCTCGGGCCCAAATACCTCTTCCTAAAAGCGGTCTCAAAGAAATTCCAACTGATCTCGGCCTTAGGCACGCTGGTAGTAATGGTGACCCACCAGGTGTAGGCATCACCCTGAAGCAACGAAACTACACAACCCAACTTACGAGCCCTAACACATCCCATCTGAGCTAAGATACGGACTGTCTTATCTAGCCACAACTTTGACCTCTCAGGCGTAGATCCCCTGAACTCATCTGCTCCTAGGCTACGAAGTCTCTCTAACGGTAAGCTAGCATCATCACCTCTCGGCTGAGCTGCAGCCTGAGCTCCGGCAACTACAGCCTGAAACGCTCCCGCTATAGCTTGAACTAGCGGAGCCATATCTATCCCTGCAGGACCTTGGCCACCCTGGCCAACCTGAGGTCCCGCTCCCTCAGCTCCAGCCTCGCCTTCAACATCAAGTTAAGGAGGTGGGGTGGAGGAGCTCCGACTCTAACAGCAGGCTCTTCCACATGAGCCTCTACTCCAACCACCGGCTCATTAACAGGAGCCGCAACACGGGGTTCCTGGCGAACCAACCTCGGTCTACCTCTAGGCCTCGATATACCCGCTCACAGATAACAACTACAACAACAACATACAAAACTTGGGTTAGCAAGGGCAAGGGTCCAAGTGGCTCAAGTATGTTTCCCTCACTTAAAAATCCTTTTTCCGATGTAATAAAAGCAATGAGACTCTACTCAACATGCTTCAAACAACATACATACACAGTCAATCAAACAAGCATCAAACATACTTGATAAACAAGCAAACATGCTTACATGGCAAGCAAACACCGTGCAATTGCAATGCAAGAATTTAACTTACCTCACTTACCTGCCCGAGGTCTCGGAAACCTCAGGCTCTGATATCAACAAGTGTAACCCCCTCGTCCCGGTTCGGGCGACTGACCGTTCTGAGTGGGCTACAGGGGATAACCGAGGCGAAACCCATTAAGGCTCCACTTCGGTTAACAATCCGAGAAAACTTTTTCATTTATTATCTTGTCTAGATGGATTAAATTAAATCTATGTTTGAAGCGGCAGCGGAAAACAAGACTCACAAGAAGCCTAACAACAAACAGGGCTTAAGCCCAACCTTTGAGAACCTTTAGAGATGTCAAAAAGCCCCATTTTAGGCCTGGGTTTCGAAACAGGTTTTGCCCATTTCGAAACACGGGTTCCAGTTTAAAAAGCTAGACACCCGTATCGAAACGTATCCATCCTGTTTCGGAACAGGGTTCCATTTCGCCTAGACGTTCCGAAACACGTTTCGGAACATGCATTCACAGTAGCCAAAGTGTTTCGAAACTCGTATCGGAACAGGGGCTCACAGTAGCCAAATCGTACCGGAACGCGTTCCGTTACGGGTGTCCCTGGAACTACACTCGTTTCGAAATAGCCTGAACCATTCCGAAACACCTGCAGTCTGTGAGTTTCCAAAACCAGCTTTAATCATCTCTAAACGATCCCAAATGCCCCCAACGACTTCAAGAAGCAAACACAACATGCACACATAAACTCTAGAGGCATACACCCTATCACATACATGCTCAAAACACACCAAGATACATGATAAGGGTAGACATTTAAAAGATCATGCATTCACCACAAAAGAGTCCTACATAGCATTTTAAGGTTTCATGCCTTAGAACCAAAACACATTAACATTCAAGATACGCATTACAAGCATGATTTACAAATCAAAGCAAGGCATCAACAAGCCACACCAACATCAACATAACAAGGAGTCTAAACGAGCTCCTAACACAAAATAACCACACAAATCCTATTGCTTGTCTATTACATCTCATAACATAAAATAGTCCATACTTGGAAGCTAAGATAGCACAACTGGCACACTTAGAGGCCCTCTCCTTGCACAAGCAACCCACGAACTACGGATCTACATTATCGAACAAAAGAGAGCGTAAGCATAAGCTTAGTGAGGTTAAGCTCATAAAACAAACCTCGAAAATGCAGGGTCCAAGCACGAACAACACAACCAAGGAAGAATGCATGTTCTTACCTTCAAAGCCGCAAGAGTCAAATATAAATGATGCATGAACACAATATCAATATCATGCCATGCTCAACAAGTCCATAAACACAATATACAGAAACACATATATCAAACGTCTTGGCACCTAGCTATGACCCAAATACGCGGATAACAACCGTTGGAACTCACATCCAACGACACAACCATTACCTTGCAATGGGATTACACGCATCACCATTTCACGCGGAAGGGATTCCACTCATCCTCACGCCCCGTCGATGGGATTCCACTCATCACCGACTAATATATAAAAGAAGATTTTCGGGCGCACTCGTACTCCATCTTGATGACTACCATCACCAAGACCACGCGCGCATTTCGACTCTCGTGTGCACACTAAACATCCTAATGATCGATCATTTGTACCCAAGCATACTAGTGCCAATACTAACTCATTTCATTAATCAACCTCACTACTTTCTTACCAATTTTCGTGCTTAGCACGTACTCACCATGATTTACCATCATGCACAAACCACATTCCACAACCACATGCATATCACAATGCATCACACATCATGCCTCAACACACATGTATATCACAATATACATAACAATATTAATCACAATGAATATGAATCAAGAGGCATATTATACATTTGGAAGTTCAACCAAAGGTCTCCTAAACTAAGCTTGAGATTAGGCTACCACTCTAATCCCAACTCTAGGTGGGTTTACCAAGCCCAACCTAGGTCCACATGCTTGAACCAACATTTGAAATCCAATTTAAACCAAGTTGAAATCATTAACCACGCACCGACTATTCCAAGCTCAACAACTCTAGCCGATCAATCCACCGAGCTATCCGGATTCGTTCCCGAGGCTTCACCAACACAATTCCTTGCTTCTAAACATCCCAACACAATTAAAACAACCACATTTCAGTCCACAAATCACTGTAGCAAACCCGGAACACAATCCAAGTTAAATCACATGAATTCAAGCTAAAGACAACCCCATAAGGGCCATTTTCGAGCTGCCTACAAGCCAAACCAGAAAACCATGTTTCCAACCTCCCAAGTGTCATCTAATACACCCAAAACAACCCTAAAACATAGTCTAACCATCAGCCCTCAAGATTTCACCCAAAACAGCCCCAAAAACCAACCTTAAATCCTTCTAAAACCCCCCAACAAACCCAAATTCGTGAATCATCATAAAACCTTGTAAAAATATCATATGTTGGACCTTTTAGATAGTATATAACTCATCTAACCTCAACAAATCAAAAGCTTAACTAAAAGCAAACAAAGATAACATTTTTAATCCAAAACTTCAAAATGCAAAATCATGGGTTTTAATGAAAACTAAAGGTATAGATATGTAGAGAACGATAAGGACAACTCAAAAATACGTTTACCTTTCGAAAACCTTCAAAGATGAGGAAGAATGGTGATGGAATAGTAACTCAAGGGGAATGGGGAGCTTTGTCGTGGAAATGGGAAGAGAAGGGGGAAGAAGATAGGTGAAAAATCAATTTTTAATGTTTTGTTTTAATTTAAAGGCCAAAGACCATTTTACCCTTAATGAAATGAAGTATTCACAAGGGCATGACATCCATGGCTAAATGGACTTGATTTAAAATAAGTCCAACATAAAATTTATCTGTTTTGAAACCACGAGGCCCAAAATAATATTTTAATATTTTAGTTTCACCAGACCCCCAAACCTGGGTGTTACAACTAGATTTTTCCGGCCACCTTGTTTCGTTTTGGGTAAGATCCCAGTTAGATTCTGGCAATTTCCAGTTATGTGTAGTTTGGATTGAATTGTTTAAACGAAGATCTATCTTTCCAGGTGAAAATCGAGAAATTTCGGGCCTCTGGCGACCAGATTGCCCCGGGGTGAGTGAACTGGTTCAATTACAGTCTAAGGGTTCAACTCGGTCCAACTCGGTCTGAGTCCAACCCGAGTCTGACCCAACCCGAACTCGACGCCCAACTTGTCTGCCAAGTCAACCCAGTCCGAGTCAGCCTCTGAGTCAACTCAGCTCGAGTCAGCACAGTGAGTCAGTCCAGTCAACTCAGTTGACCTCTGCATGTTGACCTGCTGACGTCAGCAATGACATGCTGATGTCTGCGTTGACCTGCTGACGTCAGCGTTGACCTTGACAAAAAAGTCAAATTTTTCTGAAAAGCCCTATCTTATGTTTTTCGACGTCCTAGTCCGTTTTTGAAGCCCGTTTCACAAAATTCTGACCCGAAAGCCTCTGAATCTGACCTTGAACCCGAACTTCTATATGTATTAATTATTCAATTATGAGTACTGTGAGTAAAGACTGAACTGTGAATTTGTGTAATTGAAGGTACTCATAGCTCCTTGATTACGAATTGTTGATAGACGTCAAATTCGAGTTCGAGTGCAATCGAAAAGGGTTTCATGAATCAACCGATGTATCTCAGAGTTAAGTAATACATTACTACCCCTTGTATGCTTTACGAACATGCTGATATTTATTAATGCATGCATAAAAATGATGATGAGTACTATTAATTATGCTCAAGTCAAATCGGATATGAAAATGAGTATGATAATCTAGACAAGATTACAATGCTCGAATGAGAAGATCAATAAGTTAGAAGGATCTAGAGTTCAATAAGTAATTAATAAGGCAGTTAATCTCCAAATCCGATTATTAGTGTCAAATGATTAAATGTGAAGAATATTTGGATATGAAATTACGAAAATGCCCATAAGGTATGAGAATGACTAAAATACCCTTAGTATTAGAAGCGTTATAGAAGCCTACACTAGTTATGGTAAAACAACCTGATTCATCTGAAAACCTCGAACTACTTGGAAAGTTATGCTAACAAGATTTAAACCTTCGAGATTGAAAGGTGTTAGGGTTCCTTGATTTTGGAATGAATCTCTGAATATAGATTTACGAGAAACGACAAAAAATATTAGAAATACTGTTATGGTTAAATTAATCGAAAGGATCACATTGACCAAAAAGGTTGAAGTATCCTCAGACATCGAGGTTTGCAAATTAATTGGAACGATGGATAAACCTTTGAGTTCTGAAATTGAATGAAGTGGTTGGAGGTACCGAAATTTCGTGAATGGCCGAAACACCCACGTGTACTTAAATGATTGAAATACTACATATTGTTCAATTGACAGGAAATATAGATATCTCGAGCTTTAAAATGACCGAGATAACCCCTTATTTAGAATAAATAAATTGCCTCTGATAAAATTTTGGAAATGTCAATAAAGCTAAAAATGACTAAAATGCCCATATAGGTTGAAGCATGACTCACGTACGTCAATCACTCCTGATATTAATATAAGGTTGGAAGTTTTTCCGCACAAAATATAAGTTCGACGACTTTGTGGCAAGTCTTGTGGTGAAATATAAAATCAATCGTTTAGATATATGATACAGTTGGATGCATTATAAGGGTTGGTTAGTACTGCAAGGTTGGGATATGTTAGTTCGAATGGTTTGGAGGCTCGAAAAAATTCTAGAAATCTTAAATATTGTAAATCTTCATTTTATCATTGTTGGGCTAAATTACAAAATCACCCATGATAGTTAAATGACCAAAATGCCCTCGTTGGCCAAAGTAATCAAAATAGCCTTGAATGTATCCAATATCGTGAAGGATCTTGACATAGAAATCTCTGAATGCCTGGCTGGAAACATGATGAGCAAATAGAATTTTCTTGAGCGACTGTATATGCCTCGTTGGTATAAATTACCAAAACGTCCATATATGATAAAATAACCAAAATGCCCTTGTAGGCTTAAATGTCTGAATCACTCATGATATATCCGAACGCTCTAAGATCTTGATGTATCAATTCCTGAATATATGGTTTGAATCGTTAGTACGAACCCTTTTTAATAGGGATCTCGCTTTTACAATTTGTCCAAATTGTCAAAAGTTCAAAGTGTCCCCTTCCGTAATTATCGAGTATCTTCAAGGAATAAATTGTTCCATCTAGTATGTTCCATATGTGCTATATTCAGTTGAATGTGTTGTATGATTATTACATATTAATAAATAATCTAATGACTTAATTATGAATGATGATATGCTTGATGAAATGATGAACTGGTCATATGGTAGCATTTTCTGGCTACCCATTTTAAGTCCGCTCGATCTGTATACTTGGTATATGATTGTGATATGTGGTTATTTGATCAGTGATAATATTGGCTATCTGTCTGATGTAAGTAATAGTATATTCTATTAGCTTGACCTAGGATGGTACACTCTCTTTTCATGATGAATGATGATATCGTCTGCTCAATGGTATGCCCACATGTGTGTCTAAAGAGCATGAACTTATGTTTTGGATGCCTCAAATGGAATATGTCTGTCATATGTATTATGTTACTCATGTCTAAAATCTGAGTACCGATTGTTATCTGGGGTATATTGTTGGGTTATGTTATGAAGTCTCTGTTGGTACAGCCCTGATCAAGCTGGTAAATCCTTATAACTTAAGGTCTCCCCTTGGGTAGTTGCCGATGCTTTAGCACGAGTAAATCCCTATGGACCTAAGGCAGCCCCTTAGGTGGCACCTATGTCCATCGGGCCTAGGGTAAGTCCTTATGGATGCAGTTCTGGGGGACTACATATTTGGTGTAAGGTTGGAGGGTAGTTACTAGTAAACCCTTGCATGTACTTGAACATTTTGTTATGTGTTCTTATGATATGACTGGTATGCATTTATGCATGTTTGATCTGCACTTATTGGAACACACTAGACACTAACTCTTTGTTTCATCTTCGTAATCTATCAGCTAGTATAGTTCTCGTTTGTTACTCGGTGACTTGAATAAAAAACAAGTACCGTTATTCTCAAGTAGAACGTTACCCCGAAATAGCGGAAAGGAAATGAAGACTGTTACTACTTGGAACATCATGGAAATGTTATGCCTACCATATATATGAATGACCTTATAGCATCTTTTCGTGGTTCTGTATTACTGACATTTTCCAAGCTCGCGTTGTTTTTACCACCGCATGTTAAAAGATTATATCACGTCATAATGTTTGACTTCAGTGCTCGGAGTTCTCTCGGTGTTGCTTTTAGAGTACGGTGTTGTATAGTTAGTGGGCATGTATATCATGTATTGTTTTATGATAGAGTCTGTAAAGCACTTTTTGAAATTTATGTTATGTGTTTAAATGACTTCTTGAAATGGTATTTCTTTAACAGAAGTTGATTTTACAGTTTAACAAGTGTTTTGAGGAAAAATGTTTTTATGTGTATTTTTACTGTGGGTCGCTCTTGTGACCCTAATGTAACTTCCTAAGACCCGTTGTAACGCATAGCGGGTCTAGGGGGTTACACCTCTGAATCTATTTCAACTCCTACAAATTGTGGCAAAAGATTGGAGCTAATCGTGGATAGGAGCCAAGACGTAAGCACACTTTCCTGTGCCACAAAGATCTCATAATCCTCATTTGGTGTTGACATGCCATCTTCCCCAATAACCATTTTTGGTGGTGGTTTCAGGGCGCCGATGAGTAGTTTCTCCAAACAATGGCTACACACAGTCAAGATGATTTGTTGTTTTCATAGTTGGACATTCATTTCATCATGCACAATGTTTACCTTTTTATTTGTAAACACCTTGCCTCCTTTGAACATCTCAAACGATTCTCCTCCCTGATCAGCATCACTTCCAGGCATCTTGAACTAACTTGTCCCGGATGACACCCCCAACTGCTACCATGCCAGTGTTTGGATTTATAGCTCCATCTACATTAGGACAGAACTAACTTGTTGGATGGTTCATCCATCGAACAGAACGGTTGGAGGACCGATCAGTCGCCTCACGTGGCGGGGAGCCATTGGAAGGTATATTCTTGTACTGTTCGATAAATTGGACATGAGGCATGCATCATTTGTTAAGGAGCGTTTACTACGTGCTAGATTGATCATGATCCGAGCTTTTGATTACGGTTTTTATTGTAGAATGATGTGATGTAGGATTAAGGAGATTTTTTAATGAGGCTCATGTTTTTGTCTTTTGTGTATGATTTTTTCCAATAAAATCATACTACCATTTCAAAAAAATTAAGAAACATGGTCCATTACGTAAAAGGAGAGAATAAAATAGTGATTTAGTTAAAATTGTGTCGTCGAGTGTTTATTTTGATATTACATGTATAGTAGTACCTTAATTCAAAATTTGATTCATCTTCTTTTATTTGGAGTAAATTTGTTTGACTTGTTAACGTGTTACTATTTTGCCATCTGCCCAATCAGTTTTAGCAATTCTTCAATTTGACCTAGTAAGTGGTTTTTGGCGGCTGCCACATGTGATGGACTCTCTCTTTGATGTTTGTTTCTTGCTGGTTTTTGGTCTACTGGTTTACTGCTGGATCAAAAATCTAATATGATACCATATAGAGAATAATTTTTGTTTTCTATTTTCATTTTTAAAGCATGGTTTTCATTTTCTGTTTTCTAAAAATTAGAAAATACGTTTGGTAAATAAAAATAAAAATTTGATTTAAAAAATAAAAATAGTGGAAATGTGTTTGGTATCTAGTTTTTCAAAATAAAAATGCTTAAAGGTCAAATTAACTCTCAACGAAAAATCAAAAAATCAATTAAGCTCTTATAATTTTTTTACACCCAATTTAGCTCTCATAATTCAAATTACAATCAATTAGACCCTCACATTTCAAATTGCGATCAATTTAGCCATCTCATAACGTTGTCCGTTATACTTGATTGTTAACTCACAAACAATCATTAAAATAGTGACACGTGGTACACCTGAAAGTATTAAAAAAAATCTAAGAAAAATATATTTAAAATTAACCCCTCTACAACTACCCACCTTAAAATAGTTTGCTAATTAGTTCCCCTCCACAACTACCATCTTCGCTTGGATCTATTGAAACGCTGTGAAATTTTTATAGGTTGGAGTTAAATCTGACATCTCTAGGTTTCAACATTCATTTTCTTCTTAAAACATGTGGTTTGTTTGTTAAGAATTTTTTGTTTCCTAAGAAATTAGTAAAACACCAGTAAAAAAAGTTGATTCACATGGATTGGTGGAAGACTGGATAGGAGATCTACAACAACTATGGTAGTTCTCACAGTAACGATAACAAACGAGGTTTAAGATTTGTATTAAAAAAAATCAATAAAGATCAAATTGAAAAATAAAATCAAAAGTACGATTGTTTAATAAAAGATCAGTAAATGGACAAATTAGAAAATATTTATAAAATTATAAAAAAAATTAAAAAATTTAAATATTTTTTATAATTTTTACGTTTTAATGTCGTAACACTTTCATAGTGTGCCACACGTTATAATTTTATTAGTTTTCAATGAGTTAGTGGTCAAAATTTGGTCAACCGTTACAGAAGGACTAAACTTAGTGTGTTTCGGCTAATGAGGGCTAAATTGGGTGCAAAAAATCAATAATGGATTAATTAGTTTTTTTTATTTTTCGTTGAGGATTAATTTGATCTTTAAGCCAAATAAAAAATAATTACTCATTAATTAATTAAATTAAAGTATAATTATTAGAAATATTATTATAATAAAAATAAAATATGATTAAATAAACTAAAATTTTAAAATTGGCATTAGAAGTATTCGAACCCGGGTTAAATAAAGTTAAAATTTAAAAATCTTTGTTTTCATGTTTTCTACTTTTCTAAAACTTTTTTAAAGAAAATAGTAAAAAATATCTTTTCGTATGTTTTCAAAATTTCACTCATTTTTTATTTTTATTTTTTAAAAATTATTTTCAAATTTTACAACCAAATATTTTTCTTCAACATTTTTTATTTTCAAAAAAATAAAAATACCTTGTATTCTCCGAAGCTAAACATATAAACGTTTTTATGTATTTTCTCATATCTTAAAATTTGTACAAAGTAAGTATTTTATAGACTAATACATACAATTTTAGTACACTTAAAACTCATCCTTTTAGTCGCCTATCTTATCTTCTAGGAGATTGGAGCCTTATCTCTGTATTTCACTGATGTTAGATTTGAACGATGGATTTGATTTTTTAGATTTTGTTGTGCAACAAACCAACTTCTAAGGAATTAACTTAAAGTTTTCTGACAATCAATTTTTACGTGCTTCCCTATTTAGTTTTTGGAAAATTTTATAACTTGTGTAGAACATTGTTGAATACCATAACGCTAAGCACCGTTGAACATCATTAAATTAATTAATAAAAATTAAAATTTTAAAGACTCAACATACAATTAATAATTATTTAAAATCAAATTTTAATTAAATTATTTTTTACATAAATTATATTTTTAAATCTTTATTTTTTAAATAATTAGATCAAATTCTAACCCCTAAATTAAAAAAAAACCTAATTTTTTTTCCTTTGTCGTCTTCCCAATAAATCTTCACTCTTCAAAAATATTTTAATCCTTTTTTTTGTGGAGATAGGATTAGACGTGTTCATCGGTCGGACTAAATAATGAACCCGAAATCAAATTTGGATATAAAATAAAATCGGACATTAACTCTAACATGGTACAGTAAAAGTAGATAATGCAGCATAAAACTATTGAAAATTTTATTAGATAAAGAAAACTAGGGCAGTAATGATATGATTAAGTAGTGGTAATGTAAAAGTGATGGTATACAGTAATATATTAAGAGACATTGATTGTTGGTTATGGAACTTTAATTGGAATATTAGACGGTGGAAATAGAGAGGCTTCAACAAGCAAACATGGTGAGTCGAGCTTTCGCAATTTCTTCAGCCAATCTGACGGCGGCCGGTATGGTAAAAAAAATTTAGAGGTTTTTAATTTCGCGGTTGGTATTTGATTTAATTATTTAAAAATATAAATTAAAAGATATAATATATATAAAATATAATTTAATTAAAATTTCATTCTAAATAATTATTAATTATATGTTGAGTTCTTGAAAATTTTAATTTTTATTAATTAATTTAATTGTGTTCAGCATTAATAGTGTTAAACTGACGCACGTAGTAGACTCATCCTTATATTTTTTACCTTGTCTTCTTCTAAAGTCACTTTTAACTTTTAAGCATATTAGTAGTTGTTGAACTGGTACGCGTTGCAAATTGATAAATAGTTAGGTATTAGGTCGAGGACAAAAATCTACTGTCATTCTACTATATCCAACACTAAAAAAATTAAATTATAAGCTTTAACACTAAATTTTAAATTTTATCCCTTAAAAATACATTCTACACTAATACTCTAAACCCTAATCCTAAGCCTTAATCTTAAATCACAATTCTAAACTCTAAAATTATTTTTTTATGATAGGGCATAAGTAGGGGATGGAAATCGGTTGTCCCTTGACTATGCTTTTTTGGTGCCATACTTTAAAAATAAGTTTAGGATTTAAGGTTTAAAGTAAGGGTTTATAGTTAGTGTTTAAAGAATTAGGGGTATGATGTAATATTTAAGGTTAATGTTTAAAATTTAATTTTTAGAGTTTTTATATCGGGTGTAAAAAATATAACGATTTTTCCGCAAAAATCTAACCCCAACCCTCCGTCTCAAGAGCTACAAAATAAGGGCTAATGAATCCAGAGCTCTAAATAAAAAGAGAAAGCAATGTCATAAGTATGCTCACTTCACAACAACACTACTGCAAGATCACCCTCAGTAACCGACTCTAAACAGAACCGAACCCGAATTGAGTCCAGATAACGATCTCCATCCTCTCAGTAACATGAGCTTACCATCTATAACCAATATCCTGCAATTCCATCATAGATGCATACTTTCTCGAAGTTTTATAGTGAATATGATGCATTTCTAGGAAGATGTTGCCGAATTATCTCTGTTTTCATCCCATTAAACGTGGTTGTCTAGACCCATCCATAGAACATCCTCCTCCGCTCGTAATTTGTCAAAATTACACCATCAACAGTTTACAAGAACTCGACATTCTATTATCTTGTCATGTTCTTTACTTGTTACTATTCAGATTCCATACGTTTCGAGATTGTTGACTGGTATCAAGGACGATGGTCCAGTGGTGATCTTGATGGTGGTTGTTGGTTTGAGTTTGGATGTAGTCTCTTTGGTATGGTACTGGTATTCTCTGAGTGAAAGATCGTACGTTTTCTTTGTTGCATGCGTCCTTATATACTGCTCAAACAGGTGTCACGCCAGGGTTGTCGTAGCGTTGTGATTGGAATGGCTACGAGTTGACGTCCTAAATTTGCTGCGACATCGATAGTGATTGCACGTGCTGCATCATCAGTAGTGATTGCACGTGTTGACACGTGGCCACTTAGCACCAATATACATCTAGGTATGTTAGCAGTTGGTTCGCCTGGTACGGGTCGCCTCTTCTTGATTGCCTATGAGGGGTTCACAACATCATGTTATTATTGTTCGCCTGCACTATATATTAACTAGTCGTGGTTCTTTGACAAGTGGCGGTGGATGTTCGCAGATACTAGCAATAATGTGAAACTTTCATGTGTATAATATACACACATTCAATTTCTTTATGTTTAGATACACATACATTCAATTAGTTAACAGACTGATTCCTGAAAACTAATCCACAAGTTCAAACTTAAACTTACAAGTTTTGATAAGGAAACCTATGTTTATCCATTGTGTACTGAATCATCATTCAGCTATAATTCATGTCCACTTTACTTCCCTTGTTAACTACTTCTTTTCCATTGAAACCACAATGTTAACCTTCTTTTGATGCATTGAATTCTTTCCAAGGTTCGCTGCATTTTCTGCAAACCTTACGAATAACTCGTCAATTATAGCATTTCCGAAATGACTGCAGATCATGGGCTCCAAAACAGCTCTCATAGTATTTGCATAGTTTTTCCCCAATTGCATATCGATGTCGGAACCCAAGTCTTTGTTACAAAGCTGCTTGTCTCTGTTCAAACAACTGACATCAACTTCGAAAACTTGTAGCTCCTTAATTTCAAACGATCCTTCACTCTCAACAATCTCAGCCACTTCTTCTTTGCAAGGTGCATATAAGGGAATATTGAATGTATCCACATCTGCCTCTTTCACAACTCCCTATATTCTTAGCAAATTTAGTTTATTACTGCAATAGAATAATTGTAGCCGACATCAGGGATTCAAATAGTGGTCCGTTATCGCAATAGCAGTCGCTATATAGCGGTAGTGGTATCATCCGAAATCATTATTGCGAAAAATAACAGTCCGCAATAACATTCGCTATGTCCACAACCGCGATAAAACACCACGACTGAGATTGCGGCTACAACTGCAATTCAAATCCCTGGTCCACATTCTTTGGGAATTAAATGCAGCAATCAACAAGGAAACAAACCTGTGCAACCAAGTCCAGAAGGGATATAGCAACAATCTCCAAACCATAGTCTTCGTTGGAGGGATTTGGGTTTTTCCTAGCTGTAAAGGTTAGCACCATACCACCTTGGGGTATTATTTCTTTAGAGCGCATGCTTAGAAATTTTGTGAAGTCTTCCCGAAATTGCTGAGCATAAGCTTTGACAACATTGGGAGGACTTGATCCTGCCATGCATATGTTCCCCTTGTTGTTCTCCACTCCAACTGGGACCTAACCACAAGCAAGCATGATCATAACATTAAAAATAGACGAGTCGGTCACGAGTTGAGCAACGCTCGACTTGACAAGAAAATTATTCGACCAGCTGCTCAACTCAAGTAAGTTCAAACTCAAGTAACACCCCTAATCAAAATAATTGCACTTTTCATTTTCGTAAAATGACTGACCATAGAGAGCCAATGCAGCGCATAGGAAGAATGCACGAAGTGGAGGCTTCTGGTTGGGAATAACCTGTGATAGAAAGAACCTGCAACTCCACCTATATAACACCTTTCCTGCACCACTTTCTGAAGCCTCTCAATGAAACCAGGAACTGACTTAAACACGGAGTTGAAGTCATTCTCCGGGAGATCATTTAGAATCACTTGGAATTCTGGTAATTTCGACTGTTGCTGCGTACAGATCCCATGGATGGAGTGGATAACTTGAGATATAGGCATGAAGGTGTTAGGACCTGAAGAGCAACCCAAGTCTGCCACCTTCACGCAACTTGGAACTGTTTTGCTGAACATATCAGATACGAATTCTTCAATGATTGGCATTACCTTTAATATCACTGCCTTCTGAAAGCACAAACTAAATGTTGTTACCCTATATTTGTTGAAGAAATATAAATGAACCAATAAAATTGAAGAACAGACCTGAATAACTGAATTATTGGCATAGCTAATTTCATGATCTGCTTCGTTCATGCGCAGAACCTTTGCTTCTGCCATTTTCTCATGCTCTTTCCTTGCTAATCTGCTGTATATATACACACACGCACAAAGACTAAGGGTGCATAAGGTCAGACAAAATTCATCATTTCTTTCAACATAGCTATCCAATAACGACCAACTCAAGCTTTGTATTTTTATGACTCGGAGTCGGCGTCTGCTATACGTGTTTATATAATATTGACGAAACGTATACATTTGCAAATAAAAAACAGGGTAAACTACATAAATGACCATCATACTATTTACAAGGTTGCAATTTGATCACATTACTTTTTTTCTAAGCAATTGAAGCAATGTACTATTAAATTGGTTGCAATTTGACCACTAGCCGTTAAAACCTAACCGAGAGAGTGACGTGGTAGTTAGTAAATTTGTATAATTACACACTTGGTCCTCATTACTTATACATTCGATCAATTTGGTCCTAATTTTAATTTAATAAAATAAATTAATTATTTAATTGGGTGGTGACATGTGTCACCACCTTATTGGAGGACTTTAATTATTTTTATTTTATTTAATTAAATAAAATAATTTTTATTGAATTAGATGTTTTATAATTTTAAAATTATATTGAATTATGTACGTGTCACCGTCCAATTAAATAATTAATTTATTTTATTAAATTAAAATTAGGACCAAATTGACAGAATGTATAAGTAATGAGGACCAAATGTATAATTATACAAATTTACTAACTACCACGTCACTCTCTCAGTTAGGTTTTAACGGCTAGTGGTCAAATTGCAACCAATTTAATAGTATAGTGGTTCAATTGCTTAAAAAAAATGTAATGTGGTCAAATCGTATCCTTGCCAATAGTATGATGATCATTTATGTAGTTTACCCTAAAATAATGGATGAGAGAGAGTTTTCATTTTATCTATTCGGGCATCTAGAATGCCAATGTCCACACATTGGCCTGGTAAACCCTATGTTTGTTAATTAGGAAATGAAGAAAATTTGAGATGAAAAAAACAAAATTATGTTTGGTCAATTAAATACCTTTAACTCCATGTTTTCATCATCGAGGATTATATTGTTTAGGTTTATATCAGAAATAAATAAATACATAAAATATATCACCTTTTTCATTGAGTATCTAATGTACTTTTTTATTATCAAAAAGTGTATTTTAAATATTTATTTTGACAAAAAAATACTTTAAATACTTAAATAAAAATTTAATATATTTTAGATATTTGTTGCGATATAACCTTATTGTTTACCGAATATTATTTTTTTGAGTTTTGAATTTTAAAGATGAAAACAATAATACGCTGATCATTCAAAAGACATGATATCAACACCCATCCAGGGACGCACGACAGTAGGGGGTGTGACCCCCAAAACTTTGAACACTTTATGTTTAACCTCTCAAGTTTTTAAAAATTATTAATTTGATCCTCTCAAAAATCAAAAAATTTTAACCCCTCAAAAATTAAAAAATCATCATTAAGTTTTTTATTTTTTAAAATATTTTTAATTAGGTCTCCTTTTAAAATTTTAAAAATATTAATTTACGCTTTCAAAATTTTTGAAAATTTTAAAATTAACCCTCTCAACTTGTTGTACCAAGATACATCCCTGTATCCATCTTTACTCGAGCCAATATGGTCCAGCCGTATTACGGAACCAAAATTTAAGGTTTGTGGACCAAAACATAAACATTGAAAGGGAAGCAAATTTATAATTTATCTAATTCTTCGATAAAAAAAAATCCCCTGGGCGGGGGGAAGAGCCCATTCCAAGCAAAAAGTAGATTCGTCCCTGACCAGCCGCCAACGGAACTTGTACTTATCCCATTTAACCAGGCTAATACCACGATGGCCACTAGTAGCACCCAAAATTCATCATTTCTATCAACATAGCTATGAGGTCAAACAAAATTCATAAACATACAATTACGATCTATCGAAGTCGGAATTATTAGATTTTACACCTAGTGTCGTTTACAGGAACAGAGTTAGGATTAAATATCAGGAGAGACAAGAGACTATTAAATTTTTAAATTTAAAAATTAAAATAAATAAATGTCTCATTTAACTAATATTTAAACTAAAAAAATACCTATATAAAACTCATTTACTGCTCCTCTGCAATTTTAAATGAGGTCAGACAAAATTCATCATTTCTATGAACATAGCTATTTTATAATAATGACTGTGAAAACTGAGGCATGGTGGTCGGAATAGGTGAATGACGGTGAATGCAAGAAAAGAGGAGAGTAGAAATAGCTAGGGTTATTTTCAGAGACAGACCAAGATTGAATCATGAGAGGCAAGATGTTTAATTTAGGAATGAACAAGATTTTAAAAAGTAATTAAAGCATAAAAAATTAAAGGAGATATGATTTAATTTCACTAATTTTAAAATTAAAAGGTCTTAAAAGCAATTAAACTATACAAATTTGGGGCCAATGCTTAATTTAATTAATTTTAAAACTTATAAGGTCCTAATAACAAATTATACCAGTCAATTTTAGGAGGGACAAAGACTTAATTGAAATAGTACTAAAACTATCAATGGCCTAAAATGTAATTAGACCATCAAAGTTGAGGGGAACAATTGCCCCTTCCACCCTCAACATAGATCCGTATTTTACAGGACAAAGAACGGAAATCTAAATTTAAAAAAAAAAATAGATTCTGATATCAAAAGGGGTGCTTGACAGTTGACCCAATACATTAAGAAGGCTTATATAGTTCATTCTCTAGCAGATTATAATAACCCAACTGATATTAACAAATAATTAAAGCTAATTAGCAGACTACTAACTAAATAATTTCTAACTAATCATATTCTAACAACGACCAACTCAAGCTTTGTATTTTTATAAATCGGTGTCTTCTATACGTATTTATATAATATTGTGGAAACATGTCCATTTGTTAATAAAGGAAAGTAAAGGATGAAAGATAGTTTTCATTTTATCTATTCGTGCATCTTGATCGGCCAATATGCAGACAACGGCCTGGTAAGCCTATGTTTGTTAATTAGGAAATGAAGAAAATTTGAGATGAAAAAAAAAATCAAATTATGTTTGGTCGAAACAATGATTTAAGAATAATATTAGACGTAATGAATAGTTCTAGGGAAAAAGAGAATATCGTTGTCTTAAGAGACTTGAGTTCGAGCAAATTAAATGTATGTGCATTATGATATTAACAAATACCATTTATAAATCACCTATAAAATTATTAAAAAATTAATATTAAACCTAATGAATATAAATTGTTTCGAATAAAATGAATATAACTTTTATCTGAATAGAGATAATAACTTCCTATACTTGAAAATACAAAAATCGAAATAAATAAAAATATGAATTAATTTATCGGTAAACTACACCGGTGACCACTAAACTATTAAGAAATACCTATTTTGACCACTGAACTAAGCAACTCGTCAATCAAACCACTAAACTTATTAAATTGGTCTATTTTGACCATCACCGTTAAAAAACTGATAGAGGGGTGACGGAAATTTGTAAAATTACACATTTAGTCCTTGTTATTTACTTATTAAATCAATTTGATCCTAATTTCATTTTAATTAAAAATAAAATTAACCAACCAATTGGATTAATTTACTCAAATTTTAATTTATTTAATATATTTTCTCCTCCGATCAAGCGGTGACACGTATCACCACATGATTAAAGGAAAATTAAAGGAGAATTAAGAGTGACATTGGGGTGGTTTAATTAAAGAAGAATTAAATCTAATATTTAATAATTTTCAAATTTAAATTAAATCGAATGTTTGTGTGATTATACACATCCCAAGTGATCTAAGTTCGAGTCCCCTTTCAACCATTTTTACTTTTTTTCCCTATCAGTTACTGCAGTATAAGATGTGTATATAAAAGTGTGCAATTTGTATCATTAAGAATAGTTTGTCTTAGTGGTAAAGGTGTGAGAATTTTTCCTCTTGGTCCCAAGTTCAAACCACCCCAATATCATTCTTCTTTAATTTTCCTTTAACATTTATTTGAGTAAATATATTACTAGTAGTAGTTTGGCTCTGTGGGAATTTCTTTCTTTGTCCTAGTTCAAACCATTTCAATGCCATTATTTTATTCTTCTTTAATTTTCCTTTAATCATGTAGTGACATGTGTCACTACCTGATTAGAGAGAAAAATATATTAAATAAAATAAATTAAAATTTGAGTAAATTAATCTAATTGGGCGATGACATGTGTCATCATCTGATTGGTTGATTAATTTTATTTAATTAAAATAAAATTTTGATCAAATTGATTTAATAAGTAAATAATAGGGAACAAATGTATACTTTTACAAATTTCCGTTAACTGTCACGTCACCCCTCTGTTATTTTTTTAACGGAGGTTGTCAAAATAGGTTGATTTAATAAGTTTGGTGGTCTAATTGATGAACTGTTTAGTTCAGTGGTCAAAATAAGTATCCCCTAATAATTCGGTGGTCATTGGTGTAGTTTACTATTAATTTATCCATTTTTTCTTCATAATTCTTTTCTTTTTCAGGCAAGTGTACTAAAATACAAGTGGACATGTCTAATTCAAAGCAGGTGAATCAATAGTCTTAAATGAGAACAAATGTGAAATTCAAAGAAACCCTAGCCGCTCCTACCAAAATCCATAGCCACTCTTCTTCAATTCTATTCGTTTTTTTATATTGATCAATCCCTTTGATCGGTGGTCGACAATCAATTTTAATATTGGTTGTCGACCACCGGATCTATTAGTTTTTTTGTTTTTTTTATTTTAATAAAAATCTCTTTCTCTATCTTTGTGACACGTTTTTTCCTCTGTCCTTGTGACATGTTTTTGTTTTGTGGTTTGATTCATCTGTCTTTGTGGCATGTTTCAGCATACCCTAGCGATCGATTGTTGTTCGCACAAAGATTCAATCGGTGCTAGTTTCTGATTTGTGTTTTTGTCGGTGGTCACTTGGAAAGTTATATCCCCACTCGGTTGATGGTTGTTTGCCGATGAAATCAGTCCTGCGTAGCGGTACTTTTTGCTTGACAGATTGGATCGCGCACCACTCCTTCTTCCTCTTTATGCGTCTCGTTTGGACAGAGACAGGGAGATTCAGGAGGCTGCTAAATTTTGTTGGTATGCTTATCTCCATAGAAATTTTCATTTTCTTTGTTTTTAGGTTGTAAGGATTTTTTTGGGTTGTTTAATCCAAATATTTTTTTTCTTGGATGCATTATAATTGAAATTTTTCTATGGATTTAATAAAAATTTAGTGGCTTTTATCAAAAAAAAAAAAAAAGAACAAATAAACATGATACACCACTGTTGTTCAAACATGTCTGCATAATAGATCCTTGCATTGCTAGCTCATTAGTATAGTACTAATTTGTAGTCACAATACAATGTAATCAGTATAGTACTAATTTGTAGTCACAATACAATGTAATAACCTATTAAACAATTAAAAGGTAGGATGAATGTTTGGGATATTGATATGGATTGTTAGCAAGTTTTTTCTGATAATATAATAAAGTTTCAAGAAGTGTTTATAAAACTAGTGTTAAAACCTAACCAAATAACTTGAAAAATGATAGATAAATTTTAAAAGTAGGTGGTTTGATTGATATCAATTAAATAATTAAGTGATCTTATTAGTAAAATTGAAAGTATGATGGTCAAAATCGAACTTTCCCATAGAGATGTGGTAACTTCTGTAGTTTACCCTTGTTAAATAAGTGGCAAAATTATATATAGGAATATTGAGAAAAAAATGCCCATTTTATTTATTCATATTTTTTTCACTAAATAATTATTTTATCAAAATAAGAAATGCTCAATGTTATGTTTAGTTCAGTGTTAAATTTGAATATTTTAAAAATTTGATAATATTTTTGAGTCAATAATAATACTTTAGTGACATCTGGTGCAGTTTACATTAAAAAGTTATAATATATTAAAATAAGACATTGACTTCGGTATTAAATATTGTAGGCAACTTGCCTTTTATTTTTTGAAGTTGTATTCGGACTTTTATAAATACTTTTTTAGAAATAAATAATTCAACATAATAGATACATTTGAATTATGTCACGACTGTTAGAATATTATTTATTTAAAAATATTTATTTATTTAAAAATATTTAGTTTAAGGGTGTTTGAAGTTGTTGAAACTTTAAAAAAATATTTTATTTTTTTGCATCCAATTAAGCTTCGGAACTAATTAATTGAATCAATTAAGTTTTTTTACCAATTTTGATCATCAATTTTTGACAGTTTTTTTTGAGATATTGCTGTCACATGACACACTACAGTTTTGTCATGTGACATTTACAAAAGAAAAATTAAAAATATTTTTATAAGTTCTTTTTAGAACTTTAGAACTTTCAAGAATTTTGTAAATAAAATAAAAAATTCTCGGAATGTCTAAGTGACAACACTACAATATGACACATGCATTGTAATACTCCATTCCCGGTCTGGTAGGAAATCGGGTCGGAGATGCTACTGGTAAACGAAACAGTACATTATTCCAGTGAATTAACGATGTTTCAATGCAATACAAAGATTCAATATTACTTATTGAATTCTAATTATGTTACCAGATCAATACAATCAATAATAAATGATTTAGGGGACCATTTTGTAAATTTTACAAGTTTATGGACTAATCTATAATTAGCAAGTATTTCATTTTTTAGTGAATTTAGAGTTCATTTACTACTTCGATTACTCGATACAATTTTAGAGACCTACTTGCAAAGTTTAAAACTTGTTCCAATATTTGTAATCAACTTACTTGTATCGGTACCGATACTCGAGAGGATGTACCGGTACGACTAGTCGTATTACCGTTGGGATTGAATGTGAGTATCGATACGAGCTAGGCCGTATCGATACGCTATACATAATCCAGATTCTAGTAATGTTTTGCCGTACAGATACATGATGATCCGTATCGACACCTACCTTCTATTCACATGGGGATCAGTATGATCCCCCTCCGTACCGGTACCCCATTAATTTTATAAATTCTAGAGATGAAAATACGTTCTGATATGCCTAAACCAGTATCGATATGCTTGTGTAACTTGGTCCAATAATGCACATTTGTATAAATACGATCCTATCCATATCGGTACGCCCTGTTTTGTATTGACAAAATTTATCTGGTTTTTATCTGTTTTAGGCATCTAAACAATGTTCAATGTTTATGAAGCTTTGCAGACAATATTTTTATGTTATATTCCTGATGTATGTCAAATTTTATAACGATATGAATCTGTTTATTATACTTAGTCTATTATGAGGTATTTTTACGACTTTAGGCAATATTTCAAGTCACGGTTTACCTATATTATGTCTTATAAGCCAACATAACCACTTTAACCAGTTTACACATCAAAATGACCCTTTTAACACATATCAACCTATTAATAGCATGTTAATTACACACAATTATTCTTTTAATCAATGAGTCAATGTAGTTGCCAAATCTCTATATTTCATTCATGACATGTCATATTTCTATTACAATACTTATAAAATAAAATATTTATATAACCATGTAATAACATAATCGTACATATATTCATGCCATATGCTATCATTCTAGGAGTTATAAAGAAATGAGAACGTTACTCGGAAACCTTATAGTATGACTTGCAATCTCGAACAACGACCAACTCTTAAAAGCGTTTAGAACCTAATTCAAACGTACGTCTCGTATAATGTTAAAATTAGCAATCGTGAGTTTTGATATAAGAAGAATGAGAAAAAGGAAATTTTATTATCATGATTATTGAAATTGTTTTATAAATAACTAAAGAAATGGTAACTAACTGACAACTCATCCTAACTACTTTTAATTTACAGTCTGTTAACACAACTATACTCTAGTAGCCCCCTCAAGTTGGAGCATACAAATTATGAATGCCCAACTTGAATATAGCACTCACAAAAGCTGTAGATTGCAGGGCTTTGGTAAAGCAATCTGCCAGTTGGTGATGTGTTGAAACATGCAATAATGTGATCAACCCTTGATGAATCTTTTTCCGGATGAGGTGGCAATCAATCTTAATGTGCTTGGTCTTCTCGTGCTGAATTAGGTTTTCTGCAATTCGAATTGCAAACAAGTTGTCACAAATAGAGATTAGCAGAAGAAATAACAACAAGTTTTAAATATGAAAGAAGATAATTGAGCCACTGAATTTCACAAGTGACCGATGCTATAGCCATGTATTCTGCTTCACTTGAAGACCTTGAAATAGTCTATTGTTTCTTTGGTTTCCATGAAACTAAAGCACTGACAAGAAAAAAAAAACCAGTAATTAATTTTCTTGAATCAGGGCAAGAAGCCTAGTCAAAATCTGAGAAAGCGTTGATCTTAAGTTCGAAAAAACAATCCTTGTTCAGGAGTACCTTTGAGGTATCTAAGAAACCTATGTGCAGCAATCATATGAATATTAGTAGGACAAGAAAGAAACTGAGAAAACTACTGAGCAACAAAAGATATATATATGGTCTTGTGTTAGTGAGATAAACCAGTTTGCCTATAAGCCGTCAATAAGAAATAACATTAGATAAGGGTATGTCATCTTGTTTAGAAAACTTACTCTTTGCAAGAACAAGAGTACAAACAGGTTTAGAATTTAGAAAATTAGTTTTCTGTAATAAATCTAAAGTATATTTTCTTTGACACAAGTTTATTTCATTACTAGATTGAGCAACCTTAAGACCTAAAAAAATTTTAATTCTCCTAAATTATTGATTTTTAAAGTGTCATGCAAAAACTGTTTTATGACATTGATTTCATTTAAATTGGGACTAGCTAACACAATATCATCAACATAGACAACTAGGGCAAAAAAGTAGCATCTAAACCTTTAACAAATAAAAAATTATCAAAAGAGGCTTGTTTAAAGCCTTGGTTGACTAAAGCTGAGATCAATCTTTCATTCCACTATTTGATGGCCTAATTTAAGCCATACAAACTCTTGTTTAGCTTACAAACTAAATCAGGCTGTGTAGTAATAAACCCAGGTGGAGGTTCCATATATACATCTTCTTCTAAAAACCCATGCAGAAAAGCATTGTTTATATCCAACTGCTATAGTTTCCAATTTTGAGTTGCAGTAACAACCAAAAAGGTCATAATAGTTGTTAATAGTTGTTATCTTAGTAACATAACTAAAAGTGTCTAAAAAATCTAAACCAGCATGTTGAGTATAATCCTTTGTTACAAGCCTAGCTTTGTATCGTTCAAGAGTCCCATCAGAATTTAACTTGGTTTTATATACCCACTTACAACCTATTGTTTGCTTTTCAGGGGAAAGTAGAACTAAATCCCAAGTTTTATTATGTTTTAAAGCTTTAATTTCTTTATTCATAGTATTTTTCAACAATCATGAAGAACAACTTGTCTATATGTTTTATGTTAACATAATATAAAAGCATTATTAACATATGTATGATGCTTAGAAGATAAAAGATTGTAAGACAAAACCTAACTATGCTATAAGGATAAGCCCTTGATCCTGGTAGAGAAACATGGAAGTCCTTAAACTTGTGAGGCGGTTGAATATTTCTGGATGGTTTTGTAAAGGGTATATGAACTTGTCGAGCTGCATGTGCATCTGGTTGAGGATCTGTACATATTAGCAAAACATGATTAGAAATAGTGTTATTGTCAGTATTAAGATGTTCTTGTTGTTGTGAATTTGAATTCTGTTCTTGCGAACAAAAATCATTTTGAACATGGTTCAAAGACTGTTCTGGTGAACATGGTTCATTATCACCATGAAGTCGTTGCTGTATACAATCCTCCAACAGATTATTGTTATCATGTGTTGGGAAAACAATCCTTTTAGAGTTTGAAACCTCTATTTCTTTAAAAGGAAAATGGTTTTATGATAAAACAACATCCCTCGACATAAAAACAATTTATTGTTTAAGTCAAATAACTTATACCCTTTAATGTGTTTTGGGTAACCAATGAAAACACACTTAGTAGCCCTATGGTCCACTTTTGTTTAGGTTTAAGAAAAACATAGGCATAAGTAAGACAACCAAAAACCTTAAGATAACCAATTTTAGGCTTTAGGTTAGACAAAACTTCAAAAGGAGTTTTGTTACCTAAGATAGGAGTTGGTGTTATATTAATCAAATAAACAGAATATAATACACAATCAACCCAAATGGCTAAAGGTAAATTAGCTTGCAATCTTAAAGTTCTAGAAACAAAAAGCAAATGTTGGTGTTTCCTTTCCACTGTGCTATTCTGTTGTGGGGTATGCATGAATTTTGATGTATTATGCCCTTTGTTTTGAAAAAAATCTACCATTTCAAACTCTCTGCATTATCAGTTATAATACACTTAATTCTTTTAGAAAATTGAGTTTCTATTAGCTGATAAAATTGAACAATTAGATCTCTAACTTCATATTTAAGCTTCATTTGATAAATCCAAACATATCTACTCTTATCATTTACAATAGTCAAGAAATAAGAGTGACCATAAAGACTTTTGACAGGAAAAGGACCCCATACGTCCATATGTATAAGATCAAAAAAAGTCAATAATCATATTACTAACATAAAAAGGCAACCTATTTTGTTTAGCAAGATGACATATATCACAATCAAGAACAAAACCAGAAGGTATATCTTTATTCAAATCAGAAAAACATTGCATCCTCTTTTGAGAGGGAAGACCTAACCTAGCATGCCAAATACTAACAAAAGTAGAGGAACAAACAGTGGATTCAGAATTCAAACTAGAGGATGAAGCATCTAGCTGATGTAGCCCATTTATTTTCCTTGTTAAACCAATTATCTTCTATGTTGTTGGTCTCTTGTATATAACAAAAATCAGAAGAAAAGTATAAGCAAAAAGAACTGTTTTTAGTTAATTGAGAAAAAGAAATTAAATTAAAAGCAAAATTGAGTATATGAAAAACATTGTGTAAGATTAAAGATGAATTAATCTTCACAGTTCCAATATGAGTAACCTTGACCAGCTCATTATTGGGCAACTTAACAAACTTATCATGAGTAACATGATATGTTTCAAAAAGATGTAATGAAATACCTATATGATATGTTGCACCAGAATCTAAAATTCATGTATAATTCAAATGAATGGATTTAGAACAAGTAAAAATCATACATGTATCTGCAACTGGAATATCAAAAGCAGATGAAAGAACATTGATCTTGGAGTCTTAAGTAGAATTCTGAACGAGAGCAACAAACATATTTCTTTCTAGCAACATACGTAACAGACTTTCATATTGGTCTTTGGTGAACATAACAACATAATTGTTATCTTGAACAGAGGAATTATTACTAAGAGAGTTCTCACCACTATGAAACCCAATCTGATTAGCTCTATTATTCTAGTTTTTACCCTTATACCCTGGTGGAAACCCATGTTTCCTATAGCATTTATCAACGGTGTGCCTATACACACCACAAAAGATACACAAAGGTCTCTTATAAGTCTCAGTATTAGCAAACCTCCTATTGTTAACAAAGATATTATCTTGTTTAACACTAGAATCACCAGACTTAGTAGAATACCTATCGGCTAACAAAATATTCGATTCAACAATAGGAGTATGAATAGACCTTTCATGTGGAACAACGATAGCAAAGATCTCGTTAATTGAGGGAATGGGTTTTATCATGAGCAATTGAGACTTAGGAACGAAAAACCCCTAAAAACCCCTAAGAAAATGAATCATAAAATCTTGTTTTCAGTATTTCAATGTAGAACAATCTCAAGCAATTAGGGGTCTTAGGTTACAGATTTCATCCCAAATAACCTTCAATTGTGTATGATATGCCGTGAAAAAAGAATTATCTTGTTGTAAGGAGTAGAATTCTTGGAGTAAATCAGAGATTCGCAACAAATCGCCTTGATTGAAGCGATCAAACAAATCTTGCCAAAGCTCGTAAGCAGTGTCGATCCAGATGACACTCTGTCCAATTTCTTGGTTCAACGCCCGCTATAACCAAGAAATAACTAGATTATTGCATTTGAGCTATGCTTGGAACTGGGGATCTTCCTTCTTAGGTTGTTTAATCGAACCGTCAACAAATATGAATTTGTTTTTGGATATAAGGGACATGTGCATCGACCGAGCCCAACTGTGGTAGTTATCATCGTAGAGCAACGAAGACGTGAGAACAAGTGTCGGGTTTTCGTTTAGGTGGATGTAATACTCGCTGGAGGAATCACCATTTTTGAAGAAGCGACCCTCTTCGGAAGATTGGGAAGCTGAGAAGCCTTCTGATACCATGTTGAAATTAGCAATCGTGAGTTTTATAAATACAATATACAATCCTATTTATAAATACAATATACAATCCTATTATAATAATAAAGATATAACTAAAGAAATGGTAACTAAGTGACAACTCATCCTAACTACTTTTAATTTACAGGCTGTTAACACAACTCTACTCTATTATATAACAATATCATGATTCCCAAGCTTTTCCCTCAACATTCAAATTTGTAACCAAACTGGTAACATTCATGAAAAAAAATTACCAATTCGTTAAACATAATATTAAGTTAAAGAGGGCCTAATGAGCTTTAGGCAAAAATATCTTCAAATGTCTTACCTTAAGAGCAACACCAGGTCACTCAATCGAAAGCTTTGATCATAGTTTTCCACTATTAATCGTCTAACTCCAATTGAAAAACTGACTTGTAACGACTTAGATTTTGGGTCTTGAATTTGAATTTTAAATATATTAGAGTTCAGATAGAATTAAGAGAACTTGAAACTTGGAAATTCAATTTAAAAGAAATTGGGGATCAAAATGAAAATGAGTTAAAGTTTTGGATTTGAAGTAAATGAGGGAAAAGTTTGACTCTTTAATGAAGTACCCAAAAGTTATGTGATATTTTATCTAGGATAGATTATAACCTTTGGAAGAGATGATATTTTATATGCTAAATCTTAGCCATTGGTTTTAAAGTAAAATGTGTGGTGGGTATTTGATTAGATTTTTAAATTAGAAAGGAAATATTAAATTTGAGATAGGAGATAGAGAAAAGATGCACAAGTCATCTTCTCGCCCTTTCTCCCCCTACAAAAAAAACGTGGAAAGCAACAAGAAAGAGAAAGGTAAAAAGTTTCAAACTTTAATCTCTATTTTTCTTCATTTCTAGTTAGATTTAGACTTCAAGTGTGAAATGCAAAGTTGTATATTTCATCTTTCTCTTTAAGATGAGTATAATATTGAGGGTTATTATTTAGGTTTGAGTAAACCCTAAAATCTCCATGGAATGCTAGAGTGAGAAAGCTTGGGATTTTTGTAGAATGGTAAAATTAAAGATGATTGGATTAAGATGATGAACATTTGAGTTGGAATTTAGATAAACCCTAAAATGCTTCATGGAGATTCTTGAGAGAGGTTATTTTTGGTTTCTAAGAGGATTTGGATTTTAAGATGGATACAAGCTTAGCGTGGTTAATTAAATTCGTTTAATTACCTTTACTAATCTTTTGAAAGGGTACTATTTTTTTTTGCACTTGGTTCATTTGTGCAAGAAATTTGAAAAAGCTTCTCATTTAATTGAGGGAGATGAAAAGGTGAAGGAAGTCTATCTACAGTAGCTTTTCAGAATTTTTGGCATAAAGTTAGTACACTTCGAAATCCTATTGCTTCATGAGCATCATAAATATGATTACTTTGCATGTTAGTGTCTACAAAATGGGTAGATGTTAAATAAGCATGTTTAGAGACATGTATCTTGAGATTTGATATTTGTGTGATGCATGACGATGTTATAAATATGATGAGACTCATGAAGAGTTTATAGACCGTGTAGTGTCATTGAGATGCTTGTATAATTACTCGATGATGGCTGGATTGATTGATAAATTGTAATGCCTTGTATGTGAGTTTGAATGGATTGACGTGATTTGATGGAAATTATGCTTAAGGATAAATACTCAATTAAATGATTATGAAGACGATAATTAATAATAATTGAATGAAGACGTTAGTAAACAAACTATAACGACTTTTATAAGCTTTAGGGATCGAATAAAGTGTTGTAAAATCGTAAATTGAGAAAATTGTGCGAATTCATGAATAAAGTATCGATACGAGCTTCAGCCGTACCGGTACACAATTGCGGGTCGTATCGGTAAGGGTCAAACCGTATAGGTACTTGTGAAAATCTAGGATTTCCTGAAAGTAATATTTGTATCGATACGTGTGTGAGTACAGATACCCAAGGGTAACGTATTTGTCTACTGACTAACGATTGACAAACAAGTGATGGATTAACATAAATATGTAGATAAATAATGCCAAGTTTAGGTCTTTTTGCGTGCAAGTATACACAGTCATCAAGTAATACAACAATAAGATGAGTATCGTATCCACAAGAATTGTCCAAGAATTAAATGCCAAGATAATTACTTGTGAAAAGAAGTAAAACAATTTACGTTTGAGTTTGGGTTTGGGTTTTAATCAAGAAAATATCTGAAGAAAAATAAAGTAAAAGCCCAGGTAGGTTGGCAAACAATTGAATTAGATGATGATTTATCGTTGGCAAGGAATGCTTGGATTTCACGCTTGCAAAAACAGTGATCAACAACTTTTAGCCTTGGTTTTAATGCAGAGCATATTTCAAGTAGTATTGCCTCTGTCGATGGTAATACCCTAAGTTAAACACTTTAAAACACCTATATGTCTATAGCGTTGCTTTCAAATAATTAACTTGAAAAATTATTAATCTTTACTCCTAAAAGGTAGATTCACTTCCGAAGTAAGCTCATCTACTTGAACATCTTCTATCGAAGCTTCTCTCCTTAGTATCTGACAATTAATCGTTATCTCCTAAGTCTGTTAAGATATTAAAGGATAATAGGAAAGAAATGTCAACTATCGTTTGGCAAAGAATTTAAGAAAATTAAGCACTAGAAGAATAGACAGAAATGCCAAAGCATTCAATTATTAAAAACTGAAAACAACAAAGCGTTCATCACAAAAACATCCCCAACCAACTTAAAAGAATTAGTTCAATGGCTGGGGGAACCATCAACAAAATATTTTTGTAAACTCCACCATCATAAACGAAATTAAAAGGCTAAGAGAAATAGACAAAGAAGGAGATCCGTCGATGCAGCCCTTCAATGGATCCAAAGCTCTCGGTCACAACATGGTCGAACAACGGTTTGCCCTCTACCTTCTTTCTTCACCATGGCACAACCTCTTTGGCTCAATGATAGGCTTCATTTATATAGGCGCTCGTGAAAACCCTAGATTTGGTTTGAATCTTGAAAGTTTGTTACACACCAGGATAGGCACGTTATCCTCTTATCCTCTTTTTGAATTTTAAAGCTAATTGGGTCTTTGACCAATGGCTAACTGACCAGACACTGACATTTTTCTTTTGCCAACTGAGCTTGGAAATTATCGTCCTACTTTTTCCAATGGCACTCGACATTTCTCTTCTGCTCCTCTGGCTTACTGCTCCTCCCAACTGCTCCTAACCTGTCACCAAAGCAAGAAAATACCCTTCACTCTAGCAAAAGAAACATTTCTTAACTCCTAGATGCAAAAGCATGATTCTACTAGCTAAATGCACAAATATTTACTCAAAGTCAAGCAATATCATGTAAATATATACATGAAAAGTAGTACTTTTGAGGAGTTAACAATCCCCCAAACCTAGCTCATTGCTTGTCCTCAAGTAATGCAACTACAAACTAAGAAAACAAAAAATAAAAGTAACTTGGCAAAATTGTCATGACTATCAACACATGCTAGCAAGTAGAATCTGGCCCTAGTTCTGTCATCAGATATCCCAGAGCAGTAATGCCAACATATAAACAAATTCAAGTGCAACAATATAAATCTAATCTAAGGTCATGAAGTGTGAATGAAGTGCAGACAATTTGTATCAAGTATCATTTAACTCCCTTAGCAAAACTTTACTATCCAAACTCAAAAAAATTATTCTACGCCAAGGGTTTCTTTTGCTCGCACTAAATGTTGGGTTTGCGTCACAAGTTGTTTGGTGTGAGAATTAAGAGAGAGCATACCACTAACCCCCACGTTAATCCACACTACATCACTAGCTTACCTATTACACCCATACCCTAAAGTTTTGTTGGCTTGAGAAGTAAGAAGGAGAAAACCACGAAGCCCCAAGTTACTTATTGTCTCTAAGGCAGATGAGTGTTCTAATTTTTTTCTTGCCTTTGGTAAAACATTGTTGCCTTATTCTTTCTTTTTACCCTGGCATTGTTTTTTTCTTCTTCTAAGTTCAGCTTCAAGAATCCTAAGTTTGTTTTGGGAACTAGATGCATATTACGTGTTTAAGTGAGACCTAAGTTCCCTAGGCTAGAGATCTATTGCCAAGCAACCTGGCATTACTAATCTGCTGGCTTATGCTAACTAAAGATTTTAATCTCATCATCGAACAAGGCATACTAGTACAAACTCTAACTATGCTAGCAAATGTGTGGCAAAATTAAGAGTCCAAAATTAAGTCATGGCAAAGTAATTTTTTTTTATTTTTTAATGGTTTGGTATGCATATGTTAACCTAATCTACGTGGCCACAAAATGCATGCAGAAATATAAAAATGAATGCATGTCATGGAAAAAGATGTGAGGTACCACACACCCCCAAACTTAAGGTGTGCATTGTCCTCAATGCATGAGAACATAGATATACAAATGAAATGCATGATAACAATGAAAAATATGAAAGTAAAGGAGTTAAAGGGAAGAGGACTCCCCTTCGGAATGTTTGATGCGGGATACATGAGTCTTTCTCTTGATAAAGCTCACTCGATTTGGTGCTATGAACTTCTTCCTCTTTAGCTGCGGCTTTGAGGCATCCATGGAGGCCTTCACATCCTAGAGGGAATTCTCAATGAATCTCGTCGGCTCAGATGCGCTAGGTGCTATAGGAGTGACAGAAGAAGCTGGAGCAGCGGGTGGCACATCGGTCTTGGTAGGGACTTCCTCTTCAGACTCCTGTGGAGTCTTGGTCTTGGCAGATTCAACTTAGATAGGTGAAACAAGGACAATGCATCATATCGATGGGTCGAAGTATAAATAGACTGTGGGCTAGGTGGCATCCTTTATGACATAAAAAGTTATGGTGGAATGTTAGGGAATGTTGGCAAAGGATTGGTAGTGAAAACCGCAAGAGTTGTCTTTAAGGCTCAGTCCTAGGCTCTAGTATATTTCCAGTGTGCCAAATTTTGTTCCTTTACCTTCTTCAATTTTTACAATATGAGCTCCTAGCGTTGGTAGATTTGAGAAAGCAATGCCATTGTATCAACTTGCATTGGCGTGGAAGGTTCAACCTTGGAGACCTTGGCAACAAACGTTGGCTCAACAAAGTTTCCCTTGCCCTTCTCCTTGGCCTCTCTAGTAATCAGTTGCTGCCACAAGGCAAGAGTGATAGTTCCCTTACACTTTTGGACGTTGTCTGAGTCGAGCTGTGGCACCTTATGTTGCTTAAAAATTGTAGAAGGAAAAAACAAACTACTACTACTACCCTTAATGTCACACTTGTAGGTCTCGTCCACGATTAGGCGACCCACGTTGATTTTCCTTCCCACCATGATAGAGTGCAACAAAGCCATTATTTCCTCTGAAACGATCTCATTATGTGTGGTCGACATGAGATTAGCTTTCAAAAAGTGGTTCCATCCCATTGGTTGTGGTTTCAATGCCAGCCGTTTCACGGTCCGTTTACCTTTGGTTGAAACGATCCATTTTGTGCTAGGCTCACACAAGTTCTTTAGCAATAATTGTCTCTTTTTAGCATCCATAGATTCCACAAATGTTGAATGCTCTTCTCCTGCACCATCTAAACTAAACATGTCATTAACATATCCATCATCAAATTGAACACACATACCTCACACAAACAGAAAAGGTGAGTCCTTGGTTTTGAGGTGGGCGTAGAATTCGCGAACAATGGTGGAGTGGACCTCTCCTAGTTGTTGGCAAAATATCTCCCAATAATTCTTCTTGACGATTTCCTTCACTTCCGACGAATAACCCAAGTTGGGTTCATTCTTGAACTCAAAACCTTTCTCGTAACAGAAAGTTCTGGCCGCATAATTTTCTTCATACCTTTTCTTGATCTCTTCATTGAAAAAGATTTGAGGAGGTGTTGATGAAGATGCCATTGCAAAAGATTGGGAAAGAAGATGATGGTCGGAAAAGAAAGCAAGTTTGGTTCTCAATTTTCTTGTCGTGTGAGATAATAAAGAGTGTAAAGATTTTACTTAGGGGAAAATGGGGGTTAAATAAGAGGAGGGAGAAATGGTTGGGATGGTTTAATGGTGGGGTTAGTGGAGATAATGATGGGGTGACAATTATGCGTGTATGAGAAATTGGGATAATGTTGGGTTTTGAGGTTATGGGATTTGATGCGTGAAAAAATGAAGGGGTAAAAGGATTAGGGTGAAAATTAAAGTTTGAAAGTTTAACCTAGGTGGCTAGGGTTTTTTCTTGCTTTAGCAAAAATTACTCTCCCCTTGAGCCTGGTCGTGCAAAGGGTCCACGTGTTGTCCAATCTTGTGACGATGGGTGTCCAGATGACGACATGTCTTGGCATAATTTCATGTACTAACACTCACAAAAAAAACTTTTGTAAAACCCCCAAAATAGGGCTAGATGTTTAGAGGTTTGACCGGGTACGATTCGAACCAGTTAAACCAGATTAGCAAATTAGTTAGGTTTCGGGTAAATTTAAAAGAGTAAAAATTGGAATTGGAATTGTTTGGGAAAGTATTTGGGCTTCCAAACGTGTTGAATAATTTATTTAACATTGAGGAATTTTAGTGATCAAATTGCAAAACTATTTTAAATGACTATTTTCTAAATGGGTCAATACTAAGAATCCTTAGAGAGTTATATTTTTCAAATGTTTTAATATGAAAATAACCACCTTAATTGAGATATATTTTCCCTCATTTTCCATTTCAACATCCAATCAAGATTCTCCACAATTTTTTCTGATTTTTAATAGAGAATCCATCATTTAAGTTCACTATTGTTTCTTAACAAAACCTCATAAGGATTTCATCAATTTCACAAGTTGGATTTTAAAGAAAATCTTATGTCAATTTTAGTGGGAGCTTCTCCAAAGGTGAATTTCTTTACCTCTCTTAAAACTAAGGTTCTTTATTGATATTAACATTGTTTTGCAATGGATTTCAAGATTTGATTTGTAAATGGTGATTTTGATATTTTGCTTAAAGATTTGTTTAAGTTGATGAAACCTGGAGATTTTAATTGGGTAATTTCATGTTTTGATAAGGTAATCATATTGTGAAATAAGATTATTAGAATAAATCTCGAAACTATTTAATTGGCTATTTTTAGATGAGTTTGTGCTAGTTTTTTGGGTTGTTCTATGTATTTTTGAGTTGCTGGAGATATAAGGATGATTAAAAGATGTGTTTTGATGTGGATTAAATTTTATAATTGTTGGTTTGAGGTTAGGAGTTGGAAGAGATAAGATTGAGGTTATTTTAGGTAGCTTCGGCTAGTTTTTGAAAGGGTAACGTAAAGGTTGTAGGGGATTGTTGTTGGGTATGATTTGAATGCATGATGATGCATTTTCCTCTGGTTTTATATGGTTAAAACAGGGGACGGTCAAGGCGAGATTACTTAGTGGTGTGCATTGCTTACCGAAGGCTCAATTCGCATCGGCAAGCTAAGTGAGGCGTATCAGTGAGTGAATAAACGCGTTAAGCTCTTTAAAGGTTTGATCGATGGATCACGAGGGTTTATTTATAGCCTAAAAAACTTAAATAAGCTCAAGCGTAAGTTTCGCTATTTCACCTTGGTTATTGGCTATGAATTGCGCTTGTGGATTTCATGTTTTGGTTTTAAACATGGTTTGATTTACTTATTATAAATGCATGGTTTTGGAATAATATGCAACGTTTATCAAATTTTTTCAATGCCTATGAGCATTGAGAATTGTTCCTAAAAGGAATATGGTGTTGCCTTTGGCAAAGTGGTTTTGCGTATGAAATGATTTTGTGAAATGCATTGGGAAACAATAAGTAAATGTATTTGATAATGATATATTGTCTATGTGACGTAATGAGAAAGTTTCGGATATAGTTGGCTAGCCATAAGATTAAAGTGCACTATAAAATGTAAAATTAATCGTGTGAAATTCTTCGGTTACACAATAGAGGTAGTGCTATTGTGAAGTGATAGGGGTAGTTGTAGAACTAAGTGTTTTGATATAATATTTGAAAAATGTTTTGGACTAAATTGAAAAGAATTTAAAATATGTTTTTTAGTAAAAAAAATAACTTGAAAATATATTTAAGGGTTTTACAAGGCTTTGGAATGATTTAAAGTACATTTAAAGTAGTCAAAACCAAGAACTTCAGGTGTCCGTACCGATACGGTCTTGGACCATACCGATACGCCTTAGGGTTTCAACTACATGAGTTTTCCAGTAGCTAAGACTCGTACCGATACGCTTGCCGTATCGATACGATGTGTTTTGAAATAGCCCAACGGCTAGTCGCGTACCGATACGAGTGTATCGTGTACCGATACGCCTAACTACCCCAATGGTCATTTTCCCAACGGTCTTTTAATTTGCAGGACCGTACCGATACGCTAGGTAAGCGTATCGATACGCATCAGCTGAAGAAGCCCAACGACTAATTCCTTATCAGGACCGTATCGATACGGTTTGAAGGGTATCGATACGCCAAGTTGCAGAACTGCATTTATGGTGGGAAATAAAGGCTCCAACGGCTAGTAACGGCTACAAACTCATCAAGGAGTATAAAAGGGACCTCCAAGCATCTTGTAATGGTTAGTGCTTCAATTGTTACAACATTATGATGTCAAAATTTGTCTAGAGCTTAAATTGTACATTTCTTGCTTAGACAACACTAGTGAGCTTAACATTGTAATATTTGCTCAAGTGTTTAGGTTTTGGGTGAGTGCTTAGTATTGCAAACACATACCTATTAGAGGGATTTCTAGTTTTCTAAGTCCTTCTCTTGTAAGAGATTGTTTGATCAAGCTTTGGGTAGAAAGCTTGATCGTTGTAACGGTTTCCTCCTAATCCGAGAAAAGGGGACGAAATTCTTAGTGAATTTGTTTGGAAATCCTTAGTGGGAAGCTAAGGTAGTGGATGTAGACCTAGGTTAGAAGGTTGAACCACTATAAATCCTTGTGTAAATTGTCTATCTTTTCCTTCCCACATTTACACCCAAATTATCCAACTTCTCCACACTTGGCCAGCAAGAACGGTTGAAGAAATCGAGCCCCTAAAATCTCAACAATAGTGCTATCACAACGGGATAGGGGAAGTTCTATTCCCGGCCGAAGTGAGTTATGGTGGAGGTAGTACCGCCATGAGAAAAGACTTGATGAGGGTAGTGCCATTAAGGGAATCCGTGTATCTGAACATGTGTGGATAGGGCTAGTGCTATCCATAGATAGAGGTAAGTCTATACGGGTCACTATAAAAGCCAATATATGAGAATATTTGTGCTAAATGACATACAAATGGTTGTTATGCATGATTTGTTGTGGAAACAAATGTGAAAATGCTTGGGTAGTTAAGCATGATTTGTAAACAATGTGGTTTATGGTTTTCAAATGATTTTCAATAAAATGTGAAAATGCTCGGGTAGTTAAGCATGATTTGAGAACAAAACAATTTCGGAAACAAGTGACTAAAGGTTTCAAATGGTTTTGAAATACATCAATGTTTTGTTTAAGAGCATCCTCACTAAGCATTTGTGCTTACGCTCTCCTTTTCCCATTGATGCAGAACAATATAATTGAAGGGCAGCGTTGGATTGGCAAGGAAGGTCCAAGATCAAGACATTTGCTTGAGTATGAAACTTGGTTTTAAATTCGGTTAATAAGACAATGTGTTACCATGATTTGGGGGATTTTGTAATCTGGATTTTTGAATGTATTGTGAAGGTTTATATGTTGTGGTTGATGGTTTTCATATTTTTGGATTTGAGGCATGATTGATGATGACATGCTAGTATGAGTTTATGCTTTGTGAATTCCTTTAGGATGCATAATGTTTGGATGTGCTTATACTCATGCTTTTGTGATCCTAGCATGTTTAAAATGATGCTAATAGGTTGTTGATGCAATCCTTATGTTGTTATGTGCTTTGAATCCCTTTTTGAATGTTAAGTTGAATGGTTTTTAGGGAGCATGCCTCTAGTAATATGATTGAAGTAATTTGTCTAGAATTGATCATGGTTCCTTGAGTATTTTCCATGGTTTGATCTTTGTAATGGTTGCGTATATGAATATGATGGGTTAACATATGTTTGAGCTATCAATTGGGTGAAAAACCAGAAAATTGAACATTATAGGTCCATGGGTATCGATACGCGGTGCCTCGTATCGGTACAAGTAAGTGTAATTTGGCCTAAGGGATCAGTACACAGTTGATCGTATCGGTATGGGCTTAAGTATTTTATAAAGGGTACTGATACGTGGGCTAATATATTAGTACTATTTTGAGCTATTGAAAATTGGATTTTTGACATCTCCAGTCTGCGTACTAATACGCTATAACTTGTACCCTTTACGACATTTGTTGTATGAAACCTAGTATCGGTACGGATGCTCGTGTACCGATACCAGTTGCCGTTAATTTAGTTAATGTTTTTTTTAAGTTTCCGATTCTTTCATTTTGGTCCTTGACTCTTGTGAATGCAATTGTTTAAGTTTGGATGATCGTTTCAAGCTGAAATTTGGCGAGAAAGCATGTAATCTGACTAATTGAAGATTGATAATCTAAACTTTAACTAAGTTTTTTTAGTTTACTAGATTTACATTTTAGTACCTAAAATGTGTCAATATGCAATCAGGTGTCTTTTTGGTGTCCGTTTCTTTTGAGTTTTCATCCACTGCCAGTATGCACACCTTAGGTTAATTTGTTGCATATAGAGAAGATAAAAAGAAAAAATGGACCCAATCTTGTGTAATCATTTCGTGTTTGTTTCGGCAAACCTAATGCAGCTCACTCGGTTCGGTCAAGCGTCTAGGCCGGTCGAGGGGGTTACACCTTTCAAAATAGAAAAAAAGAAAATGTAAATAAATAAACTAAAATAAAAAACAACTAACCTAGCTATTTACAATGATTGTATGATGATGAAATAATTACTGAATTACCACAAGGAGAATAACCTCATTGGCATTCGTCTAACTTCCTTCCCAATAATGCTTCAATATTTAGCTATTTACTAATGCTTCCCCGTTTTCAAGTCTTTGATATCTACTGCTCCATGAGCATAAGGCTTGACAACATCAAATGGTCCTAACCATTTGGGTTTGAGTTTACCTAGAAATAACTTAAGCCTTGAACAACAATACTCTTTGTCCTTCTTCAAACTTCCTTGGAAAAATTCTGTTGTCATGCCACCTCTTTGTTTTCTCTTTAGACAGCTTGACATTTTCATAGGCTTATGCTCTAAAATCCTCCAATTCATTCAAGTCTAATAAACGTTTCTTACATGCAGCCCTACATTCCATGTTCAATTGCTTGGTTTTCCAATAAGCTTGATGCTCTAATTCCATTTGCAAATAGCATGACTTCCCAATTACAAGCTTTTATGGGTAAGTTCCTAATGGATTTTTGAAGGTTGTTCTATATGACCACAAGGAATCATCTAGCCTCAAGGACCAGTCCTTCCTCGTTGGTTTCATTGTCTTTTCCAAGATGTTCTTGATCTTATTGTTTGAAATTTCCACCTGGCCATTTGTTTGAGGATGGTAGGCAGTGGCAATTCTTTGCTGGATTCCATACCTGCATAAAGCTTTAGGATTAAATGGCATTTAAAATGAGTACCTTTATCATGAATGATGGCTATAGGGACACCGAATCTGGTAAAGATATGCTTGTGTAGAAACTTGGAAACTACCTTGGCATCATTTGTTGGGAGCGCAGTAGCTTCAACCCATTTTGAGACATAATCGACTGCTACAAGTATATATTCCAAACGATGGAGGAAAATGACCCATAAAGTATATCCCCCACACATCAAAAAACTCTAGTGGCATAATATTCTGAAGTGACAATTGATGTTTATTGGAAATGTTTCTAGTATGTTGGCATCTATTGCATGCCTTGGCAAAATAATGGGAATCATTTAATAGTGTAGGCCAGAAAATTCATGACTGCAACACCTTGGATGCCGTCTTCATTCCAACAATGTGTCCTCCATATGGTGCTGCATGGCAAAGTTTAAGAATGTTGTGTTTCTCATCCTCTGGCACACAATGACGAATGACTTGGTCGACACATTGCTTGAACATGAACGGCTCATCCCAATTATATTGTCAGATATCCCTCAAAAATCACTTCCTACATTACTTGACAAGTTGTAGCGACTAAAAAAATCCGAGTGTGCCTTTTCTTCATTTTTTATATAAAATCGGTCTCAAGTAATATATTTTAAAATACTAAAGTTTTCCTTTTTCAATAATTATCTGGAGTCGCCACCGATCGTTCAAAAAAGGAAAAAGGGTAGACCGGACACCATGAATAAAACCATAGATTCCTTTTAGAAAATTGAGTTCGGGAGTCGGTTACGGATGGAGAAGGATTAGCACCCCCACACCGCCCAAAATTGGTACCTAACGGGTCGTATTGTATTTATTAGAAAATCTTAAAATTTTGGCCCAATTCAATTAATAACTTCCGAATGCATGATCATACAAGATACACAATCGTACTCGGTCCACGATATCAAAGAAGATGACACCCAAATGATTGGGACGACACTCCCAATAGAATATCAAGACCATGAGCATTATCATTACATATTTTATATAATAGATAAATATGCATGGACAAGATATTAACAGTGACAAAAATTTAAACACAAAGGCCGATTTTAAATATATCAAATCCTGAATTATTATCAAAAAATTATATTTACGGGATAAAATCAAAGCTAGATTATAAATTATTAAAATTATCACATTTATTTACATTTATTTATCTGGTGGATTTAAACATAGATATATTCGAGATTGTTGCGAACTTTATTTTACTAAAATGATAATATGTACAAATAATGATGGAAAAAAGGATACGGTAATTGACAATGATAACAAGACAAATTAAATTAAAGAATCGAATCAAAATAAATTACATGGCAAATATACTAACTCAAAGAATTAAGAATTGAAATTAAATGAAATAAAAGCTATAAAATGGAATCAAGAAAGACAAAATTGAAAATAAAAAAAATCATGTGCAACAAATATAAAACATGAAACATGGACTGAAATTAAATTAAAATAAAAATTAAGGGTAGACATGAAAATAAATGGAAATAAAGTGCAAGACTAAAAATATATAAATGACTGATATTAAATAAAAATGAAAGAAATGTGCAGAAATTAAATAAGCAAACTGATTAGGGGTCCAGGGGTAATTAAACCGTCATAATTTGAATTAGTTATTAGTATGGGGTCCAGATTGCAAAGTGGGAACGAATAAAAGGGACCTGAGGTGTAATTTTCCCATATGGAATGGCCTCTGGCGCTATTACCCCTGTGCGAAATGGCTTATGATGCAATTGTACCATTTTTAAAATATTAGGTTAATATATAACCTTCTCTAAAAACCTGGTTCACTTTTATCATCTCCAAAAAAATAAAACCCTAGACTCCCTCTGCTCTCTTAACTTTTCCGGCGCCGCACCCCTTCGCCGGCCGCCGCTAATCGGCGACGGCCAACCCAAAACCGACCCTTTTTAATTTTTTTTATTTTTTTTAAAAAAACAAATCTCGTTTTGGATCTAACCCGAAAGCCTTCATTTTTCATCCTCTTTTGTTTCGAAAACTAAATCCCTTGTGATAACCATCTCACCATTCACCATGCATGTGGGAGGACCGGCGGTCGGTTATTGGAGCAGGGCGCGAAGATTCGAAAGAGGTAACCTCTTATTTGTTTCCTTTTTTATATTTTCGAAATAAAATAAAAAAAATAATAAGATGAGACTGAGGAAAAATATACCTCTGGATCTGAAAATTTTCCTTTCTTTAGTTGTTCGAAGAGTAGAAAAAAATCCTCCCCTGATTTCTTTACATGCATAGATATATATTAGAAATTTTACAATCATGATTTTACTGATCTCTGACATATTCTCTGCTGATTTTGGCTCAACTTGGGAAGTGGCGGTGGCATCATGGCCGTTGGTGTCGCGGAGATGAACGGTTGGATTCGATCTTGGGACGGATGACCGTGATGAGGTGCGGGGTTCACACGCGCGCGTGGGAGATGAATGGCCGATGCGTGCATCTCACGCGTGATGTGAAGGGCCGTCGAGCTTTGATCTCAGTCGTTGGATCAAATTTTGATCCAACGGTTCTGGAGCGGCTGTGCATAGACAAGGAAATAAAATTAGGGTTTTGTGCTTTATTAGACTGGGCCCAAACCGGGCTTTTGTAATAGTATGGATTGTTTAATGGACTTTATTATTTTTTATGTAATGTATTTTTATTTTGTTTTATTGATTTTTCCATTTTTATATAATAATAATAATAATAATAATAATAATAATAATAATAATAATAATAATAATAATAATAAACACTCATATTAAGATTAATAATATATATATGGACAAAAATGAGTGATTACAGTTGCCCCTCTTTGCTTGTTCTCGTGAAACGGGAACAAAGCAAAGACCAAAAGCACTCATTTTTGTCCTACTTTCCTGTCTTTGGCCTTGAAATCACGGGTTCTTCTGGAACTTTCCGCTCTTTCTTGACCAATTACTTCAAGCTTCAAACTCTTCAATGCCCCGATTTGTACTTGTCTCGACATCAAAAAGAAAGCTTGACATCATGCCCGAAGGTCTTACTGATGGCCCGAAGGTCTTATCACCATGCTTGAAAAACTTACCAGTGGCCCAAAGGACTTATCATCATGCCCGAAGGACTTACTGATGGCCCGAAGGACTTCAATTAAGGATTCATGCCAATAGGCTACCAAAATATTTCTTAAATAAGATTCACGCCAACAAGCTACCAATCCCTTAAAATGATGCCTCGGTTTCTATCGGTCTTGACATCACATTAAGGTTAGCATCATGTCCGAAGGACTTACTGATGGCCCGAAGGACTTATCACCAAGCCCGAAGGACTTACTAGTGGCCTGAATGACTTATCATCATGCCTGAAGGACTTACTGATGGCCCGAAGGACTTAAGATGAGGATTCACGCCAAAAAGCTACCAATCCCTTAAAATGATGCCTCAGATTCTATCGGTCTTTACATCACATTAAGGTTAGCATCATGCCCGAAGGACTCACTGATGGCTCGAAGGACTTATCACCAAGCCCGAAGGACTTACTAGTGGCCCGAAGGACTTATCATCATGCCCGAAGGACTTACTGATGGCCCGAAGGACTTAAGATAAGGATTCACGCCAACATGCTACCAAAATATTTCTTAAATAGGATTCACGCCAACAGGCTACCAATCCCTTAAAATGATGCCCCGGTTTCTATCGGTCTTGACATCACATTAAGGTTAGCATCATGCCCGAAGGACTCACTGATGGCCCGAAGGACTTATCACCAAGCCCGAAGGACTTACTAGTGGCCCGAAGGACTTATCATCATGCCCGAAGGACTTACTGATGGCCCGAAGGACTTAAGATAAGGATTCACGCCAACAAGCTACCAAAATATTTCTTAAATAGGATTCACGCCAACAGACTACCAACATATTTCTTAAATAGGATTCACGCCAACATGCAACCAATGGAAATCTTCAATAAGATCTACTTCTTCAACATAAAGCTGCAGACCGTAATATTCAAATATCTGTTTAAAACAAACAAAATGTTTCTAAATTAGCATGCCCCCTAACATGAGGATCTCTATATGATGCATGCAATGTAATATTTTCTTATTTTTCTTTCTTTTCTTCTTTTTTTTCTCTTTCTTTTCTTCTTTTGTTTTTCTTTCTTCTGTCTTTTTTTTTCAAATTCATCTTTAAAACCCTATTCCTGAAAGGTCATTCTCGGATTTCACTTCATATCTCTGTAGTATACTCCTCAGTCTACATCTTCACTCATTGAATATCTGTCTCGCATTTGGCTCGCACTTCTTTCTTGTGCGAGTAACTCTTTTTCTTCTTAATCTTCAAGGTCATTACTCAGTTTCATAAGTTCCTCTTCTAGTCCCTATACTACTCTCATATAGGGACTTTCATCATCTCATTGCCCCACATCCAGTATCAAGCTCGACTTTTTCTCATCTTTGACTCGATATGCAAAGTCTTCGTCTACTTCAAAACTTGGGCAAACAAAATGCCTCAATTCTTGTGAACTTATCTTGTAAGCTCAATCTTCTTTATTAAATGAAACGAAGCATCTCGGCGAAAACCAATTCTAGGTTCCTATGCTTTAATTCTTACTATAAAAAATGCCATTTTGAAAAGATGACAATTATTTTTTTAAAAAAAAATAAAACTTGAAGAGAGTGCCAAACACTTCGAAAACCATTGTTCGGGAAAAAAATTAGGTATTTTTAAAATAAAAAATTTGAAAAAAATGTCGAATATTTTTTTTGCCTACTGATGTTTTGAGAAAATGATAAATATTAAAAAATCAAAACTTGGAGAAAATGCCAAACATTTTTTTATAAAAAAACTAATGTTCGGGCGAAATCAAAATCGGAGTAAATGCCAAACATTCTAAAAAATTAATGTTCAGAGGAAAATCAAAATTGGAGTAAATCCCAAACATTCTTAAAAACTAATGTTCGGCCCACAATATCAAATACAATAACACATTTGCTTCAAATTGCCAAAGATCAATCCGAATGAAGCGTATGCTTAGAAGATTTTGAGTGTTGTGATGATATATGCACATGTATAGTCTCTTCGGATCTATTAGGCTTTTGAGAGAAACAATTCCCATACCAAATATTTAACCCCTTTTTGGTGGCTCTCTTGATCTCACTATCTCACCATGCCCCATCCTTCCCTCATTTGGTGTCGATCAGGCATTTGAAATTTGACGTCCCTTGAGGTAAGGTTATCCCTTTGGCGGAATGTGATATGAAGACATTCTTATTTAACTAAGACATTTGTGTATGATCAGAATGGTCTTTATAGGCTTGTAATGTAGGCTATGGTTCACAGTTACGAAAGAAGGGGTATATAGGCTCAAGTAAATTTTCAAGAGTCATAAAAAACCAAGGATCATTTTTTAGCAATATAATCTTTATAATTCATGACTGAAGCGTGCTCTGATGAGGATTTTTTGTTTCCTTGGATCGCTCTAAATTGTCCATTTTTGGGTTTTCACCCTAGAGTTCATTTCTTTCTTTTGAATGTTAGACCAGGTAAATATGACTCGATTTTTGTTATGACTCAGTATTCATACGTTTCAAACTGCCAAAACTTGTATAATTTTCCAATCGTATCATTACTCTTGCACTGTTCGATTTGGGTATGCATGTTCATTAGTACTTCTTTCTTTCCCCTATTCTTTCTTTTGTTTTTTTTTGTTTCTTTAATCACTCTAAACTGCTCATCTTTGGGTTTTCACCTTATGGTTCATTTCTTTCTGTTGTAAACCCGAACTAGCTCGTATCCTGGATGGATATTGATACTTGCCTTCTACTCAAAGTTGATTGGTCATCCATGGTTCTTCAAAATTGGTGATGATTTGAATGAATGATTGTGTACAATTCTTATGTTCCATTATTGCTCCTTTCAATTCAATGCTTCTATTCTCCATTGCTTTTTCCTTTTTGTTGACAAAATTCTTCATTAATGTCTTCTGATGTTTCTCTGACCTATATATCTGATGTATATGTTCTCAAATCTTGCCCATTAAAAATCGGGCGACTTCTATTTGTCAGCAAAATTTTGATCCTATTTATCGCCAATGTGAAGGTGATCATTGGTTTGGGTTCTATAAAAAGAAACGATCATGCTAAAATGGGACAAAAATGAGTGTATTTTCTTACTTTGTGAAGGGGAAGTGAAAGAATGTCATTCGTCGTCTCATACATGGACATCTAGAGAAAATCTTCAGGGGGTAGAGATTTTAGAGTCAACACTCAACTCAAGGATCTTAAACAACAAATGCATGAGAAGGTATTCCTAAATGGGTGTGCCTATTATCTAAACAATCATTTCGCTTCTCTGTTAGCCCAAATAGATAGTAGATACTCACATTTGCAATGACTCCACAACATTCAATCCTTTCTAAGCATATGCATCATAGGATTGATTACTTTAGATTTGAATCAAAGTATAAAAAATGATATATACATGTATGTGTATGTATGAAAAAATGTATATGTGCATGGGAGAACAAAAAGTACCCTATAACAATAAATGAAATGTTTAAAGATTCGAAGAATGTAAAAAATTGTTTTCTGAATGAGAATACAGAAGATGTGATTTTCCATCCTAACAAAATAAATAGACATATGTCTTTACAAAATGTTTCTACAACTTTTAGGGCTTAAGTCACAGAGATTGTTCCGTGAATTATTCCTACAAAGGGAAAACCAAAATCAAACTAGTATTTTTGCAAAAGGTAAAAATTCAAGCATAGGGACCATCTTATTCTGGCCTTCTTGCCGTGATGCAAACTTGTCTTAGTTTTGTGTTTTCCACTGCTGGATTAATTCTTGGGTCAGGACCCCATTACTGATCAGCTTCTTGACCTCTTCCAAAAACGGTCTACACTTCTTTGTATGGTGCCCTGTTGCCCCTATATGAAAATCACAGGTGCTATTCGAGTCAAAACTGTGGGTGAATGGATCGGGTATGTTTTTCATTTGTCTGTGAGTGAGATAGCGACCTTCAACCAAATGAGGCCAAACGTCTGCAATGGATACTCCAAATACCTCCATGTCTGCACTTGTTCGAGGAATTTTCCTTGATGGCTCAGAACATTCGGCATTTCTTCCTCTTTTGAGATTACGAGGACTTTGGAAGTGACACTCATTTATCTCTCCTTCTACTTCTTCAGTTTGGTACTCAGACTTAAATCTCAATTTTCCTTCTTGGATCGCATAGTCTATTCTTTCCCCTATCTTCATGAAATTCTCAAATCTGCTTCTTGATTTCTCTATCAATTTATCAAATAATGGGATGGGAAGAGTTGCGTGGAACATGGGAGTCATTTCTTCTTCGATTATAGGAGGCTGAACTTGTGCCGCCAAACTTCTCCATCTTAGAGCATATTCCTTGAAGGTCTCATTTGGCCTCATCCTCAAGCCTTGCAGAAACTGTCGAGTCGGTGCCAAATCTAAGGCATATCTATATTGCTCCAAAAAGGCACTAGCTAAATCACTACAGGATTGAATCTGCTTTCTGCTCAACCGGTTATACCATACCGCTGTCGGTCCCATCAGGCTATCGTGGAAGTAATGGATCAACAACTTTTCATTCTTCAAGTAACCTTCCATTTTTCTGCAAAACATAGTCAGGTGAACCTTCGGGCAACTAGTACCATCATACTGCATAAATCTGGGAGCCTTGAAATCCAAAGGAATGACCAAATCAGGGACTAGGCAAAGCTCTCTTGCATTAAAAACATCTATTTTTCTTTCTTCTTGAGTTCTTTCTTAAATCTATCTTCTAGTTTATCTAGTCTTTGTTCCATTTTTTCTCACAACTGGTCTTCAAATGCTGCCATCGAGCCCGTAAAATTTATTTATTTATTTATTTAATTAATGTGTGAAATGCATCATAAATGTTAAAATGTAAAAGGCAAACAATGCGTATGAATTATCGTAATGAATGCAAATGAGGTGTTGATTCTCCAATAGTCATTTAAAAGGATTTTTATAAAGATAGGATGTCTGCATATAAAAGATTAACAATATTCTACAGGCCTTCCGTACTTGGTGCCCCACTTTTGTCTCCTTTGTATTTACTTTGGGTTTGGATTATTTCCGACCGTAGCATTATCAATCTCTATATATCACAGAATATCTTCTATTTTATAAAAATACCCTAATATGAAATATTTTTGAATCAACGAAATGTAATGCAATGAGATATTAGTCGCAAAGTGATCATCGTAGAAAGACTCTCATTAAACAAAAAGGCTTGTTACATCAGATATTATTTTCCAAGCTTTACAGATACTGATGAGCCCTAACCCCTAACTTTCTAATATCACCGAATAAATGAGTCAGCTTTCCTCTGTGGTCCAGTGTCGAATCATTATTCTTACTTAATGGCATTGCTTCGTCAGCTAAATCTGCCACCTGTTGGGCCACTTCGCGCGCTTGAGCGATGACACTTTTCATGTCCTTGTCCCTCTTTAGTATTTCTCACTCAGTTTTTCGCAGCTGGAGAGTTACCTCTTCGACAATTTCATAGCCAACTTGCTTGTAGGCTTCGGCACGGATCTCACTTGTACGCAAAGAAGTCCTAAGTTCTTTTATTTGTTCTTTAAGTACTTCATTCTCCAACTGCAAGGTGTTGGATATGGTCTCGCTTTGTTGCAAACTTGTTTTCAAAATATCGTTCATAGCTGAAATATCTTGCAGTTCTCTCTGAAGGGTATCATACCGGCTCTCGGCTTCTTCCAATCTTTGTGACAATAGGCGAGCTCTATTTTCACTAGCCCTACCTCTTTGCTTCCACTGTCCCAGGTCACTCTTTAGCTGAACGATACTCTTCTTCCATTCTTCTAAAGTATTACCCATTCCTGTATTTCTGAACACATAGTAGAGCTCATGATGATCATCTTGTAAACTCATCAATTTCTCGCTCAAGGCATCATTCTCCTGTTTGAGCCGGTTATACTCGAATGAATGCCGCTCCTCTGAGATGCCCTCATCTTTGACCTCTGAATTTAAATTGCTGGAGTGACTTGCTTCTACATTACCCAAGCCTTCCCTCGAATCCTGATTTCTTCCCAAATTTTCCCCTCGGGTAGTTTTTGTCTCCATGTGGAATCTAGGCTTCCCATTTTTGAAACTCAATATACCTATCTTGATAAGATCTTCGACGTGATTCTTTAACGCTCTACAATTTTCTGTGGTGTGGCCTGAACTCCCTAGGTGGTAACTACACCTAGCACATCGGTTGTAACCTTTCGGGTACGGTGGTTCTTCCGGAACAAAATGAACAGGGGTGATAAGGCTTTTCTCAAGAAGCATCGGGAGCAGTTCAGTGTACCTTACATGAATAGGGATGTACTTCTTCTCATTATTTGCTTTTCGGGTTTCTTTTGGACCTACTTTCATTTCTTGAAAGCTTGACTCGAATGTATTCCTTACTGGTTTGTTGATAAAAATCACAAAAGGGTTCAACCTGTTGTATTTGCCGACGTTATCTTGCTTCAGAGTGATATTCTGACCACGGGTGTCTTCATTCTGATTCTTGACAACCCCTTCTTCTGGTTTTACAGTTCCCTTGCCTTTAGCCATAGCGGCCATCATATTCATCATCTCGGCCATCTATTTCTTTAAATCTTGTATCTCAATTCGTTCGTCACTGACGTAAGCGCCACCTACTATGTCTAGTTCAAAGCCATCAGGTGTGCCACCCTCTCTAGTATTCAGTGTATCTTCGGATGCATGTTCTATTTGATCACGAGGCCTCTTATCCATTATGAATGTCTTCTAAAGTGATAGCCACTTGCGAAATTAATATCTTTATTTTATGCTATAAGGATGCAAATGCAAAGCAAATGTAAAGGAAAAAAACAAACACAAAAGAAATATGTGTCAGTACGATGAAATAATCAACATAATAAAATTAAATAAATTAAATGGGAAATGATAATGAGACTATAATTTAAAGCAATTAAACAACGAGAAAAAATAAATAAATCCAACAAAGCATAAACAGGGTTACCGCTAAACGGACAGAGTTTCGACATGGTTCTAAAAGGTGAGCTCTACGGTTTATTATATGCAGTTTGAATCTAAAGTAAATGGTACTCGAACTGTCGCTAGGACATCGATTCGAGGGAACACGACCGATATACCATATGGAAGCGGAGCTCCACGAAGTATAAGGATCGAATACCGAAAACGAATTACAACACCATTTGCAAGTGGCAACTTCACGGAGCGAAGTAATCGTTCCCACCTAAGGGTTTATGATGACAAAATATATAAACACCGTATAATCAAACAAGGTTGAAGAGTTAAAAATCAAATTAGGCCGAGTTTAAAATTTTTCTTAATAATTATAATATGAACTGAATCTAAGGTCTGACCCTCTTTTTTGTTTAAAAACAAAAAGTTGTCCCCAACGGAGTCGCCATGCTGTAGCGACTAAAAAAACCCGAGTGTGCCTTTTCTTCATTTTTTATATAAAATCGGTCTCAAGTAATATATTTTAAAATACTAAAGTTTTCTTTTTTTCAATAATTATCTGGAGTCGCCACCGATCGTTCAAAAAAGGAAAAAGGGTAGACCGGACACCATGAATAAAACCAGAGATTCCTTTTAGAAAATTGGGTTCGGGAGTCGGTTACGAATCGAGAAGGATTAGCACCCCCACACCGCCCAAAACTGGTACCTAACGGGTCGTATTGTATTTATTAGAAAATCTTAAAATTTCGGCCCAATTCAATTAATAACTTCTGAATGCATGATCATACAAGATACACAATCGTACTCGGTCCACGATATCAAAGAAGATGACGCCCAAATGATTTGGACGACACTCCCAATAGAATATCAGGACCATGAGCATTATCATTACGTATTTTATATAACAGATAAATATGCATGGACAAGATATTAACGGTGACAAAAATTTAAACACAAAAGCCGATTTTAAATATATCAAACCCTGAATTATTATCAAAAAATTATATTTATGGGATAAAATCAAAGCTAGATTATAAATTATTAAAATTATCACATTTATTTACATTTATTTATCTGGTGGATTTAAACATAGATATATTCGAGATTGTTGCGAACTTTATTTTACTAAAATGATAATATGTACAAATAATGATGGAAAAAAGGATACGGTAATTGACAATGATAACAAGACAAATTAAATTAAAGAATCGAATCAAAATAAATTACATGGCAAATATACTAACTCAAAGAATTAAGAATTGAAATTAAATGAAATAAAAGCTATAAAATGGAATCAAGAAAGACAAAATTGAAAATAAAAAAATCATGTGCAACAAATATAAAACATGAAACATGGACTGAAATTAAATGAAAATAAAAATTAAGGGCAGACATGAAAATAAATGGAAATAAAGTGCAAGAATAAAAATATATAAAGGACTGATATTAAATAAAAATGACAGAAAGGTGCAGAAATTAAATAAGCAAACTGATTAGGGGTCCAGGGGTAATTAAACCGTCATAATTTGAATTAATTATTAGTATGGGGTCCATATTGCAAGGTGGGAACGAATAACAGGGACCTGAGGTGTAATTTTCCCATCCGGAATGGCCTCTAGCGCTATTACCCTTGTGCGGAATGGCTTATGATGCAATTGTACCATTTTTAAAATATTAGGTTAATATATAACATACTCTAAAAACCTGGTTCACTTTTATCATCTCCCACAAAATAAAACCCTAGACTCCCTCTGCTCTCTTAACTTTTCCGGCGCCGCACCCCTTCGCCGGCCGCCGCTAATCGACGCCGGCCAACCCAAAACCGACCCTTTTTATTTATTTTTATTTAAAAAAAACAAATCTCGTTTTGGATCTAACCCGAAAGCCTTCATTTTTCATCCTCTTTTATTTCGAAAACTAAATCCCTTGTGATAACCATCTCACCATTCACCATGCATGTAGGAGGACCGGCGGACGGTTATTGGAGCAGGGCGCGAAGATTCGAAAGAGGTAACCTCTTATTTGTTTCCCTTTTTTATATTTTCGAAATAAAATAATAAAATAATAAGATGAGTCTGAGGAAAAAATATACCTCTGGATCTGAAAATTTTCCTTTCTTTAGTTGTTTGAAGAGTAGAAAAAAATCCTCCCCCGATTTCTTTACATGCATAGATATATATTAGAAATTTTACAATCATGATTATACTGATCTTTGACATATTCTCTGTTGATTTTAGCTCAACTTGGCAAGTGGCGGTGGCATCATGGCCGTTGGTGTCGCGGAGATGAACGGTTGGATTCTATCTTGGGACGGACGGCCGTGATGAGGCGCGGGGTTCAAACGCGCGCGTGGGAGATGAATGGCCAATGCGTGCATCTCACGCGCGATCTGAAGGGCCATCGAGCTTTAATCTCAGCCGTTGGATCAAATTTTGATCCAACGGTTCTGGAGCGGCTGCGCATAGACAAGGAGATAAAATTAGGGTTTTGCGCTTTATTAGACTAGGCCCAAACCGAGCTTTTGTAATAGTATGGATTGTTTAATGGACTTTATTATTTTTTATGTAATGTATTTTTATTTTGTTTTATTGATTTTTCCATTTTTATATAATAATAATAATAATAATAATAATAATAATAATAATAATAATAATAATAATAATAATAATAAACACTCATATTAAGATTAATAATATATATATGGACAAAAATGAGTGATTACACAAGTCTGGTGGCAATATTTTGCTAACCAGGTAGTTGACTATGTCAGCATACCATGGAATAGTAGTGATCACAAGCAAATGTTCATTAGGGAAATCATCTCTAATGGTAGTTGTGTTGTCATCCTCATGGTGGTTCTCTAAACAAGACAAATGATCAGTTACATGATTCTTACTCCCCCTCTTATCTTGAATCTATAGGGAAAACTCTTGCAACAAGAGCATCCATCGATTCAATCTAAGCTTGGCATCCTTTTTTCCAAAAGATACTCGAGTGTCGAGTGGTCTGTGTATACCACAACCTTATTACCCACTAGGTAAGATCTGAATTTGTCAAACACAAAGACAACTACAAGGAACTCCTTCTCAATTGTTGTGTAGTTAATTTGGGCATCATTTAATGTGTGGCTAACATAATAGATGGTATGAAAAATTTTGCCACGCCTCTGTCCTAACACAACTCCAACGACATAGTCGCTCGCATCAAACATGAGCTCGAATGGCTCATTCCAATATGGTGCCATGACTATAAGGGCATTAATTAACTTGTATTTTAATTCTTGAAAAGCTTTCAAACAAGAATCATCAAACGTAAAAGTGGTATTCTGTTCCAAAAGTAAGCATAAAGGTTTAGAAATTTTTGAGAAAACTTTAATAAAACAACGATAAAAACGTGAATGTCCCAAGAAACTTCTAATACATTTGACACTTATGGGTGGTGGCAATTGTTTAATTACCTCTACCTTTGCTTGTCTACTTCCAGTCCCTTCTTGGTCACTTTGTGTCTGAGAACTATGCCTTCATTCACCATGAAGTGGCATTTTTTCTAGTTTAGGACCAGGTCGGTTTCAATGCATCTCCGTAGAACAAGTTCCAAACTCTGAAGGCATTCCTCGAAACTTTTTCCAAATACTAATAAGTCATTCAGGAAGACTTCTAAGTTGTTCTCAATCATATCCGAGAAAACCGACATCATGCAACGCTGAAACATTTTTGGGGCATTACACAATCCAAATGGCATTCTTATAAAAGCGAATATCTTGTATAGACAAGTGAATGTAGTTTTCTCCTGATCTTCTAGAGCGATGACAATCTAATTATAGCCTAAGTATTCGTCCATGAAGGTATAAAAAGCCTTGCCTGCCAATCTGTCCAACATCTAATCGATGAAGGGAAGCGGGAAGTGATCCTTCCGCGTGGCATTATTTATCTTCCTATAATAAATGCACAACCTCCAGCCCGTCACAGTTCTCGAGGGGACCAATTCATCTTGGTTATTTTGTACCACGATCATTCCACCCTTCTTTGGCAAACATTGCACTGGACTGTCCTACAAACTATCAAAAATTGGATAAATTATCGAAGTATCTAGCCACTTTATGACTTCTTTCTTGACCGCCTCTTTCATGCTCGAGTTCAGTCTCCTCTAGGCCTCGATTTTCCATGGTAATCCTCCAAAATGATTTTATACATGCATATTTTTGGGCTTATCCCTCGGATATCAATCAAGGTCCATCCCAAGGCTTGCTTAAAATTGCCCAATGTCTCCAACAATTTCTCCTATTGATTTTCAGTCAAATCAGCAGCAATGATCACTGACAAAGTGAACTTGTCTCCCAAGTAAGCATATTTGAGGTGGCTTGGCAAAGGTTTCAGCTCCAGTTCCGGTGGCTCCTCTATAGATGGTTTAGGTGCCTTGATTTCTCTGTCAGCCAACTCAAGTGGCTTAAGTCTCCCGAAATAACTCATGACCTCATTCAGCATGGTCGGTTCTTTAAATTCTTCACTCATCTTATCCTCATCATCCAGTTCTCTGGCATCATCATCAGTGTCTTGGAAAATCTGTTACATGTCTACAGTAAAAATAGACTCCATCAGCTCAACATCTTGGCATTCCTCGGGTTCATTTGCACACTTAAGAACTTGAAATAAGTTAAACGTAAATTGTTGTTCATTCATATGCATAGTAAGCTCACCTTTTTGTATCTCAATTAAAGTCCTACTCGTGGCAAAAAGTGGTTTTCCCAAAATTATTGGGACATTATCATCAGCCTTGTATTCTAAAATATTTAAATCAACAAGGAATATGGATTTATCTACCTTTACCAACATATCCTCAATTTTACCCTTGGGATGTGCATAAGACCGACCTGCCAAGTGAAGTGTTACTTTGGTAGGCCTTGTTCATTTCCAAGCTTCCTGAAAACTGACATTGGAATCAAATTGATGGTGGCTCCCAGGTCACACAGTGCTTTAACCACGAATCTATTGTCAATCATACAAGGAATAATGAAACTTCCCGGATCTTTTAGTTTTGGTGGCAATCTATTGGTTATCATCGCACTTTATCCTTCAGTAAGAGCAACAATTTCGAACTCACCCAGCTCCTTTTTTTTGGACAAAATGTTCTTCATGAATTTGACATATTTGTGCATTTTTTTGAGAGCTTCTACCAATGGTATGGTGATCTGCAGTTGTTTAAGAACTTCTAAGAAGCACTTAAACTGCTAACTTGATTGTGTTTCTGAAGTCTTTGTGGAAAAGGTGGTGGTGGATAGGCAAATGTTGGCTCCGCTACTTTTTTCAAAGTATTGGTGGCATCATATTGAAGTTTGGTATTGTTAGCGCTCGCCTCCTTTTTCTATGCTTCTTTGGGTTTATCTACTGGCACCAACTTCTCGTCCTAGCAAATAGTGCAGAATGGTTCTAGTGCTTTTAGTTCTTGAACTTCAATAGGCTTTTACATTGCTTTCACTATGTTAATGAGGTTGGAAATTTGAGCATCGGTAGATAACAAAGTGTCAAGCTCCAATTTTCCAGTGAATTTTGTTCTGGTTCCCAATCTGGCAGTGGATACTGGAGGTCATTGGTGGCAATCATTTTAATGATGTCAAATGTCTATGTGTAATTCTTGTCTAGCAATGGACCGTTTTTGAAGCATCAACCACAGTCCTGGCATGATCATTGAGTTCATTATAAAAGGTCTCCATCTGGATCCATGTAGGAAATCCATGCATGGGACACCTCTTCAACAAGTCCTTAAAATGCTCCCAGACATCATACAAAGTCTCATTATCAGCCTGCCTAAAAGTAATTGTTTCACTCTGCAGCTTGGCATTAAGTTTAGGTGGCTGGAATCTCAAAAGGAATTTCTGGCATAATTCTGCCCATGAAGTAACTGAACTAGGTGGCAAAGAACTTAACCACATTTTCTCTCTATCTTTAAACGAAAATGAGAATAGTCTCAATTTCATTCTCTGTTCAGTTACTCCAGGTTGGTGAAATAGTTGGCAAACCTCCATAAATTGCTTCAGGTGTTGTCTTGGGTCTCCAGTAAGTGATCCGTCAAATTGACCTACATTCAACATCGTCTGTATCATTACTGGTTTAAGTTCAAAATTAGTTGTATTTACGTCTGGGCCAATCAATATTGGCATCAAATTATCCATGTTTGGTGCCAAGTTCTCTCTGATAGGTCTTTCTTTTCCACAACAAAAAACAGTAGCAGATGGTATCTCTTCATGTATTTTCGGATTCTCCTAATTATTTGCATTATTTATAACACCATCATTTCCGTTAAGAGCCATTTCTTTAAGTTTCTTTTTCAATCTATGTAGGGTTCTTTCATTCTCTAGGTCGTATGGCCAATCCTCTTTCGTAGTGCGGCTCCTGGTCATACACCAAACAAAAAATATGTAAAATAAACAAACATAAGTAAAAATTAATACAATAATTTTCGTTGCAATCCTCGACAACGGTGCCAAAAACTTTTCGACTGACTAACGCTTGGCAAACAAGTGATGAATTAACAAAAATATGCAGATAAATAATGCTAAGTTTAGGTCTTTTTGCATGCAAGTATACACGGTCAAAAAATAATACAACAATAAGTTGAGTATCTTATCCACATGGATTTTCCAAGAATTAAATGCCACGATAATTACTTATGAAATGAAGTAAAACAGTTTGTGTTTGAGTTTGGGTTTTATTTAAGGAAATATATAAGGAAAAATAAAGTAAAAGCTCAGGTAGGTTGGCAAAAAAATTGAATCAAATGATGATTTATCGTTGGCAGGGGATGCTTGGATTTCACGCTTGTGAAAACTAAGGGTGTTCATGGTCATTTAACCGTACCATTTAGTCTAAACGGTCGGTTAACCATTATAATGGTTATTGAATTTTGCTAACCATAACCTAACCATTAAGAAACAGTTATCTACTGACGATTAACCATTAGAGCATGGTTAACCGACAGGTTGGTTATAGGTTAACCTATAACCTATTACAATTTTTTTCACATGTTCACTAAAATAATGAAATTATCTCTTCGATAATTATTAAATTAAAATGTTCAAAAAATATTTAAATAAAGAGATTATAAACACTAACTTCATACTTAATTAATAAAGTACATACATACTATAGAGTTTCAACACAAACACACAGAAGCTTTACAATAGTTATATGTTTCAACAATGTTCAGCTCACATCAATACATCATCAAAGTTCAAAACATAAAAAGACACCATCAAAGTTTTAAACACAAACATTTAACAAACATAAGGTAAATGAAACTTTCTTGAATTAATACAACACAATTCATAAAATAATTTAATATATATATATATATATATATATATATATACAATTTAATAAAGGTTAACGTATAGGTTAACAGTATGTCAAAATTTATAATTGTAACCGTAACCATTAACCATCATTTTTAGCGGTTCAGTTAACCGAAACCGTTTAGTCTTAACAGTTCGGTTAATTAACCTGTAGAATGTAACTGTTATATCGGCTAACATTTACGGTTAATGGTTATGGTTAATTATGCACACCCCTAGCGAAAACAGTGATCAACAACTTTCAGTGTTGGTTTTAATGCAGAGCAGATTTCAAGTAGTATTGCCTTGGTCGAGGGCAATACCCTAAGTTAATCACTTTAAAACACTATATGTCTATAGCGTTGCTTTCAAATAATTAACTTAACAAGGTTTTAATCTTTACTCATAAAGGGTAGATTCACTTCTGAAGTAAGCTCATCTACGTGAACATCTTCTATCGAAGCTTCTCTCCTTAGTATCTGGCAATTAATCGTTATCTTCTAAGTCTGTTAAGCTATTAAGGGATAATAGGCAAGTAATGCCAACTATCGTTTGGAAAAGAATTTAAGAAAATTAAATACTAGTAGAATAGACAAAAATGTCAATGCTTTCAATTATTAAAAACTGAAAATAGCTAAGTGTTCATCGCAAAAACATCCCCAGTCAACTTAAAAAGAATTAGTTTATGGCTGGGAGAATCATCAACAAAATATCGTTTGTAAACATCACCATCATAAATGAAATTAAAAAGTTAAGAGAAATTGACAAAGAAGGAGACCCGTTAATGCAACCCTTCAATGAATCCAGAGCTATCGGTCACAGCCTAGTCAAATCACAATTTGCCCTCTACCTTCTTTCTTCACAACGGCCCAGCCTCATTGGCTCAATGATAGGCTTCCTTTATAAAGGCGCTCGTGGAAACCCTAGATTGGGTTTGAATCTTAAAAGTTTGTTATCGTCTTGAAGTTTTGGAATTTTAGGGCTGGCTGGGTCTTTAACCAACAGCTAACTGATTGGATATCGACATCCTTCTTTTGCCAACTGAGCTTGGCAATTCTCGTCCTATTTTTTCCAACGGCACTCATCATTTCTCTTCTGCTCCTCTGGCTTACTGCTCCTAACCTGCCACTAAAGCAAGAAAATACCCCTTCAATCTGGCAAAAGAAACATTCCTTAACTCTTAGATGCAAATGCATGATTCTACTAGCTAAATACACACATATGTACTCAAATTCAAGCAATATGATGATAATATATACATGAAAAGTAGTAATTTTGAGGAGTTAACAGTTTCGATACTCATGTTCGAGTACCAGTACCCATTGGACAAGACAATCTCTAATGCTAATAATAAGATGAAAATTGACGTGGGATATTAATGAGATAATATGAATTAATGAGATAGTTAATGAGGGTGATTAATGTAAACTTCCATAATAATTAATAACTTGGTAAACGTTGGGTGACTTGATATTAATAGCAACCATAGGGATCCTTAGTGGATCGTCTGATGTTGTGTGTTGTGTGGTAGACATGTCCTTGCTATGTGCTGATATGGTTACCTAGATGGTTGAGTTACCATTGTTTGTTGGGATCCGGATACCTAGTGAGAGAAAGAATGTGTTGCAACACCATGGTTAAAGATTTCTAAATGTAGGATCCTGATGCTTAGTGGACGCGAGTCTCATTCAAAGATGGTTGATGAGAGATTCTGAACATGGGTGTATGTATATCGATGCTTAGTGGACGCGAGCCTCATCCCATAGAGTGTATGTATCCTGCTGCTTAGTGGTCGTGGGCCTCACTCAGAGTGTATGTATCCCAATGCTGAGTGGTTGCGGGCCTCACTCTTATATAGTGGTATAATGCTTATATGCTATGAGAAGTTTTGCTTTCTTGTTATGATGTATGATTAGGCGGCTAGAGGTAGCACCATATCTATATGATGTTATGTTGCCATGTTACGAGTATGGTTGGGCCTTGTGTGCCATGTATGATGATTGCTATGATGAGAGTATGTATTTAGGCGACTAGTGGTAGCGACGCATGTTTATTTATCTCTCCTTATTGCTCGTACTAGCTTGCATGCTTATGTTTATGATTAGCATTAAGTATAGTAGATATGTACCACTGAGCTTTGTAAGCTTAGCGCTCGATATCGTTGTTTCTGTTCGTAGGTTGATCGTCGAATTTTGGGATCGAGGAACACTATCAGTACGAGATTCTAACATATGGTGTTCTCCAAAGTACGACACTTGTGTTTAGTGGTTTGTGTATTCATATGATCTTACGTGGTGGAGTCTATTAGGGGTGGGCAAAACTCGACTTGACACGAAAAAACCAAATTATTCGACTCGACTCGAGGCGAAAAAAACCGACTTGTTTCGACTCGACTCGTAATTTCATAAACTCGACTCGACTCGAAAATTTTTCAAATAAAGTTTGAGTTTTTTTTGATCGAAAATATATGATTCTATTGAGGTGAAATCATACAATACGCATCGACACGCGCCTCATTAAAAACCTCCCTACGTCCTAAATGGAGGAAAAGAGTACGACGTGTACATGCGAACGAGAACGAACAACACAAAAAAAGACCCACCAGCACCCGACCTAGGCCTCCCCCTTGCAACCCTGACTCTCACCATTGGCCCTGTCAAAACTCAATCCAATAACGTCCAGCCACTGTTTTCAGCCTCTACCTCACCACCCCAGTCCTCACATCACTTGATTTTCACACCTCCATCCCCAAGCACGACTGCACTATGCTCCCACGCCCGGCAATCCCATTACCACCCACCCCCTACTCGAGTCCATGTTACTTGGTACACACTCTCGTTCGCCAACATATCGGCAACGCTATTAGCCTCGCGCAAGACATGATTAAAGCAAATAGTAGGTAACATCCTACATGCATCATCAATCAAGCGAAACCACGACCATAATTTCCAAGGCCTCTCCTCCCGGTGCTCCACCCAAGCCAAAGCCACTTTAGAATCCGACTCAATGATCACCGAGACATTTGTGAGATTTAATTCAATCAAGAATTCCAACGCTGCTACGATCGCACATACCTCCGCCATATTAGAATCCATCACTCCTAATGGACCCACAAACAACGCAAAAATCACCCCGTTCTCATCCCGCAACACTCCACCACACCCCGCTGCTCCCGGCTTCTCCCTTGCCGCCCCATCCACATTGAATTTCACCATCCCCCTCTCCGGCGGCATCCATGCCAATTTAGGCCGAATCTTACCCCCACTATCCAATGGTACACACATCCACGGCTCATGCCACCATGCCGCCTCATCCAATACATATCCCTCGTGTGCCGCCTTTAACCAATGAAACGAACGCAATTTCACTAAAAATATTACCTCCTCCCTTACCAACTGATGTTGTCAAAAAATTATCTCATTCCGAGCAAGCCAGACCGACCACAACAAAGCCGCACAACACGTGATCCACCACTTCCGATGTATCCCATGAAACACCCCTTCGTAACATTGTTCAAGCAACTCTTGAACCGATCGAGGAAGAACAAATGACATATTCCACCAAAGAAGTAAACCATCCCACACCCCCTTGATCATCAGACACCACAGTAAGATATGTGAGATTTCATCATCCCCTTCTCCACACCATACACAAGCAACGGAAGAAGTGGGCAATATCACCCCCCTATCGCGTAAAAAACATAGTGTCGGCAACCTATTCAACAAAGTGAACCACATAAAACATTGCACCTTAGGCGGAACCGCAATTTTCCAAACCATAAAACCCTCCAAATCCCCCTCATCAATACCATAGCAAGTCATCAAATTTAAGAGTTCTTTCGTCGAAAATTGTCCGCGCACATTTGGACACCAAATGAGTTGGTCCTCCCGCCCCTCACACAGCCTCCATCCCCGTAAAATTTGCGCCATAACCAGCACCATGTGCTGCTCAAACTCCCGCAATTCACGCACAAAACAAATGCCCCAATCCATGTGATCAAAGCATCCCCCTCTCGCATAATCGGCTACACTAGCCGTTTTGTTAATTGCCACACGAAACAATCGCGGAAAAGCCAACCTCAACGGCCTATCCAAGCACCACACATCGTACCAAAAAAGGATACTCGTTCCATTACCCACCAACCATTTAAAACAATTTTCCGCCATAAATCGATGCACCCTTTCATCATCCTGTATCAAAACTATTTGTTTCCAAACAATCGACATCTTATTTTTTTTCTCCACAGTAACTTGCCAAGAAAGCACCTGTTCACCATACTTTGCACTATCAAATTGCGCCAAAGAGATTGTTTTTCCGTCGCATACCTCTAAGACTATTTCGCCAACAAAGAGACATTACGTAACTGTAAATTAACAACCCCCCGAAACGCTTAGGCCGACAAACACGTGCCCAATTAACTCGGCTCATTTTCCTTTTCAAATCCACTTCCCCCCATAAAGACGCCCGTCGAATCTTGTCAATTCGCGCAATCACCGATTTTGGAGCAGCAAATACACACATATAATACAAAGGTAAATAGGACAAGACGGAATTTACCAACACCAAACGTACCGCAAATGAAAGCGAGCTCTTTTTCCATCCCGCCAATTTTCGTCGCACCCTCTGAATCACCGGCTCCCACATTTTACTAGATCGCGGATTCGATCCTATGGGCATACCCAAATAATTAAATGGCAACTCCCCCTTACCACAGCCAAGAACATGTGCGATCTCCTCCACTGTACTTTCCTCCATACCAACCGCATACACACAAGATTTGGCAAAGTTAATTTGTAAACCCGATCGGCTATAGTCTGAATCAAATGGGCCACATCTGGACCTGCCTGACCTTGGCCCGCTTGAGCCCCATTACCTCCTACATTAGCCTGAGGCCCATTACCATCACCTCCGACGTTCCCTCCATTACCACCGGGAGCATTAAGAGCAGGAGGCGCGTTCTCGGGTGCCTGGTCACCCGCCCTAGGCCGTCCCCTCGGTCTCACCATAGCAATTAAAGTAATCTAAAACAACAAACACACAACAACAAAGAAACGTTAGGTTAGCAAGGGGCAAAGGACTCCGGTTCTCAAGCTCTTTAAACCAAAACAATTTTCCCTTTTTATTTTGACAACAACGCCTAACAATGGGGACTCGAACCAACACTCAAACAGCAACAAAGTCACTATAGCATGCATTCATACACCGTGCTAGAGACAAAATTTAGACATTCATGGCAAAACACTTATAATACCTTAACTCACCTCACTTACCTGCCCGAGGTCTCGGAAACCTGAGGCTCTGATACCAATAAATGTAACCCCCTCGTCTCAGTCTGGCCGGATGACCGGTCCGAATGGGCTACACGGGGAAAACCGAAGTGAAACCCGTTAAGGCTCCCATTCGGTTAGCAACCCTATTTTTTTTTCTAATCTTGTCTAGAGGAGTATTAAAGTCCTAAGTGATCAAACAGCGGAACAACATCCATGAGACAATCAAACGAACCCAAAACAACATTTAACAGCCCAATTTTTAACTTATCTGCAGGCGGTATCGATACACCTAAGGGGTGTATCGATACGCCTTGACTAGGTCAAAATATCGGAGTCAACCCGTGCAGACCGTATCGATACACCCAAAGAGAGTATCGATACACCCCCCAACGGTACGCCAGAGGCCGGTATCGATACCAAGTTGAACAGTAACTTTAGTGACCAAAAAGGTATCGATACGCCTCCCCGCGTATCGAAACGCGTGGCCTGGAACAAGAAGGCCGTATCGATAAGGGTCTACCCGTATCGATACCCCCGCTCTACAATTCCTCAATTCCGAACTTGGTAACCTCACATACGATTCTAGATGCACTTTTGGACACTCCTAAGCACACACAACCATACATACAACAAACCGCCGTTGGGATTTAGCTTACAAGGCATTGAATCTAACTAGGATCATACATATCAAGACCTCATGCAATTTCACAAAGAAGCATACTTAGCAAGCATAAAGCATCATGCACAAGGAAATCAAGCATAAAGCATTCATAGGCCAACAATCCAAGAAACAAAAGCATAACCAAATATGAGTTTAACATGCTCAAACATAATCTCCTAAGGAGTTGGACCCCAACTCCTAAAACTCTATACCCCATTGTCTAGGCATTATTACAAAAGCAAACCATACTTAAACTTGCTTGAGAACTTCAAAAGCTCCTCCCTCGCCCGCTCGCCTCCCGAACTCTAACGATCTGCACGTTGGAAACAAAAAGAGAATAAGCTAACTAGCTTAGTGAGAGAGGCTCTACAATTCACAACATGCAGTTTTCCAAAACACGATTTAAATGCAAGAAAGCAATGGAATGCACAGAGGTCTATCTCAACCACAACACTTGGTTTGCACAAGCACAACCAACATACACTTACGGTGGGACTACACATCACCGTTTCGACTAGTGGATTTCCAATGGGAGTACACATCAAAGTACTATCCTACTAGTCACTACCGGTGGGACTACACATCACCGTAGTTTAGACCACCATCACGTGAGGCACGAACTCAACACGACTACAACATTAACAACTTAAAATGCATTCAAATAATCACAACGTATACACAATCAACATATCACAACAACATGAGAGTAGAGAGGCTTACATACGGGTTTAGGTGACCCTTCAAGGTCCCACCCAAACCCCAAAAGAATCCATATCGAGCACAATGTAAAAACCAATAATTATACTCACCGTTGCTACCCAAGAGAAGATCGAAGACCAAGCTCAAGACTCTGAAATCCCCGGATTCGTCCCCGAAGCTTCACCAACCAAATTTCTCGTTTCTAAACATTCCAACATCAAGCAAACAACCCCAAATCAGTCCATGTTCTACAATAATCAACCCGGATTACATACCAAGCACAAAATATCAATTTTTCCATTGAAATCAACTCAAAATCCATAATCCCGAGCAGCCCTCAAACACCCCTTAAATCCATCGATTTCAACCCCCAAATTACTCCCTAAAGCCTTCAAAACAAGGCTTACATATAGCATAACCATCAGCCCTCATGACTCCACCTAAAACACCCCCAAAACTCAACTTAAAACCTCCCTAAAACTCCATTTCGGGAAACACCCACCAAACCTTGTAAAAATCCTACCCATTGGACCCCTTTAGACTTAAAACAACTCATATAACATTCATAAATCAAAAACCTAAGTTTAGGATGTTAAAAATGACATTTTTAATCAAAATTCCAAAACACCCAAATTACAAAAATCATGGGTTCTCTAGGAGATAAGGGTATGTACTCGTAGAGGACGATGAGAGCAAGTCAAAAACGGCCTTACCTTTGAAAAATCTTCACGATTGGGTGAGTTATGGAATGGAATAGTATCTACGAGGGGTGGGGAGCTCTTTGACGTCAAATGGGGATGGGGAGATGAAGAAGATGAGCCAAAAAGGGTTTATTTTATGTTTGTTTAAAATGGGGGAGTCAAAAGACCAAAACACCCTTAATGAATTGAGATAACTACAATGGATGACACCCATGGCTATTTGGGTTTGTTTAGAAAATGGCCCAATTAAATTTTACATGACTTAAAACCCGGGGCCCAAACCTTTATTTTATTATTTAAAATTTGGAACCGACACCCGAACTATTTTTAAATTATTAATTTCACCCGACCCCCAAACCCGGGTGTTACAGTACCAATACGATCCTTCTCCGTATCGATACGGGCAAGCCTGTATCGGTACGAGTTTTTGGCATAATCAAAACTAGGTTAAAAGAGTATCAATATGGGGTATATTGTATCGATACAATAGTGTTGAAAATACAGTTTTGAGTATTTTAAAACATTCCAAACTTTGCCAAAAACCTTTTTAAATACCTCAAACTTATTTTCAAGTTGTTTGGACTTAAAAACATGTTTTAAATTATTTTCAAATTAGTCCAAAGCATTTTTTAATTATTATATCAAAACACTAGTTCTACAATCTCCTCTTTTTTGATATAATAAATCCAACTTGAAAAATTGTTTGGGATTTCTCCCCCTTCAAGTTTAAAAATTTGAATAAGAGATGAAAATTTTAAATGTAAGTAAAGCTCCCCCTTATTCATTTGAAATTGAATGCAATTTTTGAAAATTAATTCTCCCCCTTTTTGTTATATCAAAAAGAATTTAAATGACTTTAAGTTCAAATTAACTTAGGAGTGTTACTAAAAGTTGACACAAATAAGAATTTTGATTTTAAAAATGGCTCCCCTTACTTATAGCCTCAAGCAATGTTAGTTCAACAAACATATATGATTATCTAGTTGTAAAAAAATCTAAATAATAAAAACAACTAGAAATTTTACCACACTTGAATCCAAGGGAGGATGTGAATCCTAACACCTAGCAAAAGACAATAAAGTAAATTTTGGTATCCAAATTGCGTTGGATCCATAGGCATTAGTAGCACAAAGTTTAGTTCACTTAGGAATCCATTTTTCAATTTCATCCTTTTTAGTTGAACTACTTAGTCCTTTTGGAACCCAAATACTTCTAAAACATTTACCATTAAAAAATCTAGGGGCACTAGATTGTCTAATATAAAAAATTGATTTTCCAAAATTATTTCTCTTTTCAAGCTCTTTGGAAATCAAATATTTTTCTTCTTGAACTTTATGAAGCAAATTTTGTAAATTAAAACATTTTTGCTCAAACTCATTGAGTTTTACTTCAAGTTTAATTTTGGTTTTAAAAATCAAGTCATTTTGAATTTTCAAGTTTGAAATCACTTTATTGTTTTTCAAAATGTGATTTTTAAATTCTAAAACAAACTCATCATAGGCATCTTGTAATTCTTCAAAAGAATATGAACATGAAGTAAATGAATTAGAAGTTACCCTTGAATCTTTTTCAATGGCCATAAGGCAAAGGTTGACTTGTTCATCGTCGGTGGAGTCTTCATCACTCCATGTAGCCACATATGCCTTCTTCTTATGGCTTGAAGTTTGCCCTCTTCTTCTTCAGGGATTTTCGTTTGAGATCTTTTATGGCTTTCTTCATGAAATGGACACACTTCTTGAAGAGATGAACTATCTCTTATTCTTCATCCTTCTCCTCTCTTGTATCAACATGGTTGCACTTGGAGGACTTGAGAGCCATGGCATTTGTGTTGATGCCAAGCCCTTTGAGCTTCTTCTCCCCATAGCTCTAATATCTTCCTTCTTCTTCTCATCTTCTTTGTTTTTGTTCATTATTCAGTGAGTGAGAAGTGACCCCATGAGCTCATCAAGCTTCAAAATCTTGAGATTCTTGGCTTCGATAATGGTGGTCCTTTTTAAGTCCCATGACTCGGGAAGGGAGTAGATGAGCTTTCGGACAAGCTTCTTATCCGGAATGGCTTCTCCATAGCCTTTGAGTCCATTGGTGATGGTGGAGAATCTATCGAACATTTTTGTAATGTTCTCATCCGGTTCTATCTTGAATTTTTCATACTCTAGGTTGAGGAGCCTGATCTTGGTCTCTTTTACTTCGTTTGTACCCTCGTATGTGACTTCAATCTTGTCACATACCTCCTTGGCATCTTAACAAGAAGACATCTTCTCGTAGATGTTAGGGCTCAATGCACAAAATATGATGTGCAAGGCTTTACAATTGAGCTCCATCTTCTTGCGATCATTCGCGCTCCAATCCGCCTTCCTTCGTTGCGGCACGAACGACCCGTCTTCTACTATGACTCAAATCTTGTAGTCCTTGGACTTTATGAAATACATCATTCTTGTCTTCCAATGGGCATAGTGTGTTCCGTCAAAAAATGGTGGCTTGTCGATGGGTTGCGCCATTTGATCGGTTGGTTGATATATTGTATCGAGCTTCCCGGATCACCTCAATAGGATGTTAATCCTCTTCGATTGAGCCTCGCACTGTTACCAATTGTTGGGATTTATGATGCTTGATTTCCTTCAACCGAATTACTCGCCAAGTGGTGGAGAAGTAGAATATTGGGTGATGGTGGTGGAAGCAAAAAGATGGAAGTTTTGCACAATGATTTATAGTGGTTCGGCTTTCTAACCAAAGCCTACATCCCCTACCATAGCTTCCTACCAAGGATTTCAAACAAATTCACTATGAATTTTGTCCCCTTTTCTAGGCTAAGGAGGCAACCTTTACAACCCTCAAAGCTTTCTACCTAAAGCTTGAGTAAACGCTCTTTACAAGAGAAATTCAAAGCAAACAAGAAATCCCTCTAATATGTATGTGTTTGCAAATCTAAGCACTCACCCAAAACCTAGAACACTTGAGCAAATATGATAATTTTGGCACTAGTGTTTTTCTATACAAGAAATTGACAAATAGGCACTAAGACATATTTTTGATCATATGATATTTGACAATTGAAGCATTAGCCTTCTCTTAATGCTTGGAGGTCTCTTTTATACTTCTAATTGAGTTTGTAGTCGTTATTAGTCGTTGGGGTTGAATTGGAGCCGTTGGAGACTTTATTTCCCACATTAATTGCAGTTATGGTGCCTTCTGTATTAGTACACGGGGAACCATATCGGTACGCCCTTCTTCAGAACTAGCTGTTGGGCTCTTGCCAGCCTAAGCGTATCGATACTCTAGGGAGCGTATCGGTAAGGTCTGCATTTTAAAAGACCGTTGGGAAATAGTCGTTGGGGTTTGTTAAAGAGGGTATCGATACGCTTAAAGGGCGTACTCATACGATCCTTCTCCGTATCGATACGGGCAAGCCTGTATAGGTACGGGGTATACCGTATCGGTACGGTAGTGCTAAAAAGACATTTTTGAGTACTTTAAAACATTCCAAACTTTTCCAAAACCCTTTTTTAAATACCTCAAACTTATTTTCAAGTTGATTGGACTTAAAAACATATTTTAAATTCTTTTCAAATTAGTCCAAAGCATTTTTCAATTATTATATCAAAACACTAGTTCTATAGTTTCCTTGACGATTCTGGACTGATACGGTGGTTACACGTGGCTCATGAAGACGAGGTAAACGTTTAACAATAAGAAAAGTTCGAGTGACCATAAGTTTACACAATAAGTTACCGTAACATTCATTTTTTAAAATCGATGACAAAAAGTATACACTTACTAAACGTAAGTGACCATTTCAATGTTTACCCTTTTTTTTACCACTGTCATATCACCTTCTCGTTAACGTTTAACGGCAAGAAACGTTCGAGTGACCATAAGTTTACACAATGAAAACACAAGTGACCATAACGTTCATTTTTTAAAATCGTTGACCAATAGTATACACTTACTAAACGTAAGTGTAGCGACTAAAAAATCTGAAGTGTCCCACTTTTTTAAAATTTTGATTTTGGGGAATTTGTTTTAAAAATTCGTATTTTGAAATAAAAATTGGAGCCGCCATCGATCATTTTTAAAAGAGGTAGAACGGATACCGAAAAATAAAATAGAGATTTAAAAAGGTTTCGGGAGTCGGTTACGTGTGGGGAAGGATTAGCACCCCCACAACGCCCAAAATTGATACCAACTTAATTACTGTTTTATTAATATCAAATTTTGCGAGCTAAGTGACGATTAAATAAAAATTTGATTATACATGCGAGTAAATTTTGAGGGTCTCGTTATTCAAGAATAAACGAAAACCACCACCAATACACCTGGTACTAGCCAAGTTACTCTCGAATAAAAGGACACCGCATTGACAGTTTATATCCCAGATGTAACATAATAATAAAACACTAATAATACTAAAACTATAAATAATAATAATAATAATAGCAAAAATCGAACAAAATTAGTGATTACAGTTGCTCCTCTTTGCTCATTATCGTAAAACAAGAATAGAGCAAAGATAAAAAAACACTAATTTTTTTCCCACTTCCCTGTCTGATTCCCGAAACACCATGTACTAGAGGTCCTACTGATGGCTTGGAAATCTCAAATTTGTGTACTGGAAGTGTTATTGATCGCTCGATTCACCACGCACTGGAGGTCTTACTGATATCTGGTCGATATTGATTGCCTCAAATCACCACGCACTAGAGGTCTTACTGATGGTTTAAGGATTAAAGGTCAAGCACTGAAGGCTATACTGGAAACCCCAAATCACCAAACACTTAAGATCTTAATGATGGTTTGGGAAAATTAAGGTCATGCATTGTAGGTCTTATTGATAGGGGTGGGCACGGGTCGGGTTTTTGGCCCACCCAGACCCGTCCCGAAAATAAATACCCTAAACTCGCACCCGACCCGACCCAAAAAATATATATTAAATCTGACCCCGACCCGACCTGACCTATATAAAATAAAATAATTTTAGGGGTCTAATTGTAAAAAATAATTTTAAGGGACTTAATTGTAAAAATATATAATTTAAAGGACTAAATTATAAATAAAATTCAATTTTAAGGACTTAATTATAATATATATATAAAGAGGGGTATTATTATAAATATCCCTAAAAATTTAAGGGAAAATTACACTATTAGTCCCGGGTCGGGTCAGATATTTTCCACCTTAAACCCGAACCCAACTCGAACTTAATTTTTTAATTAAAAAATCTGACCCGATCGGGTCGGGTCGGAACCCGTCGGGTCCGGGTAAAATGCACATCCCTACTTACTGATGGCCCAAAAATCTTGACTGGAACCACACTGATTGTTGAAGCTTGGAAATCTCGAAGTTGTGCACTGGAAGTGTTACTGGTCGCTCGATTCACCACGCACTGGTGGTCTTACTGATACTCGGTCGATATTGATTGCCCAAAATCACCACGCACTAGAGGTCTTACTGATGGTCTAGGGATTAAAGGTCAAGCACTAGAGGCTATACTAGAAACCCCAAATCACCAAACACTTAAGATTTTAATGATGGTTTGGGAAAATTAAGGTCATGCACTGTAGGTCTTATTGATGGCCCATAAATCTTGATTGGAACCACATTGGTTGTTGAAGCTTGAAGTTGTTCTTATTATGAAATTCTTCAATCTTCTACTAAAGTTGCGGAAGCTTGAAGCTGTTCTTCTCATTACGAATTTCTTCAATCCTTTTCCAAAGTTTAGAGTCTGAAATTGTTCTTCTCATTATGAAATTCTTCATTCTCCGATTTTTGAAGTTGTTCTTCTCATTATGAAATTCTTCATTCCTCTACCAAAGTTGCCGAAGCTTGAAGATGTTCTTCTCATTACGAATTTCTTCAATCTTATGCAAAAATTTGGAGTCTGAAGTTGTTCTTCTCATTACGAAATTCTTCATCCTCCGAGGTCCGAAGTGGTTCTTCTCATTACGAAATTCTTCATTCCTCTACTAAAGTTGCCGAAGCTTGAAGCTGTTCTTCTCATTACGAATTTCTTTAATCTTCGAAAATGTGGTGAGCTCTTCTTATTTCGAACTCTTATTTTTGTTGATGTATTTAAAGATTCCTGTCAAAAATGGACAAAGTAATTTAACGATATGAGTTAGCATGTCCTTAACTTAAGGATGCCTAATTACACATGAAGCACGAATGATGCAAACTGAGAACCACTTGGGCGAGCTAGTCTTCTGGGCGAAGCTCAAAATTCCTTGTTTCAATTTTTTGTTGAAACGCTTTCTTCAGCTGATGCAACCCATCTTAGACTCGGATTTAATTTTCAGAATCTTTGTATCTCTTTTTGCTCCAAAGCCTTTTCATGTTCTCACTTCATATTGCTCTTTTCATATCTTGCTCAGCTTAATATTCTTGAGTTATGACTCAAAAGTATCTCTGTCATTAAAGATTGGTCATCTCCGTGCCCCAACAAAATTTGCCCCAAAATTTTGTTGTTTACTCTTGTTCTTCTTTTTTTAGTCAAAGTTTCGACTTGTTCAACAGCCATATTCCTTAGGCTTTGTATCCTCTCTGTCTATTTTGATTTGAACTCTTATGTACAAAAGATCTTATCGCGTGGACAATGGCGTCACACTAATTTTTTCATTCTTGAACCAATGCTGCAAAGTTTTGCCCATCTTTCAACATTTATGGCGAGAAAAGGTTTTAAACTTATTTTAATGCAAAAACATAAGCAATTGAGTTTTTTATATAAAATTCAAAAATTTATGAAGACGTAATAGAGAAAATAATTGTTTTTTGAAAAATGTGAACATCAAAAATAAAAATAATAAGATCAAAATTAGGCACCCAAATTTTAAGTGCAGAATTGACATTAAAATAACTTACCGAGGATTTCCCCCAAGCATATCATGTGTCTAGGAGTACTCGAAAGTTGATTCGATATCTGTAAATGTGAGTACCTTCCGATTTAGTTTGGTCTTTAACCAATTTAAAAATTACCTTTTGTAAGTTCCGCTTTAAATTATTATTTCTTGTTTCTCTTCTTTCTTTTTTCTTTAGGGGAATTCAACTCATCACATTCTTTTGGCTCAAGAATAATGATGGGAGCAAACAACGAAACCCCAAACTACTCAGCATTGTCATGATATGAAAATATTATCATCACTCATGAAGCTAAGGTTTTTGACTTTGATGGTGCATTGCAACCTTATGTGTCCTATCGCTTTAGCAGAGTGCCCCAAAATTTTCACTCTTATCAGAAAATGCATTTTACCACACTTCAAACATTAGAGTGCAATTTTGATATCCCAAGATTTTGTCTCATTAGTTGTTTGACTTTGTCAGGATTTAAAAAATCACTCGTAAAGTCAAGATATAGAGTAGATGGAGCATTGGTACTTTATTAGAGACTCATTCTTGTGGCTACAACGGAGTACCCTCGAAATTTTTTCTTTTAGTTCTTTTTAAAAATGTGGAAGATTATTCTCTCAAGCGCATTAATTTGTCATCATTGTAGTCATTATTGACTAACCAAATTAAAACATAGTGTAAGTCACATATTCATTATCTTCGCAACTTCTAATTTCCACTAGACACAGACTACTTGAAATTAATTGTTGGACTTGAATTAGAGTCACTTTTGCAATTTAATATTTAAGTTCTTGATAAAAATGTACATGTATGTATAGGAAAATCAAAACTATTCGATAACAACAAAAGAAATGTTTAAAGAATCAAAGAATATAAATCATTTGTCTAACGTGATGCAAAATAATATTTTGTTAAAATCAAAACAAATAAACAATATCCCTGGCGAAAGCTCCTCATTTGAAGTATTTAGGTTGAGAACGCGGTCAACATGATCATCTCCGAGGTTTGCTCTCAAATCCATGGGGTGGCTTGCAGATGCTCCCATTGTGTTGAATTGAATTTTCTTCTCTATCATTTTCTATCAAGTCCGTGAATATCAAATGCAAGATTTTCATTAATTCTTGGATTACTGCCATGAAATCCTGTAAGTGATCAATTATTCAGATCATGAATGTTAATGCAATGTTGTTAAATGATAATGTCATGATAAATATGCAATGCAATGCTAAAATGTAAATATGTATGCAACAAGGTATTGATTCCAAAAGTGGTCTCCATAGAACAACTTACATTGAGACTAAAAGGTTTGGTTCACATCAAATATTAGATATTCACAAATAACGGCGAGCCTTAAACCCTAATTTCTCCACTTCACCTAACAACCAAGCTAGCTTGCCTCCGTTCTTTAGTGCTGGATTGGCATTCTGACTCAATGTCATTGCCACGTCGGTTAAGTCTGCGCTTGGGTAATAAAAAATTTCAAGTTATCAACTCTTTCTCGATCTCTGAAGTCGTGTTGTTGAGAAACTTGATTTTTTATCCCCCTTCTTCTCATGCTTTTTTCTCGGCTTGCTATCACTTTCTTTGAGCTCAACTCAATTATATTTCCAACTGGCTTACTAATGCGCAAACCTGAGTATAGCTGTCTTGTTCAAGAGTGAATCCTTGATCATCAATCTTAATGTTTTGGTTCTTTTCTGATTCTTCTTTCTCTTTAGCCATAATAGTCATCTCGTCCATTTGCTTCTTCAACTCATGCATCTCATTTCGTTCATTGTTTTTGTGAGAATCATCTAACATGTCTGACTTGAAGTCTTGGATGAGCCACCTCCTATTGTCTCTGGTGCATCCTTAAAACATTGCCCCGAATTTGTATTTTTTTATTTCATCACAAAACCTTCTATCCATTATCAACGATTTCTAATTTGGTGACCACCCGCGAATCAATACCTTTAATGCCATGAAAATGCAAAAGATATGCAAAACAAAACAAATAAAAAAAAGGAAAATTGAGTTAGTAAATCGAATATAATCAATAAATCATAAATATTGGCCAAAAAGAAAATAACAAAACAAAGCAAATAAATAAATCTATACGCATGTCATCTAAGACACCTAGGTTATCCGCATGGCTCTAAGAGGGGTGGGTTTTCTATGTTCTCTACATGTAGTTTTGGTACTAAGAAGGTACCCAAATTGTCTTCGTTGTCCCCTACTAGGGTAGCAAGGCCCCGAATCATCACTCATTATAGGCTCCTTTCAACCGAGTTCAATTCGGGGACCCTTTCTTCTATGTCTACACGGGGAAACAATATTCCCACAAAAACATAGCCCCGAAGGTACTTGCTAGGCCTATACGGGGGAACAGTATCCCCACGAAAGCAATAGTGTTTTCCCCTCACTTAAACGGACGTGTTTTTATGCCAAATTTTAAATGCGTTAAAATAAACTCGCATTTACAAACAAATATTAACCTAATCGTCACTTTGACTCGCAACTTCCAATATTGATAAAGCGATAATTGTTTTTAGGCCTGACTCTTTTTTTTAAAATAAAAATTAGGTCCCAGCGGAGTCGTCAAGCTGTAGCGACTAAAAAATCCGAAGCGTCCGACTTTTTTAAAAATTTGATATTGGGGAATTTGTTTTAGAAATCCTTATTCTGAAATAAAAATTAGAGTCGCCACCGGTCATTTTTAAAAGATGTAGATTGGACACAGAAAAATAAAACCATAGATTTAAAAAGGGGTCGGGAGTCGGTTACGTGTGGGAAGGATTAGCACCCCAAACGCCCAAAATTAGTATCAAATTAATTGCCAATTTATTAATATCGAATTTTGCGAGTTAAAGTGACGATTAAATCAAAATTTGATTATACACGTGACTAAATTTTAAGGGCCCCATTATTCGAGAATAAACGAAAACCACCACCAATACGTCTGATACTAACCAAATTTACTCTCGAATAAAAGGACACCGCATTGACAGTTTATATCCTGGATGCAACATAATAATAAAACACTAATAATACTAAAACTGAAAATAAATAAATAATAAAAAAATCGAACAAAATTAATGACTACAGTAAGTGATCATTTCAGTAGTTTAAAATTTATTTTTTGTAAATTGATGATAAAAAACAAGACTACAAAGCGAATTATTCCTTTCCCACGTGCATCCGCCTGCAACAAACGTTACAAACTAGTTGCCGGGTCATGACGTACTTGAATTCAGCATTTTTAGCGAACCAAACATTCAATGAACCATTTGTTTAATTAAATGAACGAACATAAACAAATGATTTATTCGTTCAGTTACGCTCGTGAACGTTTAGTAATTTATTCGTTTATGTTTGTTTAAATTATTCGCATATATCTATTTATATTTATTAGTTTTCATGACAAAATTATTATATTTAAATACTTGAATTCAACATTTCTACGGCTATTAGCGAACCAAATGTTCAATGAACCGTTTGTGAACTGTTCGTCAGGAAGTTCGTTTATTTATTAAACAAACGAACATGAACAAGATATTATGTTCGTTTAATTAAATGAACGAACACGAACAATTTTTTTCGCTCATTTACGATCGTGAACGTTCGGTAATCCGTTCGTTTATGTTTGTTTAAATTATTCACATATGTCCATTTATATTTATTATTTTTCATGAAAAATTATTATATTTAAAAATTTTAAAACGTATATTAAAAATATGAAATAAAAAAGAAAAAATTAAACAATACTCAATGTTCGTTTGCATTCGTTTATTATTTTAACGAACGAACATGAACAAGATATTATGTTCGTTTAGTCGTTCGTGCTCGTTCATTTGTTCGATTAAAATTAAACAAACGAACACAAACATACTCTTGTTCATGTTCGTTCGGTTTGTTTATAGGCCTAGCATTTGGAGCAGGAATAAAACATTTGGGTCAACAATAATTTTATTATTATTATTAAATATAAGGTATTTAGGGATGGGCACGGTTCGGGTGGGGTCGAGTTTTTGGCCCACCCGAACCCGACCCGAAAATAGGCATCCTAAACCCGCACCCGACCCAACCTGAACTTTTTCTTCAAAAAACCCGACCCGAAAATAAATATATTAAAATCGACTCCGACCCGACCCGAACTATATAAAATAAATTAAATTTAGGGACCTAATTGTAAAAAATAATTTTAAGGGACTTAATTGTAAAAAATTATAATTTTAAGGGACTTAATTGTAAAAAATTATAATTTTAATGGACTTAATTGTAAAAAAATTATAATTTAAAGGACTAAATTATAAATAAAAATCAATTTTAAGGACTTAATTATAAAAAATATATATAAAGAGGAGTATTAGTATAAATATCCCAAAAAATTTAGAGAAAAATTACACTATTAGTCCCGGTCGGGTCGGATATTTTCTACCCTAAACCTGAACCCGACCCGACCCAAATTTACTCTTAACAAAAATCCGACCCGATTAAAACCCAATTTTTTCATTACAAGATCCGACCCGATCAAGCCAGGTCGAATCGGAACTCGTCAGGTCCGGGTATAATGCCCATCACTAAAGGTATTACTTATTTTTATTCCCCATATCTTTGACCAAATCTTAAAGCACGAATAAGGTATTGCATTCTTAAAGCAGCCCATACAATCAATATTTTATTCCCCACATCTTTGACCATATCTTCGTGCACTCCACAACTCAAAAGATAAAATAAAATTATTTTTGTTTATGATTTATAAATATGTTCGTGAAACGTCACAAACAAATCCATTTGTTTTGAATGAACAAACACATAATTGTGTAAACATAGACAAATACAATATTGAAATTTTTAATGAACCGAATCAAGGACATACATTTTGTTTTTGTTTTTTTTTTTGTTATTTTCTATGTATTAACACTAAAAATAAATTTTAAGTCATAATTTTAAATTATAAACCTTATACCCTAAAAAATACACCCAACTCTAAATTTTTTAAACCTTAACCTTAAACTCTAAACCTAATTGTTAGTGTGGGACACCAAAAAGAGGTAGAGGATTTATATTCTCGAACCAATGGCGGATGCAAGTGTAACTTAGGGTGGCCCGTGCCCACCCTGAACTTTCTAAACTTTATACATTTGAATTCAGTTTTCTTAATTTTTATGAATAAGTCCTTAAACTTTTATAATTTTTTATGATTTATACCCACCTTAAGATTTTTGAGATTTAATGTGTGTCCACCCTAAAAAATATTTTTGGATCTGCCACTGAACGGAACCAAACAATATGATTTAAGCTTCTTTACTCGTCCCCTCTCGGAGTTTATTCATTATGGTATCTCCAATACTCGGATTCTCCCATTAACCAATGGTTCTTGGCAAATCCTTTGCGGCCATTCTTTGGAAAGGTTGGAAGCGACAGAATTTTGCGGTTTCCAACGGAACATCTATGATTGTCGATGAGCATCCATTTGGCTAAGACATATACATGTTCACATGTGCGACTGCTCCTAGAATTGCTGAAACAGTGCAATGGCAGTCCCCTTGTCTTAATTCGGATGGAGCTGTATCATCTTCTTCGGGCTTTGGCTCAATCGGTGGTGTCCTGCGTGACAACGATGGCATACGTAAAGAAGATTGGGATCACCAGCGGAGCTTTGGGGAGTCTTTGAAGGTCTAAAGCTCGTCTGTTCTCTTGGTTTGGATTGTTTAATTGTGCAGGTTGATAGTGCCAAGTGCCAACGTCTTTCGACTACTCTCTAGTCCCTCTCGTACAAGCCCCATACCTTAGTCCGATCTATTTCTGCTTTGCTTGAGCTTCTCTGGCAGATCAATTTCAAGCACGTCCAACATGGCCGCTGACTTCATGTCCTGACTTAATGTTGCCCAAATCGATTCCTTAGTTACTCTTAATGTCCCTTCTGGTGAGCTCCTTGGTTTTCTCCATCAAGATTTATGGGGTCATCCTTATATTCGTTTGAGAAGTGTTTAATGTAACGGCTTTGGCCTCCTTTCTTATTACAAAAACAAAATCAAAAGTCCATTCATTCGAACTCAACTATTTCTTTGTCAATGAAACCACAATGCTCATCACCCTGTGACGCTTTGAATTACAAAGATCATCTGCTAGATGAGCTGCAAACCTAGTGAATAACATGTCAATTACAGCATCTCCAAAATGACTACAAAGCATAGGTTCTGAAATAGCCCTCACACCATTTGCAATATCTTTCCCCATTTCCACACAGATGTCGGAACCCGAGTGTTGGTTGCGGATTAGCTGCTCTTCTTCGTAGTCGTTGGCTACGAAAACTTGTAGACTTTTTATATCAAACGACCCTTCTCTCTCAACAATCTCAGCGATTTCTTCTTTGCAAGGTGTATAGCAAGGAGAGTTGAATGAATCCACATCTGCTTCTTTTACAACTCCCTACAATCAATTCATACATATTACATATTATGTACAAAATCTATGTTGTCAACTAATTTATAGCTTAGAGAAGAGAATATATAACCTGCGCAACCAAGTCAAAGAGGGATTTAGCTAGCACCTCCCAACCGTAATCTTCCATGGAGGGGTTTGGATTTTTCCTACCAACACAGGTTAGCACCATACACCCTTGGGGTACTATTTCTTTGGAACGCAAATTTAGAAAGTTTGTGAAGTCGTTTTGGAATTGGTTCGCATAAGCTTGGAAAACATTGGGAGGACTTGATCTTGCCATGTATACGTTCCCCTTGTTGTTTTCCAGACCAACCGGGACCTAACCACATGCATTCTAATGATTAATCCTCGGAAAATAGCTATGTTTTTGGTGTTAAATGGTTAATCTGTGGATGAAAATTGTTAGTTAATGGTAAATAGCTTGAAATAATGTGACAAACTTACATGATATTGCATACCGACATATGGATGGAAATCGTCTACCCCTTTTATGCCCTATTTTAAAATAGTGGGTTTAGGGTTAGGGTTGTGGCTAGGGCCCAGGAAATTAGTGGTATGGTGTATTTTTAGGTTGTAGGGTTTAGTGTGTGAAAATTAGGGTTAGTGTTTAGAATTTAATTTTTAAGTGATTTTTAATATAGGGCATAGAATGGGGCATGATTAGGGGCAGAAGATTTTTACCCCTAACACATAAGTGTCATATAGACAAAATTGTTAAATACAATTTGACAAAATAACACATTAATCAAAATATAACTTAATAAAATTATACTATAAACCATAAAATTATTTTTTTTCTCATGACATGTCATTTTCAAGTTGTTTATTTTTAGTTGATTAACCGTTTTTATTTACAAAAAGACTATTTAGAGTCAAAAATAAAATGTTAAAAGTTAAATATTTTAAAAAAGAATAGAAACCGAAGTGATTATCAGTTAGGGGCATTTATTTTACACTGTCTTTGGTTAACTGACTAACCTTTGAGAGCCAATGAATCCCATAGGAAGAATGCACAAAATGCAGGCTTCTGGTTGGAAAGAGTCTGTGATAGAAAGAACCTGCAACTCCTGCTATATAACACCTCACTTCTCCTTTCTCTGTCTTCAGCTTCTCGTAGAAACCAGGAATTGATTTGAACACAGAGTTGAAGTCATTCTCCGGGAGATCGTTTAGAAGCACTTCGAACTCGGGTAATTTCAACTGTTGTTCTCTGCATATGGCATGGATCGTGTCAATAACTTGAGATATGGTCCGGAAAGTGTTGGGGCCTGAAGAGCAACCCAAGTCTGCCACCTTTATACAAGTTGGAACAATTTTCTTGAACGTATCTGTGATGGATTCTTCAATGATGGGTCTTATCTTCAATATAACTTCTTTCTGAAAGCATGAAGAAGAAGATGAAGGACTTATTAGTAAGAATATGATATTTGTTGAAAATAAAATAAAAGGAACAGATATAATGGAGAAGTGATTAACAGATGAAAGAAAGACCTGCAGAGAAGAATTATTGGCGTAGCTAATTTCATGATCTGCCGCGTTCATGCGAACAACCTGGTCTGCTGCCATTTTGCTTACTTTACAAACTTTATGTAATGTTGCTTTTCTTTATCACTCTTTTCATATATATAGCAAAGAAATAAATTGTTTATATCTGTTTGTGTAGTACTTGTTTCGTCTTGGACTTCAATCATGTGGTTTGGTCAATATAAGTTTTCATCATTTCTTTATACACAGCCTTTGAAAAATGAAAGATTCCATTCATACCAAAAATTGACATATTCTTGGTGTACCTACCTGTCTGTGCTTAGGTGGCTTTGCTTGGTAGAGAATAAAGAAAATTTTTGCTATTGGTATGCTTAGTTGTGAGGATAAAAAATTAAAAAGAAAACATGTTTCTTTCATGTACATTGCTTGGTACAATAAAAAAATGAGAGAAAAGAAAATGTAGATTACCATTGTACCATTTTTCTTATATTTCTTTTATTAGAAAAATTTATTGTGATATTATTTAATTATAATTTTTTATTAAGATAATGTCTATATAAAACGATTATTTTTTTATTTTTAAAAATCTAAATACAACAAATTTATAAAAAAAATATAAAATAATAATTTAATTTATTATAAAATATTGATATATATATATATATATGTATGAGAATTTTTTTTGTGATATGCATGTTCATCTTACGGTCTATGTTATTTAATAAGGCGGTGACACGTGTCACCGTCTTATTGGAAGACTTTAGTTATTTTTATTTTATTTAATTAATTAATTTTCCCCCTCCAATCAAGTTGTGACACGTGTCACCGCCTTATTGGGGGATTCAAACTAAGGTTGCCTTGGTGAAAAGAAGTTGTGTTTGCCACTAAGCCAAGCTTACTTTTGTGATATGAAGTAACACATATAATATAAGTGTTATATAGTTATTAATGCCTGGAAAAATTGAAAGTAACGAAATTGGAGTTAAGGGGATTCAAACCAAGGCTCCCCTAGTGGAAAGTAACATGCGCTTGCCATTAGGCCAAGCTTAATTTTGTGATATAAAGTATAACATATAATTAGACCTGGCAAACTTGACCCGAGACCCGAAACCCGAACCGAATTACCCGAACCGAAACCCGATTTTGACCCGAACATGATGATTCGAAGTTGACCCGAAACCCGAACCGAACCGAACCGAAATTTTTTGTTGAACCGAAATGGACCCGAACCGAAATAGACCCGAACCGAATAGACCCAAACCGAATGGACCCGAACCGAATGCTACCCGAACCGAAAGCTGAACCGAAAGTTGAACCGAATATCGACCCGATTTTAACCCGATTTTGACCCGATTTTAACCCGAATATCTATTGTTAACAATATAATAAATAATAAAATGAAGTATAGAAATTTGAGATCTTGGTGACCAATTTTATAATTTCATCGTAAAATATAGCATAAAATTGAAATTGTAGACTAAATTGACAATTTGGAAGTGGAGAAATTTGAGAGTCCAATGATCAATTTTGTAATTATACCATATAAATAAATAGGGGTCAATTTTGGCTAAAAATTAAATCTTTGAAATTAAAATGAACGAAAATATCAATATATTAAATTAATAGACTAAATTACAAAGATTCAACTAAAAGTAAATTTTTAGAGACTAAATATCACTACGGGGAGGAGATTTCTATATCTGAAGTCTAAACCGTGGGAATACTTGTGACTAAATTAAATTAAACTAAAACTTAAAGTTGACTAAAATGTAACATTTTAAATGCAACATGACCTAAAAAGTAATTAATCTCTAGCTTAAAAAATTGGTGGCTTATTTCCCTCCAAAATTTTGTCTTTTCTCTCTCTATTTTTTTCAATTGTCTTTTTCTTTTTTTTCAATCTAGCTTAAAAAATTGGTGGCTTATTTCCCTCCAAAATTTTGTCTTTTCTCTCTCTATTTTTTTCAATTGTCTTTTTCTTTTTTTTCAATCTAGCTTAAAAAATTGGTGGCTTATTTCCCTCCAAAATTTTGTTTTTTCCCTCTTTATTTTTACCAATTGTCTTTTTATTTTTCTTGATTTAATTGAGTTTCAATTTAGATTAATTTAATTGAAATTTCACATTTAGTTTTAAAATTATTTTAATTATGTCCGTGATTTATGCTTTTAGATTTTAGTTATTTCAATTAGATCTTAAGTTTAATAAATTAATTCATTTCAGACATTATTATTATTATTATTATTATTATTATTATTATTATTATTATTATTATTATTATTATTATTATTATTATTATTATTATTATTATTATTATTATTATTATTATTATTATTATTATTATTATTATTATTATTATAAACTTTGATTCAATATAATTATACAAAAAAAATTATATGGATACATGAAGCTTTGATTTAAATATTTAATCAAATTCAAATGCATAGATTGACAAGTTGAATCAGAATTAATCTCATACACCAATAACTCTAAATTAAATCATAAATACTAAACCTCAAACCTTTAACCCAACTCAAATCAAATTGACCCGAAAATTTAAATGTTGACCCGACCCGAAATTGACCCGAAATTGACTCGATTTTAACCCGAACCGAAAGCGACCCGAACGACCCGATTTTGACCCGAACCGAAAGCGACCGATCCGATATTGACCCGACCCGAAAACAACCGATCCGATTTTGACCCGATCCAATACCCGAACCGAATCCGACTCATCACAGACCCGAATTAGACCCGAACCCGAACCGAACCGAACCGACCCGAACCGAATCTAAACCGATTCTAGATAGACCCGAAATGACCCGAACCGAAACAACCCGAACCGAACCCGAACCGAATGACCCGATTGCCACCTCTACATATAATACATGTGTTATATTACTGTTAATGCCTGGAAAATAGAGGAAATGCGGTTTTAGGGAAATCGAACAGAACATAATTATGATGCATAAAAACATCTAACCCAATTAAATAAATCTAATAATTAAATTAAAGTTAACAATATTTTGTATATATGTTAAATTATAGTTAGGGAATGATTTAAAATAAAAAAATTAAAATTATATTAAATTCATTTAGCGAATCCAAACTCACGAACATAATTCAATATAATTTTATATTTTGTATTGAATAAGATGCTTTTATAATTTTTAAAACCCTTTAAAACTTTTCAGTTACATATTTTTGTCTAAAACATTTAATTCAATAAAAAATTTAAAATTATATTGAATTATGTTCATAAGTTTGGATTCGTTAAATGAATTTAATATAAAAAATTCATCACCAATAGCAGTACAAGCATTAGCCTCATGAATCTTCTCTATTTTTATTATCAACTTTTTATCAACTCTTTCAATCAACTAATAATCAGGATCAACACTCATCAAAAGGATCAACACTCATCAAATAGTTATGCAAAATACAACATGCCAAAATTATATCTATCAAATCAATCGGATAAAATGGTTATGTCATTCCCAAAATTATGGCAAAATTTTTTTAATACTTTGAATGTTCTTTCAATCACATTTCGCAACGAAGAGTGGCGATGGTTGAATAATTCTTCAACATTTTCAGGATCACGCGCAGAGTGCTCCTTCAAATGACATCGTGTACCTCTAAATAGTGCAATAAGTCCACTTCTTAACATAAAACCTGCATTCACTAGATAATATTTCCTTATCCAAAAAATAAAACTAAATACAAATTCTACAATATAAATTTAAATAATGTATTTGAAACTAATATTAACTTTAGGAATGATAAACTTATCTTCTCTAGTTAAAGCGTCTTTAATTATTCTTGAATATGATGTTGTTCCCTCTCATCCAGCTAAAATATATGTAAACTTCATATCAATCCACATGGAGCTAATACATTTTGGTTGTTTGATGTGAGATTTCTGAACCATTTGGTTGTTTCAAGAAATTCTCTTCATAGATTAGTAGGGGTGTGAAAAACTGACCCGACCTGGTAACCTGCCTGAAACTCGATCGAGTCAGAACCTGGTTTAACCCGAGAATTCAAAGACCGAACCCGACCTGCACCCGACCGAAACGAACCCGAACCCGAATTTGACCTGTAACTGTAGAAACCGAACCCGAACTGCACCCGACCGAAGTGAACTCGAACTCGAATTTGACCTGTTATTGTAGTAACCGAACCCGACTTGCACCCGACCGAAACGAACCCGAACCCGAGACTAACCTGCCAGATAACCGATTTAACCCGACCTGTTTGGACCCGACCTGAAATGAACCCGACCTGTTTTGAACCCGACCTGTTTTGAACCCGACCTGTTTTGAACCTGAACTGTTCTTGACCTGAACTGTTCTTGACCTGAACTGTTCTTGACCTGAACTGATATTGACCTGAACTGTTATTGACCTGAACTGTTATTGACCTGAACTGATATTGACCTGAACTGATATCGACCTGAACTGATATTAACCTGAACTAATACTATTATTTGATTTGCTAATAATGATAATTATCTGACATTTAAAGAAGTTATATTTAATGAATATAAAATAATGTCAAGTATTGAAAAATTTTAAAATTAATAATAATTTCAAGTATTAATAAATTAATTAACTTAACTTCAATTAAAAGATAAATTGAATTAATAATAATTTTAAGTATTAATAAATTGTATTTCTAATTAACTTGACTATTATTTTAAAATAACTTCAAAGATAAACTATTATACTTAATTAACTTAAGTGGAATGAATAACCATTATTAATTTAAAATTTTATACTTAATAAAATTAAGTTAAATGAGTAAAAAATTATTAAATTAAATCTATATTCTTAATTAAAATAAGATGACTTAAATTTTTTATTATAGGAATAAATTAATGCTAAATAATTATTTTTTTATACATTCTGACTCTACAACAATGTCGGTTCGGTGCCAGGGCAATTCACATGGCCGGTAAAATTCCCAAAATACCTTTTTTCTCTCTATCTTGTTATTTATTACTTACTTATTTTATTATTAATATTTATGGTATATTATTAATATGGTCATTAAAATCTGACAATACTCTCTCTCCTATTTATAGTAGTTGACTGAGATGATGTAGAGCTGACATCAGTGTGCCAACTGGATCCAGCTAATGGGGAGAAGAAGAACATAATTTGTGGCAAAGCTTACGGACCAATGAATGAGCGCCACCTGTCATATTTGAGCGGGAAAAATGGGTTTTCAGCTTTAGTTGTGTTTGTTGGGCTATTGTTTACCAAATTTGGGCGGGAATAATCATTAGGAACTTAATTTGTGGTTTAGGGTTTAGGTTAAATGTTTAGGGTTTATGGTATTAGGGTTTAGTGTTTATGAAGCCTTTAGGTTTAGGGTAATCCTAGATCGAGGGTTTAGTGGTTAGGGTTAATTACTCATGCTTTAGGGTTTAATGCTTAGGGTTTAGAATTAGACATTAGGGGTTTAAACATTAAACCCTAATATTTAATCAATGAACCATAGTCCTTAACCCTAAACCCTAAACAATAACCACTACCCTCTAAACCATAAAACCCTAATATTTAATCTATAGCTCATAGTCCGTAATCCTAGATTGAGGGTTTAGTGGTTAGGGTTAATTACTCATGCTTTAGGGTTTAATGCTTAGGGTTTAGAATTAGACATTAGGGGTTTAAACATTAAACCCTAATATTTAATCAATGAACCATAGTCCCTAACCCTAAACCCTAAACAATAACCACTACCCTCTAAACCATAAAACCCTAATATTTAATCTATAGCTCATAGTCCGTAATCCTAGATCGAGGGTTTAGTGGTTAGGGTTAATTACTTATGCTTTAGAGTTTAATGCTTAGGGTTTAGAATTAGACATTAGGGGTTTAAACCCTAAACCCTAATATTTAATCAATGAACCATAGTCCCTAATCCTAAAACCTAAACCCTATACATTTAATTAATAATAATAATAATAATAATAATAATAATCATAAAACTAATAATAATAATAAGCATAGTAAATATATAATAATAATAATAATTGTATTTAAGTATATAATAATAATAATAATAATAATAATAATAATAATAATAATAATAATAATAATAATAATAATAATAATAATAATAATAATAATAATAATAATAATAATAATAATAATAGTAATAATAATAATATTACTAATCATAGTAATAATAATAATAATAATAACTAATAATAATAATAAGCATAGTAAATATATAATAATAATAATAATAATAATAATAATAATAATAATAATAATAATAATAATAATAATTGTATTTAAGTATATAATAATAATAATAATAATAAACCCTAAACCCTAACCACTAACCACTAAACCCTACAACCTAAACGCTAAAACCTAAACGCTAAAAACAAAAACCATTAATCCATCAATATATATATTACATGTACGTATGTACGTATCATTTTATGAACAGTAAACCCTAAACCATAAACCCTAAACCCTAAAAACCATAATCCATCAATATATATATAATACATGTAGGTATGTTTGTATTAATTTAAGATCAATAAACCCTAAACCCTAAAACCATAATCCATCAATATATATAATTAATGTAGGCATGTTTGTATTAATTTAAGATCACTAAACCCTAAACACTAAACCCTTAACCCTAAACCCTAAAAACCATAATCCATCAATATATATATAATTAATGTAGGCATGTTTGTATTAATTTAAGATCATTAAACCCTAAACCCTAAACCCTAAACCCTAAAAACCATAATCCATCAATATATATAATACATGTAGGTATGTTTGTATTAATTTAAGATCAATAAACCCTAAACCCTAAACCCTAAACCCTAAAAACCATAATCCATCAATATATATATAATTAATGTAGGCATGTTTGTATTAATTTAAGATCACTAAACCCTAAACACTAAACCCTTAAACCCTAAACCCTAAACCCTAAAAACCATAATCCATCAATATATATATAATTAATGTAGGCATGTTTGTATTAATTTAAGATCATTAAACCCTAAACCCTAAAAACCATAATCCATCAATATATATATAATTAATGTAGGCATGTTTGCATTAATTTAAGATTACTAAACCCTAAACACTAAACCCTAAACCCTAAACCCTAAAAACCATAATCCATCAATATATATATAATTAATGTAGGCATGTTTGTTTTAATTTAAGATCATTAAACCCTAAACCCTAAACCATAACCCCTAAACCCTAAAAACCATAATCCATCAATATATATATATAATTAATGTAGGCATGTTTGTATTAATTTAAGATCACTAAACCCTAAACACTAAACCCTAAACCCTAAACCCTAAAAACCATAATCCATCAATATATATATATAATTAATGTAGGCATGTTTGTATTAATTTAAGATCAGTAAACCCTAAACCCTAAACCGTAAACCCTAAACCCTAAAAACCATAATCCATCAATATATATATATAATTAATGTAGGCATGTTTGTATTAATTTAAGATCAGTAAACCCTAAACCCTAAACCGTAAAAATAAAAATCATAATCCGTCAATATATATAATACACATAACACAATAAACCATAAACCCGAAGGAACCCGACCTGAAATGAACCCGACCTGAAACGAAACCGACCTGAAATGAACCCGACTTGAAACAAAACCGACCTGAAAAGAACCCGACCTGAAACGAACCCGACCTGAAACGAACCCGACCTGAAACGAAACCGACCTGAAACGAAACCGACCTGAAATGAACCCGACCTGAAACGAAACCGACCTGAAATGAAACCGACCTGAAACGAAACCGACCTGAAATGAACCCGACTTGAAACGAAACCGACCTGAAATCAGCCTGTCAATTAACCGTTTTGACCCGACCTGAAATGAACCGACCTGAAATGAACCGACCTGAAATGAACCCGACCTGAAATGAACCCGACCCGAAATGAACCCGACCCGAAATGAACCCGACCTGAAATGAACCCGACCCGAAATGAACCCGAACCGAATCGAGTCAAAACAAAAAATGACCCGAAATGACCTGTAACCGATTTGACCCGACCTGACAGAGCCCGACCTGAAACCCAACTGTTGACCTGTTTTTACATCCCTACTAATAATTGCTCTTAACACATAATGAAATTGACGGTTTATATATAGTCTCACGAGATCGACGAAACCATAAACTAACTGGACGAGTCCGTTCATTGTGTCCTACTATATAGAGAAATCTAGCAAGTTGTTCCTCGACTGAAGAATTTTTAGTGTCTTTGAGACGCTTAGATTCTTGAAGCATACGACATAATCTAAAAAAGGTTGTTGGTCCCATGCGTACAACATTTCTACAATGTTGATCATCAGTTAGCTCTTTTATTAAATTATGACAAACTTGACTTCTTTCTCCAATATCATTGCTAATTCTAGTGTTTGGATGGCCTAAATGATAATACATCTTCATCAAACACATTGTATGTTTGATATGACAAAGAAGATTAACAATTGCAATACGTTTTCTGTCCTCCCAAATGTATAATTCTTGCAAAGCATACTCTCAGTCTCCGAGAAGTCCTTCAAAATTGTCTTCGTTAATTTTATCCATAAATTCAATATCATGGTCCTAAAAACAACAAAATCAATATACTTATTCAATAAAATTTTGATATAAGACAATACAAACAAAATACAAAAGATTTGTGTTTCGGGTATAGGACGCTCATATATATACAATCACACTTTAATTAGTAAAAAAGAATTAAAAAGAAGCATATAATCTCAAGCACTCAATGCTTATATTCAAGATAAAGTGTAACCAAACATGGTAAGATAAGTTAGGGAGATTGGACAAGCTCATGTTCCAGTGAGATAACAACTTTATCATGCATATCTTCGTTGTCATCATCATTATACATAGACAACAAGGCAATTCCATCAAGCTCGACTTCAAAGAATTTAGGATTCTTGAGAATTTTATAAAATCAATACCAACTATCTTTTGATAGAAGCTCAAGAAATCTTCCTAAGCAATTACTTGCACTTTTTGTAACGCTCAACAAGGGTTAATTTGGTTTTCATGTTGATGTATAATGAGAGTTTGATTTTTCATTTCATTCTCAAAGTTATACAAGGGTTAATTTGGTTTTCATTTCATTCTCAAAGTCATACAAGGGTTAATTTGGTTTTCATTTCCAGTTTTAACTACATAGTTACCCTGTTTAATATTAAATTTAAATTGGACACCATGATAACTAATTTTTTGCTTTATAAAAAATGTCGAAACAGATGAAGGCAATGTTTAGGTACCCATCCCCAAGAGACCATATTTCTGTTAAAAACAGCTTACTCACATTTACTTGTGCACAATACTATATATTAGGCTCCAAAACAAAGTTAGAGAACATAATAGCAATAGAAAATGAATTAAAAGGAAACATGTTTCAATATTTGGAGCGAAATGGAAATTATAAAAAAAGATGGCGAAAAAACTACTAAACTGCAACCTTTGAAACAAATATATCCATCTCTACTATAAAAATTATCAACATAATGTTTCAGTTTAGAGATTTGAAAGAAAGGAAACTAGGAATTTAAAATTTTCATAAAAAATTGATTAAAAAAGATCTTACCGACCATTTCAAAATGACCCAATTAATTTCGGGCGTAAAATCATAAAGGAGTAAATAAAAATTTTCAAATTTAATGAAGGATAACGTAGTAAATTTACATTTAAAATCAGATCATATAATATTTTCTCGGTCTTTTCCGCCCAATTTTGGACGGATAAGTCTTTCTATAGTGTGGAGAAAAACACCCTCCCCTCCACTTTTCTTTGTTTACAACTTTCCACAATACCAAGCAGCTTAAAATTTTGCTTTCCTTTCAGTTTTCCTTGTTGTTTGCCTTTCTTTCCAATTTTCTGCTAAACCAAATAGACCCTATATGTTCACATTGTATGTTTACATAGTTGTGGATGGACAATTTTTTTTAGAATCTTTTACGGATCGGACCAATTTGGTGGTCTTTTCAAACGCAAAAATTACTTCAAAACTTCTTTGGCAGTGTGTTGCGTATGTGACTCGGACCCTAGCTCGCGGTCCATGACACATTCGCCTGCAACAAACATAACAAACTAGTTGGCGGGTCATGACGTACTAGAATTCAACATTTGCAGCAAGAACAAAACATCTAGCTCAACAATCATGTTTCGGTTTGGAGCTTCTAGGGTTAGGCACTCTTACCATTAGGCTAAAATTAGGCGAGAGTTACATAATTCCTTACCAAAAAGGTAAGAAATTATGTAGTTATACAATTTCTTACAATCAACACGATCTACACATATTTTTACACAAATCGTAATAATTTAGATTATCATATAAGAATTTGTGTAGTTACACAATAATTATGTAGTTACACAAATGATAAAAAAATTTGTAGTTACGCAATAATTATGTAGTTACACAATTTCTTATCCATCCTACACAAATGTTTGCCAAAAAGGTAAAAAATTATGTAGCTACACAAAAATACGCCTAATTTTAGCCTAATTTTAAGGCGCCTAATTTTACACCTTCTTGTTTTGGTTCCCTATATCTTTGACTATATCTTCGCGCACTCCACAACTCAAAAGATAAAATAAAATTATTTTTTTTATGGTTTATTAATATCACAAACAAGTTAATTTGTTTTAAATGAACAAACACACATAACTTAGAATGAACACAATATAAATTAAAAAAAATTCTTAATGAACCAAACTAAACCTAAAGTAACATAAAATAAACAATCAAAAGTCCATTCATTCTAACTTAATTAATTTAAAACATAATTGAAATATATCCTATAATAATCATTTCATTTTCATATACACTAGTCCTCTCGGTAACTCCCACGAGCTCCGAAATCAATTCTCAAGTCATTGTCCATGCATCCGAGTCTTACCATACTCGAAGCCCCAACACTTCAAACCCACACCACACTACTCACCCTTAGCCAAAACCTAAACCCACTACAACGCACGTGGTGACTGAAATACAATGATCATACGATGGCGCAAGAGCTTTGGTTCGTTTGGGTAGATTCAACCCACTGAAGAAGCTGAATACGATAAAAGGATGAGCACACGTGGCTCATGAAGGCAGGGTTAACATTTAACGACAAGAAACGTTCGAGTGATCATAAGTTTACACAATGAAAATGTAAGTGACCATAACGTTCATTTTTTTTAAATCGGTGACCAAAGTATACACTTACTAAACGTAAGTGACCATTTCAGTGTTTACCCTATTTTTTACCACTGCCAGATTAGCTTCTCGTTAATGTTTAACGGCAAGAAACGTTCGAGTGACCATAAGTTTACACATTGAAAATACAAGTGACCATAAATTTACACATTGAAAATACAAGTGACCATAACGTTCATTTTTTGAAATCAATGACCAAAAGTATACACTCACTAAACATAAGTGACCATTTCAGTAGTTTGCCCTTATATAAATTTATTTTTTGTAAATATATGATAAAAAACAAGACTACAAACGAATTATTTCTTTCCCACGTGCATCCGCCTGCAACAAACGTGCCAAACTGGTTGGCGAGTCATAATGTACTAGGATTCAGCATTTTGTCATGAGGCTAGAGTCTGACTAGCTGATCTGTGCGGCATTAGTCGACGATATTATTCGAAGACTAAGTCAGCCTTCACAATCGCTAAAGAAGAATGCTTAGAACGGCAGAAACTTTGTGGGAAATTTGCTAAGGCAAGGCAAGCAAGGGAAACAAGAGAAAGAATGTGAAGAGAAATATATATCTTTACTCAAGAAATGAACAAATGAAAGATTGGAAGATGATTTACAATGGTGAGAGTGAGCCTCTATTTATAAGCTCGCATCCTAGCATCTAACGATCTATGATGGTTTGATCCAAGGGCTAAGGATCATTCCAAGATTCATATCTCCTAACTATGGAAACAAGATCACTCATATTACAAGGTTGCCAAAAGTAAATAGGCAAGAATCATTCAAGAATATCACACTTAGGTGGCAAAGGATACTTTCCCCAAGTGTTGGTCAAAGGTGATATCTTTTTATGTGTATTGGCCAAATGATGATCTCTCTCCCAAGGTCTTGGTCTCTTGGGCGGATTGGGCATGGATTGGCCTGGTTTGCTTGGCCAAAACCTTCTCAGCATCATGCTTGGTGCTGATTGGGGCCCTAGGGTCGTGGACAACTCGAATGGTGCTCGTCTAAGCCATCATGTGTGCACAAAGGGTGCTGACTCGGGCTCCATGGTCTGGGCAGCATGGAGGGTGCTCGGTTGGGCCCCCTTAGGTGCATGGAGAGTGCTCCCTCGGTTGGGCAACATGAAGTGCTTGTCTCGGCCCATGGTGTGCGATGTTGGTGCGGACTTGGGTCCTCGGTTGGATGAAGCACGTGGTGTGCTTAGACAGCCCCCTTGGTGTGCGGCCATCTCGGTCATGGGCTGGCGGCCCGTGACAATTTAGAACACGAATAAAACATATGGGTCAACAATAGTTTTATTTATTAAATAGAGATATTACATTTATAAGATAAATTACCATGATTCGATCTTATAAATCAATTTTTTTACTTCCACGACAGAATACTTCGACACAAAAGTACCACTTCATCCAGCTATTTTAGATTGAACGACCTAGACTAGAAAAAATTGAAAGTTTAGTAATATAGTTGAAATTTTTTATAACTCTGACCAAAATGAGACACTTCCTAAAATTATGCGACTAATGTTAGAGTTTACCCTTTATTTTAATTCTTTATAGCTACTATTAAATTGAATGTAAATAAATGGCTTAATTGGCCATATAAGCCAACTTTGGCTTAATAATTAGGGAATAGGGGTGCATTGGCTTATATTTGGCAAAGTAGGCCAATCTCTACAGTGAGCACAACACAACGCCACCTGCAGAAGGCGTGCCGTGGACCACGCCACCTCCTCCTGGCGAGGTCTCTAGTGACCGGCTGGGAGAGCCAATGGCCTAGCTGCTGCAGGCGTGCAGGCTTGCTGCTGCGGCTTTATGTGGGCTGGCCTACCTCGCCCTCTCCTTATGGCGAGGTGCAGGCTGGTCAGATGGGCTCACGGGTTGCAGCATGTGGCTTGCCCAATTGTTTTTTTTTGTTTTTTTTTACATTATTTGTGTGTATATATATAGATAGGTGGTGTGAGTTAAAATTTTAGAGTTGGTTATTTGTGAAGAGAAGAAGAGAAAAAAATTTGTGAATGTGAAGAATTTCCTGTATATCTTTTTAAAGATATATTCGAAGAGGGTGAGAAAAATTTTGAGTTTAAATTTATCTGTTGTTTTTGTAATTATTAGTGTCAGTATATTATTTTGTGTGATTGATGATCTAATGAAATTTATTTTTTATTATTGGTGAAGCTATCCTGGTTGGTTGTGATTGTCGTTTCGAACAAAAGAAGCTAGTTTTTCGAATTTTGAATCTGGTAAGGGCATGTATTTTTTTAATCTAATTTTTTAAAGTTAGTTTATTAGCTGTATATATTTGAAATGTTGAAGTTAATATATTTTTTGTATATATTCGAATGCTAATTGTTTTTTAGCTGTAGAAATAGATAATGACATCTGAAGGAGTTTTGTTGTACCGTGACCATGAACACATTTCGTCTCATATTCACGAAGAGCAAGTAAGTAAATGTTTTGTAATTTAAAATTTCATATTTACTATGTAATTATTATAACTCGAAATTATAATGAATTAATTATAGGATGTAGAGCATATGATACGCCGTCGAGGAATGAAGATAAAGGAACCTGATCAGCGTTTAGTGTATTACTTACAGCGAGCTGGTTTTTATAACGCCACCTTTCTCCGTGCGTTTAAGATAGTCCCCAGGTTGATTACTGCATTGATTGAACGGTGGAGACCAGAGACCCACACATTTCATTTTCCATTTGGCGAATGTACAATAACCCTGGAGGATGTTGCGGTACAACTTGGTATTCCAACAAATGGGACACCATTGGTTGGACAAAATAATTACAATACATATGACCTTTGCATGCAGTACCTGGGCAAAGCTCCTCCTCAGAGCTGTGTGGACGGGCTACGCCTCAGAGTATCATGGTTGCAGCAGGAATTTATTGTGACCGATGAATCTGGTCATCAAAAACTTGAGTGTGCAGCTCGAGCTTATATACTGCAACTTATTGGTGGTGTGTTGATGCCAGATACATCTGGTAATATGGTTCACACACAATACCTGCAGTTCTTGGGTAATTTGGATACAGCTGCTACATATAGTTGGGGGTCCGCAGTATTGGTATTTTTGTACCATGAAATGTGCAAGGTCACAATTATGCATGGTGAAAAGGCAAATTCAGATATGGGTAGATGTCAAGTATTACTGCAGTCCTGGGCGTGGTACAGGCTGCCTTATCTAACGCCCGCTTTTTTTGTACCAGTAGATATGGAGTTTCCGCTTGCTGGAAGGTAATAATGTGATTGCAGTTGTATATAAATATTTATTGATATAATATTTATATCCAATGACTTCGAAATATAATTTCAATATATCTTTGCAGATGGAGGCATAAGTTGAAGAATGCGGGGGTGGTTCACAACAATGTCAGAGAGACGAGATTAAAGATCCAAACAATAGGAAAAGATCTGGTATCATAATCAATTTATTTTAATATATTAATTGTTCTTATTTAATATAATTTAATTTATTATTTGTTCTTATTTTGTATATTGTATATTTTAATTTTGAAAGAAAAATCGTATATTTGATTGTGAGTGAATTCATATTAATAATTTTTTTTTACAGTTTATTTGGCAGCCGTACGCGAATGACGACGTCAGGGCTTGCCTACCACCTACTGAGCTTGAATGAGAATTGGATTGTGAAGCAAGCCGATTTCATTGAATTGTGGGAGGAAAGATGGACGCGGTGGACTAATGATTTGAGTCCAATTCAAGCCAACGATTTTGAATTTAATACAGAATACTATTCATGGTTTTCGACAAATAGGAAACCGTTCATAGCATCTGTCGAAGATGCAAATAGATGGCTTGAAAATCCGCAGTGCTCAAGACAGGTTCGCCTCTCAACCGAGTTTGGTCAGAGCTCTCAGCAATCAACAGACGAACCAAACTTGGAAGGAATTTCGGGAGCAACCAACCGAGGTTGGACTTCTCCGTGGGCGCGATCTGACTCCCCCCCAGACATGTAAGCAGTAATCTTTGGGAGCAACCACCATTTGGTAATGTTTCGGAACAAAACCCATTTGTATATGGGGATTTGGTCATGTTCCGCAACAATCACCTTTTAATTTTGCAACTGGTGGTAGCTCATCTTCTCGGCCGGCTTACAATGATGATGAAGGATACGTACCACAATTTCAGTATCCTCAATCATCTGTATATGGGGAAGGTTTTGGTGTTGGTAGCATGACATCTATGTTGTCAACAACTACCATTAGCAGCCCATCATTTCATCCTGAAGAAATGTTTGCTACACCACCTACTATGCAAATAACGGATGAGCAATACATGATCCCGTGTTGATATCGAATACACCCTGTAGCTCTTGGCAGAGGACCCTTCATTACGACGATTTAAATCTTATAAGAAGAGTGAGTGGAAACTGAAGAGAATCGGGGATGTTCTGACAATTGTTGTTGTAGCAGGTGAGGCTACTTTTGCTATAAGTTGAAATGAATTGGCTCATGAATATAACTCCACAAGAAGTTGGATTTGATTCTCTAGGATCCTATTTAGATATGCTCTAAATATGTGTTGAATGCTTAATGTAGTTTGAACTGATTTTTGGTAATTTGGACATTAGACGCTATTGTAACCGGAAATGTTCTTTCTTTTGCATTTTTAGGTGTCACTTTCCCCTTCTTTGTAGAAGGGGGAAAAGGCTTGAAATGAAACAAAAATTGTGCAAGATCGTTTAAAAAAAACTTAATTTTTATGGTTTAGAACCCATTTGGCATTGCATCCTCACCTCATCATTGTGGAAACATTTAGTGAGTATTGTCTTAATTATTGTGGAAACATTTTTACTTTGACAGGACACCAAATAATAACATTTAAATAAAATTACTAAAATTCATTATGTTGGGTTTCAAACACGACAAAAGACTTTTTATAAACAAACTCTCTTATTAAGTTGAGGGCAATCTCCACCCTTATGAAATGGCTTGATGGTAGAATTAATTTGGTTAATGACTGCTCTCTTCTTCCTTCCTTCACCCATTCGTCAATGGGATTGTGAAATTATGAACCGAGTCACAAACAAAGAAATCGTATTGAATCAATCTTAATGGATTAGATAGTGTTTTTATTTCTAGAGTTTGATGTACCAGACCTTGCATAAGACTAGAAAGAAATATAGTGTTGCTGTTTAAAACAGTCTATGACTAAACATCTTGTATGATGGTATTATGTTTGTTTATTTCAGGGTGTTGTTATGAAATTTATGTGAAGGCAGTACTGAGAGAAGAAGTTAGGAGCAAGGCAAAGGCTGCTGATGGAAATAAATGAGACTGTGCGTGCTTTTGCTTTTGTGCCTAAACGAGAAAGTGTCTTAGCATTTCATCTTGTTTTGGCAGCACTATTTTAGCTTTTAATGATTTTGGCTTATGATAAATAAGTAAAATGGACATGCGTTGTGACATTGTTGAAGACACCAGTCAGCTATTTTCTCAGGTTCTCATCTGTTAAATAAAAATGTTTTTGATGATGATTCCAATAATTTGGAAAATTGCCCTGGATTTGGAGTATGCAGAATGAATGCCATGAAGGAAATGCCCAAAACCTTGCTGCTGGGTGATATTCGTTGTGTTGATTATCATCAGCATGATGTCAAACCGACAGATCTGATTGCATTCTAGCAAGTGATTTATTGATACAATATCGGATCTTGGTGTTAGGCAAGAGTTGGGTTTTTGGGAAATTTATGTGGGTAAATTTCAGGAGCAGGAGTGCAGGCTTCACAGCAGTAACCAAAGCACGTAGGTTAGTTTGCAGCAGAGAATATTTTGTTAATTGAAATTGTTTTGGTTATTGAGAGGTTGGCTAGTTGCTATCACTTATAAAAAAGGGCTTCAAGAGCTGATTCTAGGTCAGGCTTGAAATATTGCCAGATAGTGAAAGGAACGCTTTGTCAAATTAATAGTTAAACTTTATTTCAAAGCTTTCAGAGCCACATGAGAACAAAGGAAATAGAAGTTTTTATGTACGGAGATGCTGTCAACAATCAATATAGAATGAATCTGATCATGTTAAATAATATGATATATAATTTTGGGTAAAATTTATAAATGGTAACTAAACTTTGGTCCATTATTCAATTTAGTAACCAAACCTCCAATTGTTTCAACGTTATCATTAAACTTTATATTTTGTTTCAATGTTACCACTTAGCAGTTAACAATTGTTAAAATATTTGGTATAATATCACATTTAGTCCTCTACGTTTACACATTCAAATAATTTAGTCTTAATTCAAAAAAAATAACTTTTTCTATCTACACATTATTTCAATTTGATCATAACCTTTAAACTCAAAACCCTAAACCTTAAAACACTAAAAACTAATTATCAAAGTATTAGTGTGATAATTAATAAGATCAGCACCCCTTTCATCTAACTGCTTCAACTTTCATTATTTCCTATCAAAAGCCACTTGCATCTTTTCCTCAGCCTGCATTGCATAAAAAACTTGTAGTTAGGGAGAACCGGAAAGGTTATGAGACTACTAAAAGAAGAGGCATAAATCTGCTTTTCACAATTTTTTAGAGCAGTGATTTTCACAATATAAACAAATTAAACTAAAGTTAGATCAGTATTGTCTAAAAATACAAAATGAAAAACCCAAATCGTTCATGATGCCGCAAAACCCTAAAAACACATAATACTCGAAAAATTCCTTACTTACATGAGAAATGGAAACCTTTTTCCTCCGAATACAATATTTGTGTAAAAACACACAATTTCCCCACCTCTAGCAAGCTTCGCGCGTTTAGGAAGGAAAGAATGAAAGCTTCGCGTCTTTTTTGGATGAAAAATGGAAACTTTTTTCTATTTTCCCGCTTTAATATGGGTTTTATTCATTTCAATTTGAGTGTAAACGGTTAACCATGTCACCCACCTTTTTTTTTCTTTAAATCCAACGGTTATTATTAATTCAGCTCCAATCGGCTCCATCTAACGGTTTATATTAATCCGCCATTTTTTAGTTATTTTTTAAGCCGTTAGTAATTAGAATTTCTCGAATTTGGCCAAACCATGACACTTGATGGATACTGCTGATGTGAGTTGTTGGACTTTCACAGATAATTATTTTCATTAATTGGCAAGCTTCCATTTCTCGATGACCCAAAAACTAGGGAGAGTTTATTAGCAACAGAAAGTCAGAGAAAGGGAAAACAAGAGAGTCGAATTCTGGAGCTTAATGTAAATTATATAAATAAAAAACCCATTTACAACCAACTAAAATGTGTGGGTTTAGAAAACAATCGAAATTCGAATAGTCATTAACATTAGAAATATACAAAGAAATACGCTTCGAGGTTTATGAACTTACTCGTAAAAGCAACCAAGATTTGCAGTCGGAAAAAAAATTGAGGACGACACTGATGCAGAGAGAAAGAAGACAAAACTTCTATTTGGGCAATTTATCAAAATTTTGGGAAGATGGTGAAAATTAAGATTTTAATAGTTTAGGAGTTAAATTAACTTTTTTTTATTAACATACCACATCATTATATTAACAAGTGTTAATGGTCGGGTGACCGAAACAAAACAAAACATAAGTGACAAGAATATTTATTTTTTCAATATAAATGATCAAAATAGAACACTATCCAAACAAAAGAAACTTCTGCTAAAGTTTAACCTTAAAAAATCAGTTGTCTATGCAATTATTACTTAAACGTCAAATTCAGTATATGTGAGCTGTAATCGCATTCACGAGAAATTTAAATTTAGAAAATAAAAAACAAATTGGGGGGAGGGGGTAGATAGGGAGAGAGATTTCGTTTGGAAATAAAAAAAAAGTCTTATCATCTTGGTTCTTGGCATCAAATCATCGACAGCAGGGAAAGAAACTGAATTTAGTGGTGTAAACAAAATTCAAAGGAAAGATCTGAAAGAAAATGACAACTTTTGCAGGGACTACCCAGAAGTGTAAAGCTTGTGAAAAAACTGTTTACTTGGTCGATCAACTCACTGCAGACAACAAAGTTTATCACAAAGCTTGCTTCAGGTGCCACCATTGCAAGGGTACCCTTAAGGTCATTCAAACCCCCATTTTATTCATTTCACTTGATTTTAATAATTGTCTTTTTGTTAATCAGTTCTCGTCTTAGTTAATACTTGGTTTTGGTATCTGGGGTTGGGTCCTTGATAAGTTAACTAGTATGAGTGTATAATATCTTTTTAATTGCTTACAGAGCCTAAGAGTTTAGTCAATCTTTTGTATCCTTGTTTGTTGATGACACGTTGCATATATCTTTCTTAGGGATGAACATTAACCCAGCTTCTTGCTGGTATCATCCAAACTGTCTGCAAATTTGTAAATTGTAGTTTAAGATCTGATCAGTTTTATAGCATGTAGGACATGTATCATGTTGCTTCTACTTTTTTCACTTATATTGCAATGACTCGTTTGAGGAAAAACTTTTCTGCTGAATTTATAACTTTATATAGGATTTGCACTACTTCAACTCCCTTTACCCATATACAATGCTGATAACTCATAAAACACTATGGTCAAACCCCAAAAATCACATGCGTAGTCAACTGTTTTTAGTAGAGTCAGGAAGATTTCCAAGAATTTAAAATTCAAAGTTTGAAGGTTTCTTTCTTTGTGTTCAACTTTAAGTTTGAGGAAAATCCCAAATCAGCCATTAATCCAAATCTCCCCAATCATCCACTAATCCAAATCTCACTTAGACCTTGAAATTACAAATGGCTGGAAACTGATCACTGGTTTCTTGTTTGTACTAGGTGTAAGGGTTATGATATGGTTACTCGAGCTCTACTGGATTTGATGGACAAACAATTTTTCTTTGAGTGTCTAGCAAACAATGGATACAATTTGGATTCATTCACCCTTTTCCAATATTCAACTACGTAATCGTATTTGTGAGAAATATTGGATACTTAAATTGTTGGTAAAGATGAATGCCCTTTTTCATAACTCTAGAGTGTGGTCTAACTGCAATAACAGTAAAAATGTCATAAAAATTATTGATTGTTCATACAAGAATCATGTCTTCTTGGATATTTTGCTACTTTTCATTAGTTGAATGCCTTTGTTCTTTTATACTATGAGGTGTTTGCTCTTCTTCTCTGAAAAATATGCAGCTAAGTAATTATAGCTCCTTTGAGGGCGTCTTGTATTGCAAGCCTCACTTTGATCAATTGTTTAAGATGACTGGCAGCTTGGATAAAAGTTTTGAAGGTGTTGTTAATGAGTTGATTTCGGGATTATTTACTTTCCTGTTATTTCGGCTTCAATAGCCTGAATTGATAGGTTATTTCAATTGTTTTCTCCTTGTCAGGAACTCCAAAAACTGTTAGGGCAGACCGATCAGCTGACCAGGTACTTCTGTCTTGTATTTTGCACTATTCCTTTCCAAGTCACAGAAATCATGTTTAGCTAGCTAAATCAAACTACCTACCATACTTGATCACTTAGGAAAAGTTGATAATTCTGAGTGGAACACTGCAGGTCAGCAACAACAAAGTTTCAAGCATGTTTGCAGGAACTCAAGAGAAATGTGTTGCGTGCAAGAAAACTGTTTAACCGATAGAAAAGGTATTTGTGGCAATTTTAATTATTAATTGCATAACTTGTAGTGAAAACAGATTATTTTTTCTCATCAAGTTTCATATCAGCTTTTAAGACATACAGAGCGATAATAACCTTGTTACCTTGATAACTGGCCGAACTAAGTTGGTTTGATTGTTTTTGTTTATGAAAACTAAGGTCAGTCAATTTTGGTTGATTTCTCTTTAATGGTCGTTTAAATTGGTCTTTTTTTTTGTTTGGAATGAAGAGACCGACCATAGAGTCGCCCTAGGTAACAAGGATTTATTTGATTGCTATGGAAATAACACAACCATGCATCATGATAATGATTCGAAGGTTCAAGTTTTATTGGTTGCTTCATAATTCGATTTTTCTTCTATCCTTAGGTGGCAGTTGATGGCACTTCCTACCACAAGGCTTGTTTCAGGTGCACCCATGGAGGTTGTGTTATCAGCCCATCAAATTATGTGGCTCATGAACATCGTTTGTACTGTAGGCATCACCACAATCAGTTATTTAAACAGAAGGGTAACTTCAGCCAACTTGACAAGCACGAAGAAGCCGAAGGGGTGACCGAGAACACTGTGGCCTAGGGAATCTGTTTCAGAGCATGAGTCGATTTCAACTTCTGACGCATACAAGTGGTGTTATTGAGTTATTGCGAAAATGTTACTTTATGTAATTTGTCACCAGAGATAAATATTCAGCCGAAGAGTTTGATTTTGTTGATATACTTTTTTGTCGTGTGTGGTGAGCTTTTGAATTGATGCATTAAGTAAAAAGTTGGTGTTCAGTCCTTTTCAAAGAACTCTTTAAGATCATCCGGAACAGGTGTGAAATGCTTGTCATATGAATGGTATTATTATTAACTAAAAGTATTTTTTATCTACAAGTATTGTAAACATTTGATATTACTTGCTAGATAATGTCCGGGAGAAAGATTTGCTTTGTAAGAAAATTACATTAGTTAATTCTTTGCTATAATAATAAGATATTGGTAAAGCTGTTGAAACCTTATATGATCATGTCCCTTTCCCTAGCTACCATTTAACGCCTAGCCTCGCAAGGTTTTCTGGAGTAAAGGGTTGTTAGAAGGCCAAGTCATTTCTTTGCCCTAGACCGAGGGAAATGCAAAGAGGTGAAAGAGGCCATCCTGACAAGTTAGATTTTGTTGTTGAGCCAAAACCTTCACCCTCTTCTATGATAGGACTTACAGTGGTTTGCAACCCTCAGCAGCCATGCCTTAGTGCATGAAGGATCAATATAGGATTCGGTGGACTAACACTTAGAAAGAAAAAATCAAACAAAGATGATTGAAACTACTGCATTGCATTGCTTACTTCAAAACCATGTCTCCATTGGATTTACAGCAGAGAATAGAGATAAATTAATCAAGTGTTCGGGACGCCTCTTGCAAAGGGAAATACTATGTTAAACCGACTGCAAAAGCGTGTAATACAGTTCACAACATGGAATTAATAGTAATGATATGATCCACAAAGAGCAATTGAGATTTTACAACTTAATAATATACCTCCATTATATCATATTACACTGATGGGAAATATTTGTTTAGGCTGAAGGGGAGAGAATAAAATTCTTCACTCCTCGAATCACTCTTGAATGACCGGAACTTGTCCCACCAGTGCTTACCCCTGTCCTTCCTAATCGCATTGTCCTTGCGATGCAATGTGTTATCAAGGAAATATGCCAAGCAACCCGCAATGAATGCTTCCGACGAGAATGGCACATTTGCAATGTCATTGAACTGTTATGAAAGATGTATAACCCTTGTTAGAGACACCCACTTCACTCTATAACGACTCTTAACAATATGTTATTTAAGATTAGAAAGTTCAAAAGGTTATACCCATCTTGCGCCTGTGTGAACAGGCCCATAGCCATTAATTGCGGTGTACTCATTGAAGTACTGTGGCACAGATAAGCCCATAAAAACAGAGAAGCCTAATATAAATTTTGTACGGAAGCTGTTGAGGTTGCAGAATTGAAGAAAACTAAGACCCCCAGCACATGCAGAAGCACAAGGAAATAGCTTATAAATCGAGATCCACGTGTTTCCTTGTGAACAGCTCAAATCAGATACCTACCAACATAGGCAAAGAATAGGCAGTACAATGCATCAATAATGGGTGCTGGAATTGAAGCAAAGACGGCTCCGAACTTCCCTGCACATTAAGTATAAAACATAAACAACAAATATGAAAGAGAAAATGCTAAAGGTTTACTTAGAAAAAAGATATTGTAGATCAGAAAATTACCAAGAATGGAGAAGAAAATCATAAACTCTGCTGATATTTAGACAACCCTTCGACTGCCAACTTGTGTAAAGGCTAAAAGACCGGCATTCTCTCTGTAGAGAGAGATCCATGTCAGTACACAAATTCTGTTTTTAGATTAGCTGAACAAGGAAAAAGAAGTTCCAACAATAATGTTCATTTCTTGTCAGAGCCTTACACAGAAATTGACGAACCATTGGCAGTTCCAAACAACCCTGAGACCAAAATGGCAACTCCCTAATGTAAGCAACAGAAAGTTATGTCACAAAAGATAAAAAATCAAGATCCACATGAAACTAAAGTTCGGCAAATGCAGATGAATTTCTCGAGTGTTATAGGGAAATGCATGGCCCTAGCTCCCATGTGGTCATGGAGTATAAGACAATTTAACTAATAGTATTGATTATACTTCACATTTTAGGCATATAAATCAATAACAAATAGTCTTGCTTACAACACTTAAACATTCTAGGCGTATGAATCAACAAACTTCTCAAATTACCTGCCAACCAATACCACGGCTAAGAATAGATGGAGGTATTGGGGTTGCACTTGCATATCTTGACACTGCAATAAAAGCCCCGGTGGACTGTTCATTTCATTGGAAAGGTAAAATGTCAGTATATTTTGAATAACACTGCAATTAACCTCCAAAGAGCAAGAAAGAATTTGTTAAGATGCATAACTGAATGAAATAAAATGGCAGTGCAGGGGATTTGATAACAAATGATATGAAAGGAAAAAGGCAGCAATAAGGAAAGGAAGACAATGAAAATGAAATTCCATTCAGTTTTTTGGTTTAGAAACAACAAAATAATAAGATAATAACACGTTTCAAAACTTAATAAAATTCATAAATAAGAGGAAAAAAACAAACCTCTACAAGAGCAACAAAAGAAGCCATCATCATAGCAAAGGATTCACCAGCATCAAATGAAGGTGCTCCCCATTGAAAGGGATATGGAACTCTTATCCTGCAAACCCCTAATTCTTGTAAGCAATTATAACTATGCCATTCTTGACAAATATTTTCATATTATGGTAAAAGAAATCTTAAGGTTGCTATCAAACACAAGTCCAAAGTTCCCTCTGTACCAAAACCATTAGCACTATTAGATAAATTACTAATTAAAATTTCACTGCAGACAACTAGAGCTATAATTTAGCATATCTAAAGTTTTATCCAATATCAACCAAGATAGTTAGATCTGTACATGCAGAACTTCCTCATATAAAACATATAGTGATAGGCCAGTCTTGCCTAGCCCATAATTTAAAATGCATGGCCTTACCCATTCAAGGGATAGTGCACCTCATCTAAAAATAAATTCACCATGAAGCAGCATAAACTCACCATGGAGCAGCATCTATTAGACTAGCACGATCTGTTCTGCAGCTTATTTGTGTCTTTGGTGCCTTACCATTATAAGCTCCACCCACAGTAAGCAAATGAGCATAAATCCAAACAATCACCACTGAAAACAAGACAGCAAAGCGATCAAAGATGTTTCTTCCAGATTTTATCACATGAGGCACGTACTGCAAAACAAACCCCAGACAAGCAATGATTATTTGACAAAAAATAGTTTCTAAACTCAAATGAGATTGAAGTCAGAAATATGCAAGACTATAACTAGAAAATGGATAACTGAATGTAAGACATCACCTGTAAGACAAATACTATAAGAATTAGCTGAGGCAGTCCAATCTCCACACATTTGGCAACCTAATAATTGACACAATAGTCAACATCTATGGTGATGATACAATACTTACAAAGTTTATTGTATAGAGTGGAGACTCGCCCCGGGAAAACCAAACTCATAAAGCCCAAAACCAACTAGAGATACCAAAGGAACAACTGAAAGTGGACTTAAAAACCTGAAAATGGAAAACAAACTCATATGATTAAATGAGTTAAATGAAAAGTTTCACTAAAATATTTGACTTTGTTACATTCAGGGGAAGCATCATGAAACATGTATTAGTCCAAGAATCTATACAATATAACCATAACTAATGTTAAACATTTAAGACTAAGATAAAATAAACCTAATTCAAATTTATTTACAAGGAAAAGCATATATAGCCAAGCTGTTCAAAACTTCCCCTGAAAATTTACACTATTAAACTAACCTTGTAATGTTACGCCAAAGGCCACTGAAGCCAAGGACAATCTGAAGCGTGGAAGCAACAATGAGGGAGCCTTGTGTTGCCCGCATTATCCTTTTAAATCTCTGAAAAAGCATTAACACACAATAATTAAACGAACCAAAGATAAATCTCTGAAAAGGCATTAAACCACCATACTTAACCAAGACAAAGAAAACACCGAACTAGACAACCTAGTTAATCCTTTTCTGTATTTTAAATTTTAAAGTAGTAAACGACATTAGAGTAAGAATTAAGAAAGGAATGTTCGTTTCAATGGAATTTGAGGAGTGAATTCATATGATATCACATCAGTAATGCTTGAGCTGGAAAGAAACCAGTTTCAAACTAGACGTAAGCAAATACTGGCTTCTCCAAATTCATGAGCAACTTTAGCAATTTCAAAGTCCAAACAATATAGTAAAATGGAGTTTATATCACAAAACCTCGACCGGATCTGTAGTGTCACTGAACCGACCAGCAAGAATAATTGAGATTTTTGTTGGAACAAAGGTATAAGACCCTCCAATCACAGCAGGCAATCTAGACCCAAAAAATGACTGCAACAACGTGTTCAAACTAGCTACAAAGAGAAGAGTCTGGATCACCTTTTCTTTCTCCTCCTATAGAGGTCATTGATATAACATTATGGAAATTATTATGCCAGGCAAATTATCACGGTAATCTTATTACTTGTTGATTCTTTAGGTTGGTTGGTTTTCTTGGGGACTTACATTTCCACCTCCCATCTGGGGAACCAACGAAGTTGGTATGATCACTGCCGTTCCAAGCATCACAAGATAATGTTGAAAACCAAGAAGGATAGCCTCAGCTGCATCAAATGCAAATCAAAATTTCAAGAGATTAGTTGCAATATTTTTCGACTGCCATGTTAAGGGTGAGATCGGTTCGGTTCGGTTCGGTTCAGTCTTTCAGATTTTTACTTTTCGACCTTTTAGACTTTATTTTGAATAATTGAGTTTGTTTTATAGTTTTGAACATAATTTGATAGTTTCAAAGTTATTTTCATAAATATTTCTAAAAAAATTAAATAAAAACAATCAATTAGTATTTTAAAGTTATTTTCATTCACATTATGAAATAACTAAAATTAATTATAAATTAAATAAAAAATAGATTTCAGTTCCGGTTCTGTTAACCGCAGTTTTTAGGCTTGTATTCCATAGTAAGTCCAGACACTACGGTTCAGCTTGGTTTTCGGTTTCTTAACTCACCCTATGCCATGTAAAGGCATATCCACGATAGTTATTTAATATCGTGAATCCACATCAAGACAATAAATGAAAATTTCCTCAATTTGTTTAAAGGGGAGAAAGAACACCCTAAACAAATTGATGATAGTGTGCATGATATAAATAACAAAATATAATAAGGAAAATGCTAAACAAAATTGAACTAAAATGAAGTTAATTAGCAGAGGGAAGTAAGCTTCAGATAAGTCCTCACCAAATCAATAAGCATATGACTAAAGTTATCATCCTTAGTTACCAAAGTGGAGGAAGGAAAGCTGGAAAAAAGTATATAATATATATATATACATATATATTACTCAGTCAAGAAAATAAACCAAAGTACATGGATTATGGAAAGGTAATTTTTTTCCCTCTCTTTCTCATCCTCACAGAGAAAAATATTAAAAAAGAGAGTTAATTTTCTGCAGAATATTTGTATTTTACTTTTCCAAAAAGGGGCATCCAAGTCGAAAATGAACCCAAAAAAGCTACTTACTTTCAGCTAAAAGAAGATTTGACATTATGCAGAAGATACATAACCGAAACAATTCAAAACAAATGACTACTACCTAAAATATTCGTGGAGGATTCACAAGAATCACACTCTAAACCAACCAAAAAGCTAAAATATAATACCTCAGCTGCTGAACGTAAAATTTAGAAACGGAGCTGTCATAAGTAGAGGAGAAAAAAAAGGAGAAAATAAAAAATAGAATATTGAAGAAACTCACGCCATGGAGGTGGACTTGTAATGCAGTAAGAAATGTTGGGCAGCTGTTCCTTTGGTGGATGTGGTTGTGGTTCATCTGCCTTCGCCATGATCTTCGTCTATACAAAAGAAACCAACTTCTTAAAATCAGCAAATGTAAACTACTAAATCTGAGAACAACCCAGATCCCAAATCTTAAAGGAGGCAACTAAAACCTAAAGAAAAAAAGAAGAAGAAAAAAACTAGAGAAAGTAAGGGAAAAAAGAAGATGACCCAAAGAGACATACTAATAATAAAGTGACAAAGTTGAACTAAAGATAAGGAAATCTTCACAAAAAATTTGAACTTAAAAGATGATTGAATGTGGGGAGAGCAGGAAGGGAAGTGTTAATATTATTTTTATTTTTATTTTCAAAGAGAAGTGCTAATAATTGCAACATCAAAAATTATGAGGCAAAAGATTAGGTTGTTATAAAGAAAAATGAAAAACTAATTTTTTTTTGACAAACTTCAAAACACAATCAAGTAAAAATGTATTAAAGTCAATAATAATTATGTTACCCCACTACACCTAAAAAAATGCAAAGACAGCAGGACAAATGGAAAACAACCCAGATAAAAATGGGAATTTTTTTATGTGAATTTAGATATGCAAGTGAAGGTTAATTGAAGGATAAAATAGTTAAAAAGTAAAGTTTAGTGTTAAATTTAGAATTTTTAAAGTTTGTGATATTTTCAAGTCAATAATAATAATTTAGTGGCATTTGGTGTAGTTTATCCTTATTTTTATTATAAAACTACGTTCAATGGACTGTGATTGAGGAATTATTTTATCTATAACATAGGAAAGGTGGCAGGGTTAAGTCATTTGTAAACTATTAGTATTTAATTTAAAACTGACTCTGATGTTGTCACACGATAGTTTAATTAATATATCAAAACTAAACTAAGTAAGGTGTTAAAATTGTATTGAATATAGGGAATTATCAAGCTTCTGCCCCCGCAACAACTCTACATCGAATAGAGACATGTTTGTCTCCTTTTTGTAACGTGTTACGTGTGTGTATATATAATATCGCGTAAACCTAACCCGTCTATTATATTTTCTTTCTTCTATTTTATCCTAAAAACATTTTTAGGTGAATTACGTAAATTATTAACTTTGCTTTTAAATCTATTTTAGTTATTAAAATTTCAAAACATTCAATTTGCTCACTAAAACTTAGGCATTAAATGTATCCATCTATTAATTTTTTGCGGCGTCCATTTATCGACGAACATAAAAATTTCTCTAATATTAGAACAGTAAAAAACTTCATCGAAACGAGAGAAGCAACATATTGAAAAACAGACTTTATTCGACGGCGAAGAAGAGAGACCAACGAGTAAAAAAATAAGAAGATTTTTGGGCGATTCGTGAACTTCTGAGATTTTTTTTTGGCAAAATAAAAGTTGGATTCAGACTCAGGAGGCAGAAACAAAGTGACTGATGAAATTTGAGACAGAACGACCATCATTTATGACCGTTTAGTGAGAGTGACAAGAGAATTTAACATCTAAATATCAGCGAATAAATAGAACGTTTTAAAAAGTTTGATGACCAAAGTAGATTTAAAACCAAAACACCCGGACGATGGCTCTACCAAACATGAGCCAGCCCATTACCAAAACCATATAGTATCTGTTCCTATACAAGTTACAACAACATTAAAACTGGGCCGGGAAATGGGCCCACGCTCATCGAAAAAAGAAGCAACGTTTTGATTGGTTTTGGGCACTCTTAAGACATTTTTAGATTGGATCAGACATTAGCTTAAAGATGTTTGGACTCCCAAATCTCAAATTCAATATTTGGAGATTGAATTTTATTTTCATATTAAAACCCCTATCCCATCACATTTCTCTCCCTCAACTTGCAAAAGTTGCTGCAACAAAGTTTAACCATGTTTCTGTCCAGATTTGTAGGGAGGACAGCTCTCTTGGCAGCTGCTAAATCAGATAGCTCAGCCGCCGCCGCCGCCGCTCCCAACCCTCTTGAGCAGTTTTTTGAGGCTGATAGAAATCTCGATGATCAAAAACCTGTCTACGGTACTTTCTTTCTATACTTTTCTATTTTTCTGAGCACGTCATTTCTTATTTGCTATAATAAAGTAGAAACCATCGGAAATCTGTCAACTTCTTTGAATTACTGGTACCACATTCATGCTTGTTTGTGTCATTGTTTTAAAGGTTTAATTGAATTTTAGATTCCATTTATTTGAATAAACGTGTTTCCCTAATGCACTTTAATGGCCACTGTTTCCCAACGTTGGAGTTACATCCAATCCAAGATGTGATACAAATTGTAGTTTTAAAGGCTTAATTGAATTTTAGGTTCCATTTATTTGAATAAACAATAATCGCTATTGAGAAACTTGCAACCTGTTAAAAATGCAGATAACTGACATTCTAGCAAAAATCCACTTTCTTGTACATCATCTCATAAGGCACAGCTAATTTATATATTAATCAACTTTCAGTCACCTGGATTTTAGTTCTAATTCTAGCCATGTCTAATTTAAGAAATATTAAAGTTATTTCGAACATACACCACATACATCCTTCTACCTGCCACCTCGGGTGAAAGATCTATTCTATCATTCCGTGTTTGTAACGTTATTTACTGCTTGTTGAAACTGTTAAGTCATCTATCGTTTCACTAATTTGGATTCAAGTATTATCCGGTTGAAGTTGTTTGATAGTAGGTGTTGTGGATAGATTACAACTTTGGAATCGCCACAAAAGGGTTCTTTCAGCGGATCTGTATATTTGCCAGAAATGCACTTCCTTAAGAAGTACAACTTGTTTTAATAACATATATGATTGACTTAAACCTGAAGCTATTATTTCCACTGAATGTTTTAGCTAATAAAGTATATAACAACTGTGCCACTCCTAGAGAAAGGATACACTGATATTCCTGCAAATTTTCCCCTGTTAGACTTAAAGTAGAGATTTGATTTTCAATTTTAATATTTTAAGTCATAACAATTTCTAGATATATTTGTATCATACCTGGTAAATTAAACCATAGGCCAAAGTCTTTAGATTTCTGTTTCATTCTGGGTTTTGAATAACTACACCACAGAAAGTTTTCAATCATTGCCCCTAAAGGGCAGGGCTGTAATTCAAGACTCAAGCCTACCATGTATGATGTATCCATCATGCTAGTTCATGTTCAAGGACTTTTTTGATTTGTTCAATTTCTTCTCCTTACAAATTTCAATGCTGTCAGGTCGAAGTTGGAAAGCTTCTGAACTGCGTCTAAAGTCCTGGGATGATCTCCATAAACTATGGTATGTTCTGTTGAAAGAGAAAAACATGCTGATGACACAACGGAAGATGCTTCATGCCCAGAATCTACGCTTTCCCAATCCAGAACGCATCCCCAAGGTATAATCCTGCTGCTTCAGCTTGTTATTTGACCTACTTTGTGATTATTGTTGCTTGAATATCCTCAAGGGTCTACGTGGTTAATGTATTTTAGAAAGTAAATTCATTTGCTAGTATGTTAAATGCTTGAAATCCTATTGTTTTGTTGTGGAGGTCTGCAGAGATGAAGAGTATATATTTTTTATGCGTGCGAATGTTTGGCCTTCGCTTGATTTGTTAATACCTCTATGAAATTTATTCACTGATTAAAATCAGAAGACATTGGGCTCCATGGCCGTTCTGAGTCGAGCGTTTCACGTTGAGCTTGGGGATCGTGAGAAAGCTGTGAGTTCCCCCCTTTTCTGTATCTTTCTCCGTTCAACTCTCTTGATATTAAAAAAACACGTTTTTCGTTTCTTTTGCGTTTTTGCTCTTTTGTTTTGCTTTAATAGTTTTCATATCTAGCATCTGGTTACGGTTTTGGGTTTTATAGTGCAACTTCATCCTTTTATTAATTGAGGGAATTATAGAGTAGAAGGATCCTCATTTGCAAAGATTCTGAATGTTCGTTTTCGTTAATTCTTTTTATAACGGGTTTCAAATTTTTAAGCTTTTATGTTCAACTACTGAGTCATGACATTAGATAGGGAAATTGGTATTTGATTACCCATAATCTAATGGTTCTAATCCTTCAATCAGTTTCCTTTTTTTATGGCTTGGAAGAGGGAGGCATAGAAATGATTAGATTAGTACTTCACACACACACACACACACACACACATACACACACATTCTTAAAAGTGATGCCCTTGTGCCATACATGATCCCTTGTTGATATCGAATACACCCTGTAGCTCTTGACAGAGGACCCTTCATTACGACGATTTAAATCTTATAAGAAGAGTGTGTGGAAGCTGAAGAGAATCGGGGATGTTCTGACAATTGTTGTTGTAGCAGGTGAGGCTACTTTTGCTATAAGTTGAAATGAATTGGCTCATGAATATAACTCCACAAGAAGTTGGATTTGATTCTCTAGGATCCTATTTAGATATGCTCTAAATATGTGTTGAATGCTTAATGTAGTTTGAACTGATTTTTGGTAATTTGGACATTAGACGCTATTGTAACCGGAAATGTTCTTTCTTTTGCATTTTTAGGTGTCACTTTCCCCTTCTTTGTAGAAGGGGGAAAAGGCTTGAAATGAAACAAAAATTGTGCAAGATCGTTTAAAAAAAACTTAATTTTTATGGTTTAGAACCCATTTGGCATTGCATCCTCACCTCATCATTGTGGAAACATTTAGTGAGTATTGTCTTAATTATTGTGGAAACATTTTTACTTTGACAGGACACCAAATAATAACATTTAAATAAAATTACTAAAATTCATTATGTTGGGTTTCAAACACGACAAAAGACTTTTTATAAACAAACTCTCTTATTAAGTTGAGGGCAATCTCCACCCTTATGAAATGGCTTGATGGTAGAATTAATTTGGTTAATGACTGCTCTCTTCTTCCTTCCTTCACCCATTCGTCAATGGGATTGTGAAATTATGAACCGAGTCACAAACAAAGAAATCGTATTGAATCAATCTTAATGGATTAGATAGTGTTTTTATTTCTAGAGTTTGATGTACCAGACCTTGCATAAGACTAGAAAGAAATATAGTGTTGCTGTTTAAAACAGTCTATGACTAAACATCTTGTATGATGGTATTATGTTTGTTTATTTCAGGGTGTTGTTATGAAATTTATGTGAAGGCAGTACTGAGAGAAGAAGTTAGGAGCAAGGCAAAGGCTGCTGATGGAAATAAATGAGACTGTGCGTGCTTTTGCTTTTGTGCCTAAACGAGAAAGTGTCTTAGCATTTCATCTTGTTTTGGCAGCACTATTTTAGCTTTTAATGATTTTGGCTTATGATAAATAAGTAAAATGGACATGCGTTGTGACATTGTTGAAGACACCAGTCAGCTATTTTCTCAGGTTCTCATCTGTTAAATAAAAATGTTTTTGATGATGATTCCAATAATTTGGAAAATTGCCCTGGATTTGGAGTATGCAGAATGAATGCCATGAAGGAAATGCCCAAAACCTTGCTGCTGGGTGATATTCGTTGTGTTGATTATCATCAGCATGATGTCAAACCGACAGATCTGATTGCATTCTAGCAAGTGATTTATTGATACAATATCGGATCTTGGTGTTAGGCAAGAGTTGGGTTTTTGGGAAATTTATGTGGGTAAATTTCAGGAGCAGGAGTGCAGGCTTCACAGCAGTAACCAAAGCACGTAGGTTAGTTTGCAGCAGAGAATATTTTGTTAATTGAAATTGTTTTGGTTATTGAGAGGTTGGCTAGTTGCTATCACTTATAAAAAAGGGCTTCAAGAGCTGATTCTAGGTCAGGCTTGAAATATTGCCAGATAGTGAAAGGAACGCTTTGTCAAATTAATAGTTAAACTTTATTTCAAAGCTTTCAGAGCCACATGAGAACAAAGGAAATAGAAGTTTTTATGTACGGAGATGCTGTCAACAATCAATATAGAATGAATCTGATCATGTTAAATAATATGATATATAATTTTGGGTAAAATTTATAAATGGTAACTAAACTTTGGTCCATTATTCAATTTAGTAACCAAACCTCCAATTGTTTCAACGTTATCATTAAACTTTATATTTTGTTTCAATGTTACCACTTAGCAGTTAACAATTGTTAAAATATTTGGTATAATATCACATTTAGTCCTCTACGTTTACACATTCAAATAATTTAGTCTTAATTCAAAAAAAATAACTTTTTCTATCTACACATTATTTCAATTTGATCATAACCTTTAAACTCAAAACCCTAAACCTTAAAACACTAAAAACTAATTATCAAAGTATTAGTGTGATAATTAATAAGATCAGCACCCCTTTCATCTAACTGCTTCAACTTTCATTATTTCCTATCAAAAGCCACTTGCATCTTTTCCTCAGCCTGCATTGCATAAAAAACTTGTAGTTAGGGAGAACCGGAAAGGTTATGAGACTACTAAAAGAAGAGGCATAAATCTGCTTTTCACAATTTTTTAGAGCAGTGATTTTCACAATATAAACAAATTAAACTAAAGTTAGATCAGTATTGTCTAAAAATACAAAATGAAAAACCCAAATCGTTCATGATGCCGCAAAACCCTAAAAACACATAATACTCGAAAAATTCCTTACTTACATGAGAAATGGAAACCTTTTTCCTCCGAATACAATATTTGTGTAAAAACACACAATTTCCCCACCTCTAGCAAGCTTCGCGCGTTTAGGAAGGAAAGAATGAAAGCTTCGCGTCTTTTTTGGATGAAAAATGGAAACTTTTTTCTATTTTCCCGCTTTAATATGGGTTTTATTCATTTCAATTTGAGTGTAAACGGTTAACCATGTCACCCACCTTTTTTTTTCTTTAAATCCAACGGTTATTATTAATTCAGCTCCAATCGGCTCCATCTAACGGTTTATATTAATCCGCCATTTTTTAGTTATTTTTTAAGCCGTTAGTAATTAGAATTTCTCGAATTTGGCCAAACCATGACACTTGATGGATACTGCTGATGTGAGTTGTTGGACTTTCACAGATAATTATTTTCATTAATTGGCAAGCTTCCATTTCTTGATGACCCAAAAACTAGAGAGAGTTTATTAGCAACAGAAAGTCAGAGAAAGGGAAAACAAGAGAGTCGAATTCTGGAGCTTAACGAAAATTATATAAATAAAAAAATCCATTTACAACCAACTAAAATGTGTGGGTTTGTAACACCCGGGTTTAGGGGTCGGGTAAAAATAATATTTTAATATTATTTTGGGTTCGGTTTTATAATTTAAATAATAAAATATTTTTATGGGCCTCGGGATTTCAAAATATTTAAAAACTATGTTGGGCCTATCTTCTAAGTCCAAATCCATGGGCTTTAGGAGATATGGGTTTTGGCCATTCATTAATGGCATAGTTGTAAATAAGAGTTTTTGGGTGAATTAAAATAAAACAAAAGATGAAGACATGTGCTCATCTTCATCCTCCTCCCCATTTCCATTTTCTAACGTGAAGAAGAGGGTTTTTCTCCACCTCACTCTCCCACCTCCTTTCTTCTTCATCCTTTGAGCTTTTTGAAAGGTAAATATGTTTTTGACTTGGCCTTGGTTTCCTTTACATTTTGGTACCATTAGATTTCATAAAAACCATGTATTTTACATTTGGGTTTTTCAAAGTTTTAGGCTAAAGGTTAAGGCTTTATGGGTTTTACTAAAGCTTTTGATTTGTTATTGTTAGATATGTTATCTATGAATCAAATGGTCCAATATATATAATTTTTAGAGTGTTTTAAATGAATTCCCGAAATTGGGTAAAAATGGGTTTTTTGGAGGGTTTTGGGTGAGTTTTGGGGGTTGTTTTAGGTGGGAATTGATAGCCCAATGGTAGTGCTATGGTTAGGGATTGATTTGGGGTCATTTGTGGGTGCAACGGGTGTTGGAAACATGGATTTTGGAAGGGGTATGTGGGCTGTCCGGGATTGCAAAGTATGGGGTTTGGTCATGGCTTGCAACGTTGTAAATTGGATTTGAATTGTGTTCCGGGTTGATCATTTGATGTTGGGCTGATTTGGAATTGTTTGAAATGTGTTTGAGGTTGTTTAGAAGCGGGAATTCGTGTTGGAAAAGCTTCGGGAAGAAATCCGAAAATTTGAGGGAGGTTGCTTGCTTGGCTTGGAGCTTGGAAGCTTAGGTGAGTGGTTAAATGTTTTTAAAATGGTTTTGAGTATTTGGTTCAAGCATGTGAACCTAGGATGGGCTTGGTAAACCCACCTAGAGTTGGGATTAGAGTGGTAGCCTAATCCCAAGCTTTGATTAGAGACTTTGGTTGCACTCTTTAATGGTTATATATGCCTCGTGTTAAATTGTGATGGTGTTGATTATACATATGTTGTATACATGTATGTTGAGGCATGTTGGATGCATTGTTATATGCATGATGATGATAGATGTGATATGGTTGTACACATGTGCAAAATATGATGTGATATGTTTGATAATGAGGTACATGTGGTGTTGTCATGTGAAATGAGATTATGAGGTGATTGCTTGATCCGAGGATCATGGTGAATACATGCTAGGCATGGAAATGTGTTTTGTGCATGACGGTAAGTCATGGTGAGTACGTGCTAAGCACGGAAGTTGTTAATAAATGATATTGTGGAATGTGTTAGTATTGGCACTAGTATGCTTGGGTACAAATGATCGATCATTAGGATGTTTAGTGTGCACACGTGAGTCAAAATGCGCGCGTGGTCTTGATGATGGTAGTCATCAAGATGGAGTACGGGTTCGCCCGGAAATCTTCTTATATATCTATATGTCGGTGATGAGTGGAATCCCATCGACGGGCGTGAGGATGAGTGGAATCCCCTCCACGTGAAATGAGGCGTGAGGATGAGTGGAATCTCCTCCGCGTGAACGGTGATGAGTGTAATCCCACCGTCAGGTAATGGTAGAGTTGTTGGATGTGAGTTCCAACGGTTATCCGCGTATTCGAGTCATAGCTAGGTGCCAATACGGATTGTAGTTTATGTTGCCAATATGTGGTTAATTGTGAGCCAATGTGATTTGAGATGTGTTGCTAACATGGTTTAATATATGTGATTTCATGTGTTGTGGATTTAAACATGTTGAGCATGACATGATATTGAATATATGTTCATGCATCATCCATATTTATGGCTCGTGTGGATCGGAGGTAAGATCATGCATTTTATCTTGGTTGTAGCTCGTGCTTGGACCCTGCATTGTCGAAGGTTTGTTTTATGAGCTTACCCTCACTAAGCTTTTATGCTTACGCTCTCTTATTGTTCGACAATGCAGATCAAAGGCTTGTGGGTGGCAAGGGCAAGGAAAGGCCTCCAAGTGTTGCTTACGGTTAGCTCAAGTATGATAGTTAAATTTAAAGATTGTAATAGTAAAGCAATGTGATAGGTGTTGTGTCGTGATGCTTTTGGAATATGTTGTTGTTGTTGTTGTTGTTTAGGAGCATGTTAGACTCCTCGTATGTGTTTGTTAATTTGGCTTTCGGTATGTATGCCTTGCTTGAAACCATGTTAGTAATTTGCTATCTAGAATTGCCTAAGTGTTGGTTATGTTAAAACTTAATATCTATAATGACATGTATGGATGTGTGGCTTGTGATGATGTGCCGCGGTGTTTAGTCTTGTTATGATGTTGCTCAAGCATACTTGTATGTTGTTTTGCCTTTAGAATTGTTGTTAGTGTGTTGTTAGAGGTTTTGGTGGGGTTTAGGGGCACCTTTGTGCCTTAAACCAGCAAAAACCAGTCTGCAGACAGGGGGCGTTTCGGAACGGGCCACCCTGTTTCGGAACGGTTCCTTTGCTTTTGGCCTGCCGTTTCGAAACGGATGGGGGTCGTTTCGGAACATTTTTGCCACTGGAATTTTGAGAAATTGACGAGATAAAGGTGTTCCGAGACGGGCCTCTGATGTTTCGAAACGGTCAAATATCGTTGACCACGAGAAGTTGACCGTTAGGGTCGTTTCGATACGGGTCACCCCTGTTTCGAAACGGTCACCCTATGGTTGACCCTGGCTTGTTGACTAAGTCAAGGCGTTTCGGAACACCCTAAGGGCGTTTCGAAACGGCCTGCTGTAAAGGACTAAAATGAGTGGTTTAATGTTTTGGTTGGTCGGAGTATGTTACGTTGTTTGTATTTTCCGCTGATGTGCTTCACATAGGTTTAATTATGCCTATAGACAAGATAAAATAAAAAAAGGGAAATTTTCAGGGTCGTTAACCGAGGGGAAACCTTAACGGGTTTCGCTTCGGTTTTCCCCGTGTGGCCCACTCAGATCGGTCATCCGACCAGACCGGGACGAGGGGGGTTACAGGGTTTAGAAAACAATCGAAATTTGAATAGTCATTAATATTAGAAATATACAATGAAATACGCTTCGAGGTTTATGAACTTACTCGTAAAAGCAACCAAGATTTGCAGTCGGAAAAAGAAAATTGAGGACGACACTGATGCAGAGAGAAAGAAGACAAAACTTCTATTTGGGCAATTTATCAAAATTTTGGAAAGATGGTGAAAATTAAAATTTTAATAGTTTAGGAGTTAAATTAACTTTTTTTTTATTAACATACCACATCATTATACTAACATGTGTTAATGGTCGGGTGACCGAAACAAAACAAAACATAAGTGACAAGAATATTTACTTTTTCAATATAAATGATCAAAATAAAACACTATCCAAACAAAAAAAAACTTCTGCTAAAGTTTAACCTTAAAAAAGCAGTTGTCTATGCAATTATTACTTAAACGTCAAATTCAGTATATGTGAGCTATAATCGCATTCACGAGAAGTTTAAATTTAGAAAACAAAAAACAAATTGGGGGGTAGAGAGGGAGAGAGATTTCGTTTGGAAACAAAAAAAGTCTTCTCATCTTGGTTCTTGGCATCACATCATCGACATCAGGGAAAGAAACCGAATTTAGCGGTGTAAACAAAATTCAAAGGAAAGATCTGAAAGAAAATGGCAACTTTTGCAGGGACTACCCAGAAGTGTAAAGCTTGTGAAAAAACAGTTTACTTGGTCGATCAACTCACTACTGACAACAAAATTTATCACAAAGCTTGCTTCAGGTGCCACCATTGCAAGGGTACCCTTAAGGTCATTCAAACCCCCTTTTAATCATTTCACTTGATTTTAATAATTGTCTTTTTGTTAATCAGTTCTCTTCTTAGTTAATACTTGGTTTTGGTATCTGGGGTTGGGTCCTTGATAAGTTAACTAGTATGAGTGTATAATATCTTTTTAATTGCTTATAGAGCCTAAGAGTTTAGTCAATCCTTTGTATCCTTGTTTGTTGATGACACGTTGCATACAACTTTCTTAGGGATGAACATTAACCCAGCTTCTTGCTGGTATCATCCAAACTGTTTGCAAATTTGTAAATTATGGTTTAAGATCTGATCAGTTTTTATAGCATGCAGGACATGTATCATGTTGCTTCTACTTTTTTCACTTATATTGCAATGACTCGTTTGAGGAAAAACTTTTCTGCTGAGTTTATAACTTTATATAGGTTTTGCACTACTTCAACTCCCTTTACCCATATACAATGCTGATAACTCATAAAACACTATGGCCAAACCTCAAAAATCACATGCGTAGCCAACTATTTTTAGTAGAGTCGAGAAGATTTTCAAGAATTTAAAATTCAAAGTTTAAAGGTTTCTTTCTTTGTGTTCAACTTTAAGTTTGAGGAAAATTCTAAATCGGGTTTAGGGGTTAGAGTTTGGAGTTTGGGGTTTGGGATTTAGGGGTTAGTAGTTAGGGTTTAGGGGTTATGGTTTGGTGTTTGGGGGTTTATGGTTTAGGGGTTAGGGTTTGGGTTTTTGGGTTTTGGGTTTAGGGGTTCAAGATTTAGGGTTCAATGTTTAGGGTTCAAGGTTCATGGTTCAGGGGTCAGGGTTCACGGGTTAAGGTTTAGGGGTTAGAGGTCAGGGTTCAGGGGTCAGGGTTCAGGGTTCAAGGTTTATGATTCATGGTTCAGGGTTTAGGGTTTAGGGTTTAGGGTTTAGGGTATTGATCCCCAATAAATAGGTTAACTTGTATTACTCTTGTCCATCAGAGAGTTTTTACGGGAAGAGCTAATCTATCTTCTTGGAAGATCAATACCAAAGATTTGGGATTTCAACATGAAGATTTAAAATTTTCAATCTATCGATTAATTTAGGTACGCTTTCGCATTCAGTTTATTCGATTTATTGTTCTTGATGATTTGACATGATAGATTCTGGGTTAAATTTCATATTAATTTATGATTTGATTTTAACAAAGTCACCATTGCAAACCTTGAGGCTTGGGGGGGCGATTCAAACGCATGACTCCTAAGAGTTACTGCAAGAAGTGAACCAAAGCTCTGGAGTAAAGGACTTTTTTTTCTACTTTTAATTTTTTTACATTGCATTTAGTTTAATTCATGCATTAAGGCAATGACTCTAATAAGTTTGGGGAGTGTATTGTTCTTAGCTAGTGTAAAATCATGCATTTTAATTTTTATTGTAGTATAAAATTACCATGAAAGTGATGCACCAGAATTGCTTTTGAAATTTTGATGGTGTACAGTGAAAAAAAATTGTTATGGCATATCTGTGCGAAAATAAAAATTGTTTCCGACTTGAGAAATTTATTAGAATTGACCATAAGATTAGTTTTATTTACTTAAATGAATCATGATTGTATACTCTCAATGCCTAAGGTGTATATAGAGAGAGAGAAAGAGAGAGAGAGGGAGAGGGAGAGAGAGAGGGAGAGAGTAATAAATGAATGAGTGTGAGCGTAAAATTAGTTAAGCTTTACATAGCAGTGGACTATCTCTCTTTTTCTGTATATATAGAGAGAGTTAGGATCAACTTACTTAATGTAAAACTTTTTAAGTTTTATACGTTTTCTGAATCTAAGAGGAATGGATGGCTCAGATTAACTCCTTACTCTTTTTTTTCAAGTGATAATCTTCGCATATTTACTGTTAATCTCACCCATTCGTTTCACACATCCAACGGTCCAGAAAACGTGTAAAATTAAAAGAGTTTTACACTGTGTAAACGGATCTTATCCCATATATATATATATATATATATATATATATATATAGGGTTAGGATCAACTTACACTGTGTAAAACTCAATTACTTTTACACAGTTTCTGGACCGTTAGATGATGGTAATTAATGGCTCAAATTATTTCCTTATCTTTTTTTCCCAAGTGATAATCTTCACATTTTTTACTGTTAATCTCATTCATCCATTTCCCTTATCCAATGGTCCCAGATTAGTGTAAAACTAAATAAGTTTTACACCATGTAACTTGATCTCATCTCATATATATAATATATATATATAGAGAGAGAGAGATAAGATCCGTTTACACAGTGTAAAACTTACTATGTAAAACTTAAAGAGTTTTACACATTTTTTGGACTGTTGGATGAGTGAAACGAATGGATGAGATTAACAGTAAATATGTAAAGATTGTCCCTTGGAAGAAAAAAAGAGAGTAAGGAGTTAATCTGAGTCATCCATTCCCCCCATCTAACGATCCAAAAAACGTGTAAAACTTAAAGAGTTTCACATTGTGTAAATTGATCTTAACTCCCTGTTGTTGGATTGCAAAGCTATAAACATGCACGAAAATAAAACAACATTTGTAGACATTGAGCAACCAGATGAGATTCAACGAGTCGGACGTGATCTCCAAATCACTAAAACAATAACAATGCATCGAAAACCAAGGGAAGTGGAAGACAAACAATGCTAGAGTTACATGCTTTTGAATTGATCTAGTGTATACATATACATTAATCATGAAGACAACAAGTTGGTGTCATTACAAGCATTTATTGATACATTGGCTCAATTACACTACCATTGACTAACTCTACAAACCCAGCAAATGCAGAAGCTCCAAGCAGAGCATACAGGCTTTCCAATAATCGATGACAAGAAATGTGTTTTGCTGAAGTCTAGGAATACCACAGGTACAGAAATCCGTTTCCCAATCTAAGGAAGAAGCAATTCGCAGATATTGCAACTCGATTGACATGTACGTAACAAGAATCATCATTCACTGAAGGTTGAAACAAGATAACACGACTTTGCATCAGCAGTGAAACTCCCAAGATTAAAGCATGTTTACTCATAACCTCTGTGTAAACTGTGAGAATTAGATGTCTTTATCTTTCGATAAACTGCGGGGGATTCTGTTTGTCACACTATCATCTACTATCTTATACTGCTGGGAAAACTTTCGCTGGATCATTCCACAGTATTTATTCACATGCTCTTCATATTTACTGTAGAAGGCAGGAAGTGTAACCAATAGGATGGTTCCTGCCATTGGAAATGATAAATACATTATATTTAAATAAGTAAAGAAGAGAGTTCGTTAACAAAATGCCTCCCGTCTGGCAATTAATTAGCAAACAAAAGGCACAAATACACAAAGGGCGAGTCTAACGTACAACAGGTCTAGGGTGCAGCTAAAAGACGACAAGTTTCGATACTTGTCCAAAAACTTAAAATGTTATCACAAAAACTAAGTATCGAAATTTGTCAAAAAAATGAAAAATTCAACCTTAAATGTTATCAAAAAATCTAACATTTTAAGTTCTTGGACAAGTTTCTAAACTTGTCGTCTTTTAGCCGCACCTTAAACCTGTCGCACCCCAGACCTACCCATACACAAAAGATCCCATGAGGTCAAGTAAGCTAGAGCCTAAAAGTTTGTGACAATAGCTTGATATCAGGTTTTTGACATTTTAGCAAAACAAATCCATGTTTACTATAAATAAACCAGAAGAGGCTGTGGCTAAACAACTAATTTAGTTTCCATTCAATGTTATATCAGTCGAGTCGAACCAATAAAAATAATAATTAATCATGTCCATGAATCAAAATGGAGATGAATTTGCATTCAGTAGACAGATGAAATTGCTTACCAATATAGGCAAGCGTGAAGAAAGAACAATAGCTGCCAATGGCAGACAAGAGCCAAAGACATGTCACCACCTGCCAAGTGAACCAAGTTAGAAAATTTTATCAAGCAACAGCCTTCCCCACCCCTAAACAATAAATAAATGAATAAATGATAGAAGCTTGTAGACTGGAACAGGTCAAGTGATATTGCAAAAGTGAGGTAGAATCCAGGACATTATACAAATACCATGAAGGTCCATATGGCATGAAGAAAATAAAGGCTTGATGCAAACTATTAACAAAACATCTTGGCAATAAACACGAAAGGTTTGAATGAATAGAAGAGTGCTTGCTGGAAGTGCAGTTTGGAAACAATATCAATTGTTTCAGAGAAAACGGGGTTTATTAAGAAATCATATATAAATTGGCAAGTTTTGTTGATCAATCTTGTTTAGGAGAAGACAACAGAGGGAAATGGAGACAATACACATTCTTAATTGATTTATTACTTAGAGAGTGGGAAAATACTTAACTCCAAAATCCCTAAAATTATGAGATTTTGGCCACAAAAGGAGTTTGGGGGTTAGTGTGAAGGTGAACAGAATGAGCAAAACCACTACTCTTACTTCCGACACCTGAACACACCCCTGATTCTAATGACTACTTTTACTAATAATAGTAAAAAAATCACAATATCAACTTAACCATAATTCGGGCGGCAATACCATAATGCCTATGCATACAATTCTATTTCAACGTTGATTCTTTTTCCATTTGTGCCAGATTCTTGCAGCACAGAACATTTAGTTTAAGTAAAACTGATCTAACTGACCTTGAAAAAAAGCCGAAAATCTTTGCCAAGAGTTATTTCATGAGCCATAAGAAGCACATTATTGACTTTAACGCGAAACGATGCAGCAGCATTGGTAACCATTTCCTCTGACAGTTCAAGTTCTGGTAATGTTTGCGGTTGTCTGTTCAAATAATATATGAACTTCATTGCCAAAACCGCTTCAGTATTTTAAAGGAAATCAACATATAAAAAATCAATATTAGTATTACCTATCTCTGTAAGCAGCATAGTTGGAACGGACAAACAACACTACAATTAATATCAGCAAAACATCTGAACAAATCGATAAGAATGGTAACCCAGACTGCTCAAAGATGAGCCAAACAACAGTAGCAACAACAATGGCACCAAGGGAAACGCTCCACTGCTTCCACAATAGTATATCAGCCGCTAGGAACATGAGAAGCAAATTTAGTTCATTTATCACATTAAACAAACGCACTTGTATTATAAGGGTGACAGGATAATGAGCCAGAGCATCAAAGTAATCTTGCAGAAATACTACCATACTACACAACAGGATCTTTCCAACAGCACACTATTTAGTAATTATGTTAAAAGAATGTTGGTGGAGAACTGTTAAAAGCCACAAACTTTCCCACAAAAAATAGAATAAATAAAGACTGAAGATAAATATTGAATGAGCACAGGTAAAAGGAAAATTGGCGTCCAAGGATTGTATCCAATCAGGGAAAACTCAATTCAGCTTTTATGTGTCAATCCACAATTTGGAGCAAACAACTAAAGGTTACCAGCTTCATTTCTTCTCCACCAAGAAACCTCATGAACCTACTTCAAGAGAGATGGAAAAGAAAGGTGGAGAATATTCTAGAGACTCACGTTGCAGAAACAAATAAACAACTAGGCCATTGCAAAGCAATAGCAAGTTTGCTTCATCATTTGTTGTAAGAAAAAGTTTGACTATGCTTATGGCATGGAAATCTTAATAATGGACCAAATGTTGCATGCAAATTTTGACTATGCTTATGGCAATTTTTGATGCATATTCAAATAGTGATTTCAGTGCAATACGTGATACACGTGCACCAAATTGATCTGCAAGCTTTCCCTATAAACTCTTTGCGCGAGTTTCCTTTATTGTTTTAGCTTACTACCTTATTTTAGTTTATCTGCTTGGTTCATGAATCATGTAAAAACAGCTAGACCATTGCAAAACAATAACAAGTTTGCTTCATCATTTTGTTGCAAGAAAAAAATTACTACACCAAGATGGAGATTTGTTGATTGGCTGCCAGAAATTCTTACCATGCATCAAATTGGTGAATGCAAATCTTAATAATGCACCAAATTTTAGCACGCAACATTTTGAATATGCTTATGGAAATTTCGATGCATGGTCAAATAGTGATTTCAGTGCACATCCACATGCATCAAATTGATCTTCACTCTACCCAATGAACTCTATGCATGAGTTTCCTTTTATATTTTAGATTACTCAGTTAGCTCTCTCCCATATTTTAGCTTATCTGCTTAGTTCATGAACCATGTAAATCCCTGCATGCATTATTATTTTTTCTTGTCGTTAGGATTCCCAACTTCTTGCAGATGTCTCATTGGCCGCTATCATGATAAACGTAAGATTCGGCTTGGTAAAAGATAAAATGGAAAAACAAATTAACTAGGCACACAAGGGTTTATGTAATATTGCTTGACAGTATACGACCAGAAGTCAAGTAGAAGCGAGGGGGCAACAGAGTAAGCAAACTAAAGAATAAAGGAAGCTCAGATGATAATTTAAGTATAAGGTTCAAGTGAGTAATTCAAGTGGTCTTTGTAAACCACCTACTTTTAGTGAAATTTCTCTCGATCGAGTTGGTCCATACAGAAATTTCACTAAAATGAGTGATTTAACAAGACCACAAGAAATACTCCAACTACCCTTATACCCAAAATCTCACCATGAAACTTCCTTCATTTTACTCAAAACCAAGTCACTCTTAATTTGTTTCTCTATACAATTTGATTTCAAAACTTCACAAGAGTGAGTATTCACTAGGACTTTTTTTTTTGAAGAAAGATCATATGCATATAATCAAGAGCTCAAAATGGCATCATCAAGTACAAATTGTTCAAGAATCGTAGGACATTCTAAATCAAAACAATACAAAGGATAATGCGTGTGTGCCCATTTAGCATAGTTAAAGGTTGTATGTAACAACTCGGTGCAATATCAAGATTTGCAATTCACAGTACATGAAAAAATTCAATCCAGCAATCAACAAATTTCCACTTGGACATCATAACCTCTTTATTCCAAACCAATTTATAGCAAATAGTTAATTCCAGTTATGGAATTTGGCTATTTTTTACAATCCATATAGATAATCAAAACAAAATAGAACAGTAGTAAAGAGAAGAAAACTCAATCAGATTGTAAGCTGTATATCATTTTGCCTATGCAGTATGAACAAATGAGTAACTATTATAAAGATCATCCCAAAAGAGAATTAACTGTTTCCCTTTGCCAAGCAATGTTTTAACTTTTTTCCATCAAATATCAAAGTGCTCCAAGAATCAACTGAGTTGATTTCATTAGAAACAATAGCAAGCATTGGCGAAAATGGAAAATAAAACAAAAGAAGTTTTCCTTTTGTGGAATTAAAAAAAAAATTACCTTTACCACCACCCAGAAACTGGTGAAGAGAACCTTGACGACCAAACAAACGGTAATCATCGGAGGATGTTGTTGAAGAATTGGAAGGATTTGTCTGATTTCTTGTCTCTTCCCCATCACTGTTGCTCGAATTCTCCATTAATTGCGATCAACGCCCTTTTCTTCTGTTTTAAACTTGTACCCAGAAGGAGGAAAATTCACAAAATCGAAACTTGAATCAAGTTTTCCCTCTCTGAAACTAAATTGATGTGTTCCCGATCTGTCACGGAATTGACAAACAAAGTGCAAAAGAAAATTTTGGTTCCTTTCTTCTCTATATGTAATTTAATTTTGGCAATTGGCATAATGGTATTGAGGCCTCGAACTTTTCAAAAAACCTAACTCAGCGTGAATTTTTTTGGGTAAACTACATATATGACCATTATACTATGAGTTTGGATTTGATTTGACCATTATACTTTTAATTGTAGCAATTAAACCACTGAACTATTAAATTAGACTTAATGTAACCACCCGCCGTTAAAACTTAACGGATGAGGTGACGTGTCAGTTAAAAAAATATGTATAATTGTACATTTGGTCCCCAAAACTTACATATTATATCAATTTAATCTTAATTTTAATTTAATAAAAACTTAACCAATCAATCAGATAGTGACACATGTCACTATATCATTGGTTAAAAATGAAGGAACAAAGAAAATAAAGAGAGTAAAATGGTTTGGTGGGATTAAACTAAGCTAGTAGCTAGGAAAGCTGGAGCTCCACCTTTCCATGTTATGAATTAATAATATATATTTTTAAAGTTGTTTTGTTAGTAAAATTAATATAATTAATAATATTTTTATTTTCAAAAAATATTTATATATAATAAATTACTAAGATTAATAACAATATTTATCTAATTAATATTAATATAATATTTTTATTTTTATTTTTTTAAAACTTATTATTAGAAAATATCGTAGCTTATTAATAAACATATTTTAATAATCAGTTTTTTAAAAAATAAAACTAAAAATATTGTATTAATATTTTTTAATAAAAAATTTAAAAATATGTTTACCAACAAAAATAATTGGTTTTTAAAAATTAAAATTAAAAATAGTGTATTATATTGTATTGTATTAAAATATGTTTATTAATAAGCTACTGATATTTTTAAATAATCGGTCTTTAAAAAATAGAACTAAAAATACTGTATTGATATTTTTTAATAACAGTTTTAAAAAATATGTTTACCAACAAAAATAATCAGTTTTTAAAATATAAAATTAAAAATATTGTATTGTATTGTATTAAAATATATTTATTAATAAGCTACTGATATTTTATAATAATCATTTTTAAAAAAGTAAAATTAAAAATATTGTATTGATATTAATTAGATAAATATTGTTATTAATCTTAATAATTTATTATATATAAATATTTTCTGAAAATAATAAATATTATTAATTATATTAATTTTTACCAAAGTAACTTTAAAAATATATGTTATTAATCTATAAAAGGTGATTGGCACAGCGGGTGGAGCTCCAGTTTTCATAGTAACTAACCTGGGTTCAATCCCTAACAAGCCATTTGTCCTTTTCATTTTCTTTGTTCTTTCATTTTCAACCAATGAGATGATAATATGTGTTATCGTCTGATTGGTTGGTTAAATATATTGTCACCATCTGATTGGTTGATTAAATTTTTATTAAATTAAATTAAAATTAAGATTAAATTGATATAATATGTAAGTTGCGGGACCAAATATGCAATTATACATATTTCTTTTAACTGTCATGTCACCTCATCCGTTAAGTTTTAACGGCAGGTGGTCACATTGAGTCTAATTTAATAGTCCAGTAGTTTAATTGCTGAAATTGAAAGTATAGTGGTCAAATAGAGTCCAAGCCCATAATATAGTGGTCATTTATGTAGTTTATCCATTCCTTTTCACCCAAACCCTTTGGCCAATAAAAATCTGGTTTAAGTGACAAATAAGTGCCTAAATTATATTTTTTTCAGATAAGTGCTTAAAGTATTTTTAAGGCCAAATAAGTGTATGTTGTCAACGTCCGTTATTTTTCACCGTTAAGTGATACATGTTAGATTCTTAAAAGTTTGAAATTATATTTAAAAATAAATAAAAATTAATAAAGACAAGATAGTTTCTTTATTTCACAACATAACCCAAAATTTGAAATCTCTAGCACCTCAAAACCCAAATCCCGTTTTGACCTGATTTTGCCATCGATTGCCACACCGCCGCTCACCACATCTGTCGTTGGACCATCATGACCATTTACCCCACCACCTCGTCGCCGAAAATCGACCGACGTCGTACGAAACACCAAAATCGTCGAGTTTTTCATTCGAATAATTCGCGACGAACGACGACATATCAGACGATGAACGGCGTGTGGGTCATTCGGTGAGGGGAAGGCACTTCATTCCGTCGCCGAAAACGTGGCAAATGCCGATGGTAGTGGTCAGATTTGGGGATTTAGGAATTTGGAGATTATTGTGGGATTATTTGAAAATTTTAGGATATTTTAAAAATTCTGATTTATTTTTTAAAAAATAATATTTAATGTTGTCATATGTCATGTTTTTATTGGCTAACGAGATTTTTTTAACGGACAATCACGGCGAGCACCTATTTGAGTAACGTTGAAAACGTTAGGCAGTTGTTTGGCCCGAAAAATACTTTAGGCACCTATCTAAAAAATGTGTAGTTTTGGCACTTATTTGCCACTTTAAGCCTAAAAATCTTTGTGATACATTTGTCAAAAAAATAAAAATCTTTTCTGATACTGGTTTATGTTTAATTTTTGGCTTAACTACAAAACAAGTGCTCAAACTATGTTTCTTTTTGTAATATGTGCCTAAAGTATTTTTTTAGCTGAAATAGGTGCCTAAAGTTTTATTTTTGGCTTGTTTTAAAGTCAATTTTGGCACATACTTTAGCAAAAAAAAAACTTTAGGCACATATTTCAGCAAAAAAAACTTTAGCCACAACTTATCTAAAAAATGAGTATAGTTTGAGCACTTATTGTTTAGTTAAGCCTTACTTTTTATATAATGTTTGAGTGTTTATTTAATCTCTAAATAAAAAAAATAAGAATTTCAAATTATTAAAACATTAGAAAAAAATAAAAGTATTAAAATATTAAAATTAAATAAATATTAAAAATAAAAATTCTATAATATAATTAAAATAATTAAAAAGTATGAAATGGTAAAATGATAATTATAAATTATTAACAAAATAAAAATTATGAAATAATAAAAACGAATATTTTTATCAAAAAGTCTCTGACTGTCTCTTGTCAGGTTGAGTCTAATGTTAATCCTTTAGCAATAATCAGGTTCCCAAATTCAAATTCTCAAAATTAATTTAGGATTTTTAACCTACAATTTCAAAATCTAAGGTTTTAATATTGAGGAACTTTTTGGGGTGTTGCACTTAGAATGAGTGTCCAACGAACCAAAGTTAGTTCGATTCAAGAATTATTTGAATTGGATTTTAATCCAAAAGCCTAGAAGTGAAATTGAAGTTTATGGACTCAATTGAATAGAAAGCAAAAGCAAAAGTTTGTTTGTGCAGTTTATCCTTAGAAAAAGGTGATGGTATAATTGTAAATTAACCTGGATTAATTAAAGTGAAAAGTGCTTTTATTAATGATTAAAAACTAGTTTGTAAAAGAAGAAAGTTGTAAAGCTTTGGAAAGTAATTTAATCAAAAGAATAAAGTGAGAATTTTCTAAAGGGTGATTTAGAAAGGAGGAAAGAAAGGTGTAAGTTCTTAAAGGATAATTTGACAATTTTGTTATAACTATGAAATTAGTTTAATTGAATGAAGAAAAGGATACATAGTCCTTGAAAAGTAATTATCCCAAAAGTTTTAGTTAATTAAAGGTTTAATATTCATCCATTCATCTTCTTCATGAAGAGAGAGAAACTCTCAAATCTCCACCTTGTTTCGGAACGGGGGTCTATAGTGACAAAACGTATCGAAATTAGTTCCGAAACAGGGGTTTACAGTGGCAAACCGTACCGAAACGGGTTCCGAAACAGGGGCTCACAGTGTCAAATCGTATCGAAACGGCACCACCCCCGTTCCGATACGAGTATCCCTAGAGCTACGACCGTTCTGAAACCACTTTGAGCGTTTCGAAATGCTTGCACACTGAGTGGCCCGAAAACAAGTTTTAGCATCCTCAAACTTGCCCCGAAACATCAAAGATCACATAGCAACAATAATTCAAACAAACTAGAGGCAACACATCCTACAACTGAGCATGACTAAACATGCAAGCATGCATAACGAGTCTATTTAGCTATAAGAAACATGTAGCACAATGAGCATCACATAAAACAAGGTTTACATCCCTTCAACATAAAAACATGAACATTCAACAACATGAAAGCCAACATAGGAGTCTAACATACGCTCCTACAACACTTAGCAACCCCATAGCCAACTATTACATTATTCAAAGAAAACCATACTTGAGCAGCAACACACACTCCTGGGTGCCCCTTCCTTGCTCCTTTCTAACCTCCACACAAATGATTTGCATTGTCAGAAATGAGAGCGTAAGCTTGAAAGCTTAGTGAGGGAGCTCAAAAACAAATATCGACAATGCAGGGTCTAAAGCATGGTATCCATAAATCATCAACAAGGCATGTATTAACACCGACATAAGACCATAGCCAGCCGCTACAAGAATGCATGAACATGACATCTTACCTCATGTTATGCTTAGCATAGATGTAAGAGAACATCTTACCACATCAACCACACATAAACAAGGTATATTTGCAACTATATAGCTTACTCGGATATGCGGATAACTTCCGTTGAGATTTCACCCAACGTACTCAACAACAACAATATTACCCTCCGGTGGGATTTAACTCATCACCGTTTCCTTTTACGGATGGGATTCCATTCATCATCACACATATACTTTCCGGTGGAATGTTACTTCACCGTACTCCACATTGGTGATTCCACATCACCAAGGCCACGCACGAATTTGACCCTTACCATGTGCACACTCATCATAATGATCGATCATTTATATCCGGTAACATAACTAGTGCCAACATACTAAGTGAGTACTCACCATGATTTCACAATCATGCAATACGACATACAAACCACCATCGTGCAACATCAATATATCGTAAACGCATAATCAAACATTTATCACACAAGACCACATTTATGCGAATTTAGAAAGAAATACATAAAGTTGAACAAAGGATTAAGCTACCAACTTATCCCCACATTAGATTGGCCTACCAAGCACAATCTAGTACCCCAATAACATACTTTGAACCAATTTAAAACCATTGAAAACAGTCAACTCACCAAACACCCCTAAATACAAGCTGAGAATGTCGATCAAGCCTCTAAGTTCCCCGGTATTGAGCCCGAAGCTTCTCCAACGTTTTCTCTTGCTTCTAATCAGATAAAAACGGTGCATTACACATCAAAACATCCACAAAATCGCTGCCACAAATCAAATTACAATCCAGGACAATTTCACTACATTTCCAAGCCAATAACTAACCCAAACTCTTCATTTTCGGACTTGAACACAACCCAACAGTTATCCATCAAATTCATCATCCTAATCATCACTAAACATGTTCAAAACAGCCCCCAAGTATAACCATACCATCAGCCCAACTTTCTCTCACATAACTACCTCAAAAACGTAAGATTTCCACCTCTAAACTCACCCACAAATACCCATTTCGAGATTTCATTAAAACTTCACCATTTTAACATATGTTAAACTTAAAAGCATGACTATGACATATATAAACTTTACAAATCAAAAACTCAATGAAAAACCAACAAAGTTTCCATATTTGGTTTAAAATTTGAACACTTGGAACAACTCAAAAATGGAGTTTATGAAAATCTAAAACCATGAAAATGTTGATGATGAAGAGGAGGAGTCAAAAACGTTATTACCTTGATAAAAACTCTTCAAAACACTGAGGAAGATGATGGAACAATGTTTGGGTTGGGGAGGGGTTTTGTGTCGTGGGTTTTAGTTTTGAAGGAAGAAGATGATGACTTCAAAATATTTCTTTTACTTGTTTTATTTCATTTATTAGCAAAACCCCATTTTACCCTTAATAAAAACACATGGTCTTTTTAATTCAAAACCAGGCCCATTTTATTTAAACCAAGCCCAAAGATTCGAACCCAAATTACTCACTTTACACCCAAACCCCTAAACGCGAGTGTTACAACTCTCCCCCACTTAAGAAAATTTCGTCCCCGAAATTACCTGACGGGAAGAGATACAGAAATTGCCTCTCCATATCCTTCTTTCGCTCCCAAATGGCCTCTTCCACACCTCGGAGTTGCCACTTTTCTTTGACCAACTCAATCGGTCTACCACGCAACACTTTGCTATCTAATGCCAAGATCTCAACTGGCTCTTCATCGTACGTCAAGTCTGAGTTCAACTCAATCTCTTCCACAGGCATAACGTGCGACAGATCTGATCTATACTTTTGAAGCATCGAAACATAGAACACATTGTGAATCTTCTCTAACTCGGATGGCAAACGTAACTGATAAGCAACCGGACCGATTCGCTTCACAATCTCATACGACCCAATGTATCTCGGACTCAATTTCCCTTTTCTACCAAACCTCATAACTTTCTTCCACGGTGAGACTTTCAAGAACACTCTATCTCCCACGGCATACTCAACTTCTTTCCTCTTCAAATCGGCATCGGATTTCTGTCTATCTGAAGCTGCCTTCAAACGATCACAGATTAACTTCACCTTATCGGTGGTCCCCTTAAGCATATCCGGCATCGGTAACAACTTTTAGCCTACTTCGGCCCAAGAAATCGGAGTTCTACATTTTCTACCATATAGAGCCTCATACGGAGCCATCTGAATGCTCGACTGATAATTGTTATTGTATGCGAACTCGACCAACGGCAAGTGTTTCTCCCAAGTACCCTAAAAGTCAATAATGCAATAACGCAACATGTTCTCCAAAATTTGTATAACCCTTTCTGACTGACCATCTAACTGAGTCAGGTACGACGTACTGAAATTCAATCGGGTACCCAAAGCACTATGCAAACACTCCCAAAATCTGGCTATAAATCTCAGATCTCTGTCAGACACAATCGACTTCGGCACACCATGCAATCTCATAATCTCACAATCTCACTGATGTATAAGTCGACCAACTTATCTAAGGAGTAAGTCGTATGAACAGCTATAAAGTGAGCACACTTTGTGAAGCGGTCAAATATAACCCAAACTGAATTCTTCTTTGAATGAGTCAAAGGCAAACCTAAAACGAAGTCCATGGTGATATTTTCCCACTTCCATTCTGGAATCCTCAACGGTTGTAATAAACCTGATGTTCTGCCTTAACTCTCTGGCATACCATACACTTACTCACGAAATCAGCTACGTCTTTCTTCAACCCAACCCAATAGTATTCATTCTTCAGATCACGATACATCTTTGTACTACCAGAATGCATAGCAAACGGGCTACTATGTGCTTCGGTCAAGATGGTACGTCTCAAATCACTGTCATCCGGCACAACTATTATGTCTCTAAAACACAAGACCCCGTCAACACTGAAACTGTAGTTCGATGGTTTACCCTCAGCTATATCTTGCACGTGAGGTGCCAAATATCTATCTAACAGCTGTTTTTCTCTAATCAACTAGCCTAAGGTAGGTCTAACCTGAAGCTCGGCCACTAGACCACCATCTCCGGACAAGCTCAAGCTAGAAAACATGGCTCTCAACTCGACAGCTACCTTCCTACTCAAAGCATCTGCCACTACATTGACTTTACCCGGATGGTACTCAATCGTGAGATCGTAGTTCTTAAGTAACTCTAGCCACCTATGATGTCTAAGGTTCAACTCTCTTTGTGTCATTATATACTTCAGACTCTTGTGATCCGTATACACTGTGCATTTCTCACCATACAAATAATGTCTTCTCTGGGCAGTAGGGCAAGTCGTCCCATCAAATTCTCAAACTCTGATGTCTTGAACTTGGGCGGAATTATTAGGCCTGGAACCAAACTGAGATCTCTAGTATTCATCCCATATGCCCCTTCTTCTCCCTCTTTTTTTTGGAATTTCTCTTCGAGGTCCTTCCGGGTCTCTTCTAGTTGTTTTGAGAACTCGACCTTGACCTTGTTCAGATTCTCGATCTCATCCAAATCCGAGACACTATCCCTGACATTTTCCACATTAAAAACCATACCCGATAGAGCATGGGTTGAGGCGCCCGCCTGGTGTGATGTTGCCCCATCTCCTTGAGTAGCCGCTCCTTGCGAGGGCTTAGAGGTATCAGTGACAAAACCCGGAGAATACGAAGGGTCTCTCTTATCCTGACTAGGGTTTCCAACAACACCCTTTCCTTTCAAATTGGCTTGTAACAACTGAGATATCTCTTTCATCATATCTTGTTGGGACTTGATGGTGATGTTCATCGAATCTTGCTGAGCTCGCTCCAACTGACCTCTCAAATCAACTTCCAACTTAGCAAAACTCTCCTCCATTTGCTTCCTTTGATGGCGAGTAAAGTGAGGGTGCGGAATCTTCGGTAGTCTCAAATGTTGCCATGACCCCGAACAATTAATCTCATGACTTAATGATGTAATGCATGATATGTCGTATGCAAAACAGAAACATATGATTAAAGGCAATAAATAAAAAACACAATCGAATGCAAAGAAGTAGTGATTCGACGAACATCCTCATCAAACAACTTCTCATAACGGATATCAAGTCTTGTTACAACGAGGCAAGAAGATAAATACATAGGGTACGATTTTCAATAAATTTTGCTCGTCCCCCTTTAAACTAGGGTTCCAGAAGCTCCGTTACTATGGACTCTTTCTCCCGGTGTGAAAGTTTTCAACTTTAGACTGTTCTCGAATCAACACTTCGTATGAAAATGCGATGAATATGCAAAAATAAGCAAAACAAGGCAAAAAGGCAACTGGATTAGTAACAACAATAATGAATAATTGAATACAACAAATCAAGAGAAAACACCAAAGCAGATTAACAAAGCAAGACCCACTAGCATGAATTCTAATTCTACGGTTATCCGCATGGCTCTAATCGGGGTGGGCTTCTTAAATTCTCACTCATGTGGGTTCGGTTCTAATAAGGGTACCCGAACCTATCTTATCACCTACTAAGGTAACAAGAGCCCCAATTCTGGCCCATTACAAGCTTGCGAATTGGTTTCGGTTCGAGGGAAAGCACAACCTAGTGACATAGAGGGCTGCTCACGTGTCAAAGGCGTGGATTCCAGAAGTGAATTACCGACCCGTGGAGGGATGCTCACGTGGGTATGGGTGTTTCACTCCCACTTAAGGGACAAAGCTCGAGTGTAGAGCTTAATGCGTGATGCAACACATGTAGGTGATTCCTTTGAAATTAAATGAAAAATTAATTCAAGACCACCAATTATCAAAGCTTGTATAATTTAAGTCCCATTTTCAAGGAAGAACCACCTCACTAAAGTCAAATTAAATTCCAAAAATATCCATCATTAAAGGCAACAATTATTTCTTTGGCCTAACTCTCTTTTTTGTTTTGTAAAACAAAATTGGTCCCCAGCGGAGTCGCCACGCTGTGATAAGGTTTTTTTCAAGTCCCCGCTTTTTTGAAAACATTTAATTAAAAGGGGGTTTTGAAAAATTCGAGCTTTAGAAAAAACCTTTAAAAACTTTTCGGTTGGAGTCGCCACCGGCCACTGAGGTAGGCCGGACACCGTAAAAACTAAACCAGAGATTTATTTGAAAGGGTTCGGGAGTTGGTTACGTGTGGGGAAGGGTTAGCACCCCATCACGCCCGGAAATCGGTACCAAAACAATTGTTGCCTTTAATTGATTGAAATTATTCGAAATTTAAAAAAGACTTTAATTAAGGGTTCTTAATTGAAAATCGGACTTTAATTATGCGAGCTTTATCGAATTGACGGTTCAAATTAATTCGTCATTTAATTAGAAAGGATGACGGTACACCAGACCAAAGACTAAACCGACATCATATAAGACTGACTGCTGTGTTAGTTTAGGGTTCGGATCCCGTACGTCACCTTTATGCATGATGCAAGCAATTAAAGAGTGATGTCATGGTCTTGTCCGTTTTAATTATTTACGGGTTTACCTTTAGACGATTTGAAATAATCCGAATATTCGAGGAATATCCAATAAGCTAGGATATTCGACCCGAATACGCGAATTAATAGGTATCTTCGTTTTATGATTAAAATTAATTAACATGCAAACTTAAACATTAAGGAGTCACATGGATGACAATTAAAATGCATGTCACGAAAAGCATATTTGAATGACCTAAAAAAACTAGGCTATATACACGATAAAAAAGAGCATGCAACATATATAACAAAGCTACATCATGTGCATAAAATTAAATGTGCTAGAAAAAACATACGATCACATATTAATAAATAAATAAATAAATACACATGTCATACTTAACAAATACGAGCGAAAATGCAAAAAACATATACTCGATTTAAAAAGGACAAATGTATGAGCAACAAGTATATATTATAATAAAAAATGCAACGTAAACAAAAGTAAACTGCCAGGGACCAACATTGTAATAAACCCATTGAAACTGATTAAAACACGAAATATGACCAAATTAAATAGTCGTAGAAAACCCTAAGGACCAAAACGGTGATTTGACCACCCGTAAATCAATTAGGACGAAAATCAGGATGAAATTGGAAAAGATCGAAAACATAGAGGGACTGCGTTCGTGGTTTAAAAAGACGGAAGGGCCTGGGGCGGTATTACGAAAACACAAAGGGATTAAAAATCGGATTAAACCGATTTAAAAAGATTAAAACAATATAAATACCAAGTTAAAAACATCTCAGCCTCTTTTTCATCTTATTAACCATAAAACACCGAAAGCCTTCCCCTTCTTATTCTCTGGTTTTCCCGGCGCCGTCACCCATTCCGGTCGCCGTTGCTAGCACTGGAAACCTAAAAAGAAACCCTTTTTCGACTCTTCCCGAAAAACCAAAACCAAAAAAGACCTTTATTTCACGAAACCAAAACCGAAAAACTTTTCAAAACCGAAAAATAAAAAAAAACATCTTAAAAAAGAACTCAAACCTTTTTCGTTGTTAATCTCCTCCCCGATTCACCATATACGGTCTCGGAAGAGACCAAGAAGTTTGTCACCGGCGAAGGGAGACGAACGGACGCTGAGAAGCAAAGCGTCGAAGGTAAAAAAAACTCACTCTGTTCTTTATTTTTATTTTGCTTCGAAAACTGAAATAAAATAAAGACGATCGGATACCTATAAACTTGAGGTTGTTTCTGCCTTGTATTTCTCTCTGTAATTTCCGAATACAAATTTTGCTCTCTGAAAAATCCCCCCTTTACAATGCTTGTTTTTGGGTATTTTATAGCCCGAGAAATTACACATTTTTTAATTACATGTAATTTTCTAAAACCTGTTGTCGATTGCTGATTTCTGTTGGTATTCGTCTACTTGTGATTCTGATTTTTTGCCTCTGATTTCTGGTATTTTGCGTGTTTTGCCTCTTACGTCTTTTGGTTTTTGTTTGCATGTGAGTCCTTCATACGAGGGGGGACCAGAGGAGGCCGGGCGGACGACGTGGAGTGATTCGTGCCATCGATGGGGATCTGGAGAGACTTGGGCGTGCCTCGTACGTGCGCGTGAAGGAGACAAACGGTCCCGCGTGGACCTCACGCGCGAGGTGGGTTGCTCCTGGTTGTCCGATCGTGCTCGATCTAACGGCCTTGGTCGATGCGGCGCCCAGACTCGGGGAGGGCTTCTAGGGCTTCTTGGCTGAAGTCAGATCTGGATCGTTAGATCTATCCCAAATCTAATGGCTGGGATTGGGCGGCTACAAAACATTAGAAGAGGATGCATTAGGGTTTTTATGTTATCAAATTAGGGCTACTATTTGGGCCAACGAGCCATGTAATAATTTTTTTGAGTTTTGAAATTGTAATGGACTCTAATATTAATGAACTTTAGGCTTTATTTATTTATTAATACATACTGGGATTTATTTATATATTGGTTTTCTTTTCAGAATTCCAGATTTGATAATAATAATAATAATAATAATAATAATAATAATAATAATAATAATAATAATAATAATAATGTTATTAATAACTCTAATAGTAATAATAATAATAGATAGTAAGTAATAATGATAATAATAATAATAATAATAGTAAATAGTATAGTAGATAAATATAGTAATAGTAATATATGGTAATGGATAATAAGCAATAATAATAGCATAATAGATGATAATAATAAACGATAATAGTATATATAATAGTAAATAGTAATAATAGATACTCTAATAGTAATAATATATATATATATATATATTGTTTTTAATTTTTTCCTTTTTTCGTTTTTTGGTTTTTAATCACAATATATATATAATTAACAAAAGTATCAAATCCCATTACTAAAAAAAGAAGAAGACGAGTTTAACACCCCGGACAAAATAGGTGATTACATCTCCAGATCTTCAAGGCAAACACAACTGCGGCTAGCTCTATGTCGTGTGTCGGATAATTACACACGTGATTCTTTAACTGCCTCGAGGCATAAGCCACAACTCTTCCGTTCTGCATGAGCACACAACCTAATTCTACATATGAAGCATCACTGTAGATCACATACTATTTCCCCAACTCTGGCTGAATCAAAATAAGTGCATCTGTCAAAGCTTCTTTCAGTTTCTCAAAGGCTTGTTGTCTCGCATCTGACCACTCAAACTGAACATTATTTTGAAGCAATTTTGTCAAAGAAGCGGCTATCTTCGAGAACCCATTCACAAACCTCCTATAATAACCTGCTAAGCCTAGGAAACTACGAATCTCTGTCACAGACTTTGGTTGCTTTTACTCAACAATGGCTTCTATCTTATTCGGATTAACTCTGATCCCCTCGGCTGATACTACATGTCCTAGAAAGACTACTTCTCTGATCCAAAACTCACACTTACTCAACTTAGCGTACAACTACTTGTCTAGCAAAGTTTGCAAAACTAACCTCAAATGCCTGTCATGATCTTCTTCGGTACGCGAATACACCAAAATATCATCTATGAATACAACCACAACTGATCTAAGTACTCATGAAAGATTCTGTTCATCATGTCCATGAAAGCAGCTGGTGCGTTTGTCAATCCAAACGGCATAACCAAGAACTCGTAGTGACCATACCTAGTCCTAAAAGCTATCTTCGGTACATCAACCTCTTTTACCTTCAACCGGTAATAACTGGATCTCAAATCAATCTTCAAAAAGATCGTTGCCCCTCTCAACTGATCAAACAAATCATCGATACGCGGCAAGGGATACTTATTTTTCACTATCAGCTGATTCAACTGTCTATAATCGATGCACATCCTCATACTACCGTCTTTCTTCTTCACAAATAATACCGGAGCGCCCCAAGGCGAAGAACTCGGATGGATAAAACCTCTGTCTGATAGCTCTTGTAATTGAGTCTTCAACTCTTTTAGTTCTTTCGGTGCCATACGGTATGGAGCAATCGAAACATGTGCAGAATCTGAGTATGTCTCTATGGTAAACTTTACTTCTCTGTTAGGCGGCAAACCAGGCCATTCTTCCGGAAACACACTCAGAAAATCTCACTATGTTCTGATATCCCGCGGTCTAACTTCATTCATGTTCGGATTCATCACGTAGGCCAAGTACGCCTCACAGCCCAACTCAACTAATCTCTAAGCCTCTAAGGCTAAAACAACATTTGACAAGAATTTTACATTCTCCCCCACTACCACAATCTTGTAGTCATCTGCAAGCTTCAAGCAGACTCTCTTTGTTTCAAAATCTATCCTAGCCCTATGCTCTGTAAGCCAGTCCATACCCAAAATCACATCGAAGCCATAAAACGGGAACTCCATCATGTCCATTGGAAAAATATGCCCCTGAAACATTAACGGACACCTTATGTACATCTTCCTAACCACTACTGTATCCCCGAAGGAACTAGTAACACTAACACCTACCTCTACTACCTCACAAGGTATATTTAACATCTTTGCATGCTCACTCAATATGTATGAATGCGTAGACCCAGAGTCAATCAAAGAAAGCAAACTTAGAGACTGTATCGAGAAATTACCTGCAATCACGCCCGTGTCATTTTGTCCCTCTCGCTGAGCATAAACTCTGGCCTAACCTCGTCCTCCGGCTGAACCGCAACCAAATGAGCTATATTCCTCTGACCATCATTCCTCAGCTTAAAGTTACCACGACCGTGCCCACAGCCTCTCGGGTACTCATTAGCTCTAGCAGGAGCCTGAACCTGAACCGGTGCAAGCCCGGCCTGATGTGGACAATTACGCCTAAGGTGATCTCTAGCTCCACAGTTCCAGTACGCATGAAAGTTTCCCCAACACTCTCCGGTGTGATGCCTCCCGCACCTAGCACACTCGAGTAAACGCCCACCAGCTCTCTGGCACTGATGGCCTCTTCCGTGGTTACCACCCCCACGTCTGTGATCAAAATGATGCCTATTGTCCCTATGCCTCTTGACATCACCTCTATCAAAGCCAGCAGACCTCTTTCCTAAACCAGACCCACTTGAACGTTTGGTTAGACCCAAAATGTGCTCTATGTCCTTGGCCCTAGCGACCAAGACATCGAAGTCCATGTAATCTGTATCCAAAGTACACCTCTTCATTTCCTCACTCAACCCGTAACAGAAATGGTCGCATTGTTCCCTCTCAGTAGGAACTAGCTCGGACGCGTACCGACTCAACCTGACAAATCGTACCTCATACTCAGTCACTATCATGTCACCCTGAAGCAAGGCCATGAACTCTCTCTTCTTTTCATCAAGATAGCGGGGACCCAGAAACTTCTTACGAAAAGCAGACTCAAAGAACTCCCATATAATCTCAGCATCTGGCATGCCTGTAGTAATGGTGACCCACCAAGTGTAGGCATCACCCTGAAGCAAGGAAACAACATATCCAATCTACGTGCCCAGTACAACCCATCTGAGACAAGATACGAACAATCTTATCAAACCAAGCCTTTGATCTCTCGGGTGCCAACCCTCGGAATTCTTCTTCACCCAAGCTACGAAGCCTCTCAAGTGGCAAACTGGTACCCTCACCCTGAGGTGGTGCCACAGCTTGTCCCCCGGCCACGGCTGCCAGAAAAGCCCCAGCTATAGCCTGAACCAACGGAGCCAAATCTATATCTGCCGGACCTTGAAAGCTTAGTGAGGGAGCTCAAAAACAAATATCGACAATGCATGGTCCAAAGCATGGTATCCATAAATCATCAACAAGGCATGCATTAACACCGACATAACAACATAGCCAACCGCTACAAGAATGCATGAACATGGCATCTTACCTCATGTTATGCTTAGCATAGATGTAACAGAACATCTTACCACATCAACCACACATAAACAAGGTATATTGGCAACTATATAGCTTACTCGGATATGCGGATAACTTCCGTTGGGATTTCGCCCAACGTGCTCAACAACAACAATATTACTTTTCGATGGGATTTCACTCATCACTGTTTCCTTTTATGGATGGGATTCCACTCATCATCATACATATACTTTCCGGTGGAATGTTACTTCACCGTACTCAACCTTAGTGATTCCACATCACCATGGCCACGCGCGAATTTGACCCTTACCGTGTGCACACTCATCCTAATGATCGATCATTTATATCCGGTAACATAACTAGTGCCAACATACTAAGCGAGTACTCACCATGATTTCATAATCATGCAATACGACATACAAATCACCATCATGCAACATAAATATATCGTAACACGCATAATCGGACACTTATCACACAAGACCACATTTATGCGCATTTAGCAAGAAATACATAAAGTTGAACAAGGGATTAAGCTACCAACTTAACCCCACATTAGATTGGCATACCAAGCACAATATAGTACCCCAATAACATACTTTGAACCAATTTAAAACCATTGAAAACAGTCCACTCACCAAACACCCTCAAATACAAGCTGAGAATGTCGATCAAGCCTCCAAGTTCCCCGGTATTGAGCCCAAAGCTTCTCCAACGTTTTCCCTTGCTTCTAATCAACCAAAAACCGTGCATTACACATTAAAACATCCACAAAATCGCTGCCACAAATCAGATTACAACCCAAGACAATCACTACATTTCCAAGCCAAGAACTAATTCAAACTCTTCATTTTCGGACTTGAACACAACCCAGCAGTTACCCATCAAATTCATCATCCAAATCATCACTAAACATGTTCAAAACAGCCCCCAAGTATAACCATATCATCAGCCCAACTTTCCCTCACATAACTATCTCAAAAACTCAAGATTTCCACCTCTAAACTCACCCACAAATACCCATTTCGGGATTTCATTAAAACTTCACCATTTTAACATATGTTAAGCTTAAAAGCACGACTATGACATATATAAACTTTACAAATAAAAAACTCAACGAAAAACCAATAAAATTTCCACCTTTGGTTTAAAATTTGAACACTTGGAACAACTAAAAAATGGAGTTTATGAAAATCTAAAACCATGAAAATGTTAAGGATGAAGAGGAGAAGTCAAAAACGTTATTACCTTGAGAAAAACTCTTAAAAATGCCGAGGAAGATGATGGAACAATGTTTGGGTTGGGGAGAGATTTTGTGTCATGGGTTTTAGTTTTGAAGGAAGAAGATGATGACTTCAAAATATTTCTTTTACTTGTGTTATTTCATTTATTAGCAAAACCCTATTTTACCCTTAATGAAAACACATGGTCTTTTTAATTCAAAATCAAGCCCATTTTATTTAAACCAAGCCCAAAGATCCGAACCTAAATTACTCACTTAACACCCGACCCCCTAAACCTGGGTGTTACAGCAATGACATGTGATAAGTTATAAAAAGAAACCAAGAAAACATAATTAAGGTGATAAACTATTAAAGCATGACAAGTGTGATATATAATTATACTATGTATTGTATGATAAAAGTAATGGTAATGAAGCTATGTAATGTCATTGATGCTTTGACATTTATTGCTTACATGTATAAATTATTGTTCAATCAAGTATATAGTGTAAATGTATTGATGACTACCTTATTTTATGTTTGTTTGATTGATTGGTGCAAGTGATCATTAGCTTTTGTAGTTAGGCACTTGTAATGGTTGCTCCTACATAAAATTAGATAATTTAGCTGTGTCTTGCTTGTTGGAGGAGCTTGCAAGTTGGTTGTATAGTGAAATGTTGTCAATCAGATTGTTTGACACCATGTTAAGTACTATACATGTGTAACTCATAACAAGTTAACTATTCATAAAAATTACAAGTTGAAAGTACAATGCATGCTAATATGGTGAAGAATGTAGTAGGCTTATAAGTGTTTTGGTATACAATTGATGTTATTTTAGGTTGTTTGTGCAACAAGACAAGCATTTGGGGGTTTTTGAGGCTAGAGAAAACATGATTTTTGCATTACAGGTCATTGGCTTCAAAACCTTGCTTGGTTTTTATACCTTTAAGCATCGAACCTAGAAATATTTTGATGCCTCACATGTGGTTTCGATACCCCATTAAGAGTTTCGGAACTAATATTCTAGTTTTGATATTTTTTTGATTTGGTAAATTTGCATGTTTAACCCTTGAATTGGTGTTTGATTCCACTTATGATCCTTATTTGTTTAATAAATTATATTCCTAAATTATAATTGGTAAATGTAGAACTAGGTTTTGATATAATATTTGAAAAATGTTTTGGACTAAATTGCAAAGAATTTAAAATAAGTTTTTAGTCAAAAACAACTTGAAAATATGTTTAAGGGTTTTCAAAAGGCTTTGGAATGATTTAAAATGTATTTTAAGTAGTCAAAACCATGATTTTGAAGTGACCGTGTCGATACGGTATTGGACCGTACCGATACGCCTTAGGGTTTCAAACTCCCAGATTTTCCAGTAGCCAAAACCCGTACCGATACGCTTAGCCGTATCGATACGGTGTGCTTTGAAAGAGCCCAACGGCTAGTCGCGTACCGATATGCCTAACTACCCCAACGGTCTTTTGAATTTGCAGGACCGTACCGATACGCTAGGCAAGCGTATCAATACGCATCAGCTGAAGAAGCCCAACGGCTCTTTCCTCATTGAGACCGTATCGATACGGTTAGACGAGTATCGATACACCAAGCTGCAGAACTGCATTTATAGTGGGAAATAAAGGCTCCAACGGCTCCAATTCAATCCCAACGGCTAGTAACATCTACAAACTCAATTGGGAGTATAAAAGGGACCTTCAAGCATCTTGTAATGGTTAATGCTTCAATTGTTACAACATTATGATGTCAAAATATGTCTAGAGCTTAAATTGTAAATTCCTTGCTTAGACAACACTTGTGAGCTTACATTGTTATAATTGCTCAAGTGTTTAGATTTTGGGTGAGTGCTTAGAATTGCAAACAAACACCTATTAGAGGGATTTCTAGTTTGCTAAGTCTTTCTTTGTACAAGAGAGTGTTTGATCAAGCTTTGGGTAGAAAGCTTGATCGTTGTAACGGTTTCCTCCTAAGCCGAGAAAAGGAGACGAAATTCTTAGTGAATTTGTTTGGAAATCCTTAGTGGGGAGCTAAGGTAGTGGATGTAGACCTTGGTTATAAGGTTGAACCACTATAAATCCTTGTGTCAAATTGCCAAATATTCACCTCCCACTAAAACACCCAATTATCCAACTTCTCCACACTTGGCGAGCAAGAACGGTTGATCGAATCGAGCCCTTTAAATCTCAACAATTGGTATCAGAGCTTGGCTCAATCGAAGGGGATTCACATCCTATTGAGAAGATCCGGCAAGCTCGATCAATATTTCACCAACCGGCTCAAATGGCGCAATCCATCGACAAACCGACTTTCTTCGACGAAAATCACTATGCTCATTGGAAGACAAAGATGAAATTATTCTTGAAGTCAAAAGACTACAAGCTATGGGACATAGTTGAAGATGGTCCGTCCGTGCCTCAAGGAAGCAAAGCGGAGTGGAGTGCCGACGATCGCAATAAGATGAAGCTAAATTGCAAAGCCTTGCACATGCTCTTTTGTGCATTTGGCCCAACCATCTATGAGAAGATGTCTTCTTGTGAGAGTGCCAAGGGGGTATGGGACAAGCTTGAAGTCACATACGAAGGAACAAATGAAGTCAAGGAGACCAAGATTGGGCTCCTCACCTTAGAGTATGAGAACTTCAAGATGGATCCGGAAGAGAACATCAAGAAGATGTTTGATAGGTTCTCCACAATCACTAATGGTCTCAACGGCTATAGAGAAGCCATTCCGGAAGAGAAGCTTGTCCAAAAGCTCATCTACTCCCTTCCCAAGTCATGGGACTCAAAGAGGACCGCCATCATCGAAGCCAAGAATCTCAAAACCTTGAAGCTTGATGAACTCATGGGGTCACTTCTCACTCACCAAATAATGAAGAAAAATAAAGAAGAAGGAAGAGATTAGAGCGATGAGGAAGAAGAAGATCATAGAGCTAGGCATCAATGCAAGTGTCGTAGCTCTCAAATCCTCCACGTGCCATCATGAAGATTCAAGTGAAGAGGAAAGTGAAGATGAAGAGATGGCCTATCTCTTCAACAAATTTGTTTGGTTCATGAAGAGCAAAATGGAAAAATCCAAGCATGAATCGATGAAGAAGATGAAGGACTCCCACAAATCCAAAAAGAAGGGATCATCTTCAAAGCAAGCATATGTGGCTACATGGAGTGATGAAGACTCCACCGATGATGAAGTAGCCCACATATGCTTGATGGCCCTCAATGAGGGAGAGGTAACTTCTAACTCATCTATTTCAAATTCATATACATTTGACGAGTTACAAGATGCCTATTATGATTTGCTTTTGGAATTCAAGACATCATTTTCCAAGAACAAAAAGTTGATTTCAAAAATAAAAATTGAAAATGATTTGCTTTCCAAAACAAATCTTGAACTTGAAGCAAAGTTGAAAGATTTTGAACAAAAATGTTTTGATTTACAAAATTTGCTTCTTAAAGTTCAAAAAGAAAAAAGATTTGATTTTACAATGAACTTGAAAAGAAAAATAGTTTTGGAAAATCAAATTTTTATGTAAGACAATCTAGTGCCCCTAGATTTGTGAATGAAAAATGTTTTAGAAGTGTTTGGGTCCCAAAAGGACTAACCACTTCAACTAAAAAGGATGAAATTAAAAAATGGATTCCTAAGGGGACTAAATTTTGTGCTACTAATGTCTATGGATCCAAAGCAATTTGGATACCAAAAATTACTTGATTGTCTTTTGCTAGGTGTGATGGAGAGTGATCAGCAAGTCAAAAATTGAGGGGGAGCTCCATGCACACAAAGGAAGAACACTTGAAGAAGGAAGGCTTCACATCCTCCCTTGAGTTCAAGTGTGGTAAAATCTAGTTGCTTTTGTGTTTATTTGATTTATTTTCATTTATGTCAACTAGATAATCATATATGTTGAACTAACATTCTCATGATGCTGTGAGTAAGGGGGAGTCTATCTTAAACCAAAATTTTAAATGTGTCAATTTTTTTCCTTCTATGTTATTTTGAGCTCAATGTCATTTTAAATTCTTTTTGATATAACAAAAAATGGGGAGAAATTAGTTTGAAAAATTGAATTTTCAAATGAATAAGGGGAGCTTTATTTGATTTCACATCTTTAATCTCTTATTCACAATTTTAAAGTTAAAGGGGGAGAATTCCAAACAATTTTTCAAGTTGGTTTTATTATATCAAAAAAGAGGAGATTGTAGAACTAAGTTTTGATATAATATTTGAAAAATGTTTTGGAATAAATTGCAAAGAATTTAAAATAAGTTTTTAGTCAAAAATAACTTGAAAATATGTTTAAGGGTTTTCAAAAGGCTTTGGAATGATTTAAAATGTACTTTAAGTAGTCAAAACCATGATTTTGAAGTGATCGTATCGATACGGTATTGGACCGTACCGATACGCCTTAGGGTTTCAAACTACCAGATTTTCTAGTAGCCAAAACCCGTACCGATATGCTTAGCGTATCGATATGGTGTGCTTTGAAAGAGCCCAACGGCTAGCCGCGTACCGATACGCCTAACCACCCCAACGGTCATTTCCCAACGGTCTTTTGAATTTGCAGGACCGTACCGATACGCTTGCCTAGCGTATCGATACGCATCAGCTGAAGAAGCCCAACGGCTCTTTCCTCATTGAGACCGTATCGATACGGTTGGACAAGTATCGATATGCCAAGCTGCAGAATTGCATTTATGGTGGGAAATAAATGCTCCAACGGCTCCAATTTAATCCCAACGGCTAGTAACGGCTACAAACTCAATTGGGAGTATAAAAGGGACCTCCAAGCATCTTGTAATGGTTAATGCTTCAATTGTTACAACATTATGATGTCAAAGTATGTCTAGAGCTTAAATTGTAAATTCCTTGCTTAGACAACACTTGTGAGCTTACATTGTTATAATTGCTCAAGTGTTTAGGTTTTGGGTGAGTGCTTAGAATTGCAAACAAACACCTATTAGAGGGATTTCTAGTTTGCTAAGTCTTTCTTTGTACAAGAGAGTGTTTGATCAAGCTTTGGGTAGAAAGCTTGATCGTTGTAATGGTTTCCTCCTAAGCCGAGAAAAAGGGACGAAATTCTTAGTGAATTTGTTTGGAAATCCTTAGTGGGGAGCTAAGGTAGTGGATGTTGACCTTGGTTAGAAGGTTGAACCACTATAAATCCTTGTGTCAAATTGCCAAATTTTCACCTCCCACTAAAACACCCAATTATCCAACTTCTCCATACTTGGCGAGCAAAAACGGTTGATCGAATCGAGCCCCTTAAATCTCAACAGTAAAGTTTAAAATGGTACTAATTCAGGATAGGGTGTTAAGAAAATTTAATGATATAAATGATCTTAGTGTGATTAACTTTTAAGCGTTGTTTTGGATAACATCTACGTCAACAATCATCTTCCGCTTTAGGGGTGTGTCTTTAGTGAAATAAAGTTCAGTCCAATAAATTGTACAACGCCTAAAGTCATGTTATGGGTGTTACAAATTGAAAATTCAATGACATAAACAATACAATGTATACTACACTAGATATTACTAAACTTTAGGAGTTGTATCGTTTATATCATTGAAATTTTAATTTGTTCAATTATAGCATTGAACTTTTATTTTCGCTCCAATTATACCACTGGGCTGTTAGCTCGATAAGACAATGATTGTTGATGTGGATGTTGAACCAAAACAACGTCGTTTTGGTGTAGTTATTTTGATGCCTAAAACGACGTCATTTTAGGCACTAGACTTTAGGGGTACATCGATTTTTCTACTAAACTTTAAAATGATTTTACACTTCATCCCCCACAATCAACCAATCATCGCTCGTCACCAATCACCATTCACAGTAAGATTGGTACAAAAACATTCACATTCCCCTCCTTTTTATTCTCCTTGGATTGGTTTTCCACAAAACTCATTCAAAATTGACGAATATCTATCAAAATGTCTGACATGCTACTACTCTGATCTCCTCTTACAACAACCCAATGGGACAAGTTTCGAAGTATGTTGTTCCTATTCTCAAAAGAATGCTTCTCATTGTTCGAATTTTCGAACAAACATTCAACCCCTCAAGTCTGAGAAAGCCCACCAAACCCCTAGAATTGTAGATTTTTTGTTTAATTTTATAGATTTTGAGTAAGTTTTGTGGAAAATCAATCCGAGGAGAATAATGAAGAATGAAATATGAGCGTTTTGAAATTCGATCTTGTTGCAGATGGTGACGACCGACGATTGTCTAGCAACGAAGGTCAAAATGTTCAATGTATAAAATAGAATCGTTTTAAAGTTTAATGGCAAAATCAATACACCTCTAAAGTTCAATACCTAAAACAACATCGTTTTAAAATTATAAAGAATCTAATAAGTATTTAATTTATAATTTTAAAAATACAAAATTTATTTTGATTAATATTCAAACTAATAGAAATAAAATTGTCATTGGACAAAAGAAATTGAAGGAGACAAGACCTCTTCCATTCTGCGCTGTCCCTCTATATGGGTATTACTTAAATCTCTTGAAAAGAACTGAAGCATGAATTCCAACCATGATTTAGTCAGAGATGAAGCTTTCTATCGATCATCGTTCTGGGCCACATTTGTTAATCTTTTGATAACTCTGGGATATTATTCAATATCAATAAGCTACTATATATTTTTTTAGTAAAAATCTACTCCCTAATCATACTTTTTTATGTGCCCCTACTAAAAAATACTTAAAAATTAAATTCTAAATCATAACCCTAATTTTCATATCTTAAACCCTAAAGTTTAAAAAATACACCATACCCCTAATTCTTTACACCCTAAGCCCTAACCTTAAACTCTAAACCCTAAACCCGCAATTTTAAAGTGGAGGCACCAATGGTGGCATAATTAAGGGGTAGACTATTTCTATTCATATTTTTTTATTATATGCATATTCGTCTTACGATTTATGTTCGGAGCGCGATATCGTCAATAGTATCGTCTTTAAAGTTTAAACTCACATTTTTTTCTTGAGAGTGCAACGTGCCTTACCAATGCACGTAACGCAACGTAAATTATTACATTTTTCCCTTAAAAGCGCTGTTCTTGGAGATTAAATTTCATTGAAGTGGACCGTGACATTCAACTCTGACCATTGAAGTGGTCAAATTCAAGTATATGGAAAATGCAAATGCAATGAATGGTCGTCTCAAGTCTTCCTCAGGAAATAAATATTCGTACCAACTCCTTGCTTTGGTTGCCTAGAAATGTCTCTTCAGTCGTCCATTATTTCTATATTTTTGTTAGGAAATTAATCCCACAGCAATGGATTTGGCTACCTCAACTTCAATTGCGTTTCTGTTTTCCCTACTTTTGCTTCCGTTCTCGGGTCGATGTGGGATCATCTCTTACTGCAACCAACGAAGCCTCTCCTTGGCTTTCACCGTCCGGGGATTTTGCATTCGGCTTCCATCCGCATGCCGACAGTTTCTTGGTTTCGATATGGTTCGATAAGGTACCTGCTAAGCCCATTGTCTGGTATGCATTCGATGACGGCAGCGATCAAAGATAGAGCTAACTGCTGAAAACGGGTTGGTGTTACGTAATCCTAGAGGACAGCAATTATGGAGATCGGATGAAGCTGCCTATGGTGTTATGAATGATACCGGCAACTTTGTCGTTCGAAGTCGTAATTCGGATGTGTTGTGGCGGAGCTTCGACCACCCTACTGATACATTGCTACCGACTCAGACGCTGGAAATCAATGGGAAGCTCTTTTCTCGACTGAATGAGAACAACTTCTCACAAGGAAGGTTCCTGCTCAGTTTACAGAATGATGGAAATCTTGTACTCAACATGGTAAATTTGTTTACGAAGATGGACCATTTTATACTAGCAGTACTAATGATCCTGCAAATGAATCGAACTCCGGTGAACGATTGATCTTTGATGAATCGGGCAACTTGTACGTGTTGAGAAAGAACGGCCTGAGATGGTATGTCGAAACACCTCCAACTCCGATATCTGATTTCTATCACAGGGTGACTCTCGATTTCGATGGCGTTTTTTCACATTATTATTATTCCAAGGGAAGCACCGGTGTACGAAACTGGTCTACTGCTTGGTCCCAACCTGGGAACATTTGTTCTCGTATAGGAGAACGGGGCAGCGGCGCTTGTGGATATAACAGCATCTGCAGCCTAAATGACCGTGGCAGACCAACTTGTAGCTGCCCACCAGGATTTTCTTTACTCCATCCAGACGATAAGTACGGAAGCTGCAAACCCGACGTCGAATTAAGCTGCCGAGAAGACGGACGAACTCCCATGGAAGATCTGTATGGTATTACAGAGCTATCAAAGACCGATTGGCCTGGTGTGATAAACGACTATGAATTACTCCGACCTTACGACGAGCAGGAATGCGCAGCAGCGTGTGTGCGTGACTGCCATTTTGAAAGACGACAGCTGCTGGAAAAAGAAACTGCCGCTCACAAACGGAAGAATAGACGGTGGCTTTAGTGGCAAGGCATTCATCAAAATTACCAAAGGTGGCCGTACTCCTCCCCCGTCCCTTAATCTTCCAAACGTTGATGAAGAAAAGAACAAAGGCACTTTGATCACCATATCAACACTCTTGGGTACCTCCATGTTCGTAAACTTTGCCTTGGTTGGAGCATTTTGCCTTGGGTTTTATTCCATTTACAAGAAAAACTTGCCCAAAGTTCAGCAAATTGGATTGGAGACAAATCTGCAGGTTTTCACCAGCAAAGAACTTGCAGAAGCTACAAATGGTTTCAAACAAGAGCTTGGAAGAGGAGCATTTGGCATTGTTTACAAAGGAACAATAGGGATGAGTACTGTTGCAGTAAAGAAAATAGATCGAGCTGTTCGAGATGCAACTTGGGACAAAGAATTCAAAACCGAGATCAATGTCATAGGACAGACGCATCATAAAAACCTGGTCCGGTTACTAGGATTTTGCCAAGAGAAAGACCAGCGTTTGTTGGTGTACGAGTTCTTAAGCAATGGCACATTAGCAGACTATCTTTTCCGAAACCCAAATAGCCAAATCAATCGCCAGCGGACTCCTTTACCTACACGAAGAATGCAGCACACAGATCATCCACTGCGACATAAAGCCTCAAAACATTCTCCTCGACGGCAACTACAACGCTCGGGTTGTCCAAGCTTTTGATGATAGATCAAACACATACCAAAACCGACATCCGAGGGACAAAAGGGTACGTCGCCCCTGAATGGTTCCGAAACATGCCGGTAACAGCCAAGGTCGACGTCTATAGCTTCGGTGTCTTGCTCCTAGAGATCATTTGTTGTCGGAGAAGTGTCGCGGCCGATGGAGATAGCAGCAGCATATTAACATACTGGGCTTATGACTGCTTCATTGAAGGAACAATAGATGCCTTGATTGGGGACGACATGGAGGCCATACATGATAGGAAGAGGTTGGAAATGTTGTTGATGACTGCCTTATGGTGCATTCAAGAGGACCCTTGTCTGAGACCTAACATGAGGAAGGTAGCGCAGATGCTTGAAGGAGTTGTCCAAGTAACTATTCCTCCCAATCCATCTCCATTTACCATTTCTGTGCCATGAAACTTCCTCCATAAACATCTCATGTATTTAGTTTTCTTTTGGCATAAAGCTAAAAAAAATCTCTGAATAGTTATTTTCACCTCCAACTTTTAATTAATTTAACAATCAATGTTTTATTTGGGGTTAAAATAATTTCTCTGTGGATGAAAACTGTTAGTCAACTGATTATAAACAACTTGAAATGACTTGACAAAATGACGAGGCAGAAGAAAAAATATTTCATATTTTATAGAATGTCATAAAAAATTAATTGATGTGCCATTATGTAAAGTTAGCATATTTGTTTATATGACGCTGCTATCGTGTCGTGCACTGCCATATAATTTTGTCATGTCATTTCAAGTTGTTTATCATTAGTTGACTAACGACTTTCACCTGCAAATGTGCCAATTTAACCCAAAATAAAACGTTGAGGTAAAGTGGTTCAGAAAAAAAAAATAGAGACTAAAATAACTATTTAGTCAAACATTAAGGACATTTTTTAGCATTATGCATTTTCTTTTTGATAAATTACCTTTCTTGCAAAAAAAAATAATAACACTCAATAGTAACGGTTAAAGTTACTAAACTTCCGCTAGTAGTCCATAATTTCTTAAGGAGCTTGTAATATGGTTATCGAATTTTTAAAACTAGCAATACAATTATTAAACTTTTAATTTATTTTTATTACTGTTATTATTGCCGTCAGTTGTCGTTAGAAAAAAGCTGGCATGAAACAAAAAATTTTTTGCCTCTCTATGCCCAACACTAGAAAAATTAAATTTTAAACCTTAACCCTTAAAAATACATTGTACCCTCAATTCCCTAAACCCTAACTCTAAACATTAAACCTATTTTTTTAGTATGGAAGCATAAGTAGGAGAACCGAAAAAAGTAGAAAATTTCTATTCGTTGGCATAAACGTTAACTTTAAAAAATATTTTGCTAAACTTTTAAATTCACTTTCATTATAATCACCGAGCCTTTAATTTGTTTTATTTCAATTATTGAACTTTTAATTAACTTTTATTGCATAAGTAGCTCCAAACGACAATACATAAAAAAATCATTAGATGGTTGGGAGATTTTAGAGAGAAGCCGACTAAAAAAAATGCTAGAAAAAGGTGGTACACAAATTCTTACAAAAATTGTAAAAATTTGTGTTTCAACTTTTGTGTACAAATACAAATCCTTACAATTTTGTAAAGTATTTGTGTATATTTTAAAAAAATTTAAAAATTGTAAGGATTTGTATATATACACAAATCATTTACAAAATTGTAAGAATTTGTGTTGGTACACAAAAATCGATACAAAAAATTCTTATAATTTTATAAAAATTTATGTACAGCCTTTTTTTTTTAGAATTTCTCCAAATGGTTGTTCAGGTAACCAATATCATCTTTGAATAAAAGTGGGGTGCTTAAATGGATGAAAAAGACGGGACATGATTCATGAATGAGAGAAGACACTGAATTCAACTGTAGGGACATCAACCATAGGAAGATAATTCTTCTGAACCATTTCGACTTAACATTTCAAATGAATGATGTCAACAGACCGTACTAAACCTTGCTTGGATTTATTAGGTAGCAGTTAGCAACGATTTGACATTTCTTACTTATTAGCTATTTTTTTAATTTAATATCAATTAGCAATTTACGTAAGATTTTATGTTATGGATGAATTTATAAAATTTTAAGAGGATAAAAATAAAATTTTAATAAAAAAGTATTAAAAAAATTAAATCATATACGAATTTTAAATTTTTAGAAGGACGACAGTCCTATTAGTCCCTTCATTTCATCCGTGGTCTTTATCAATTACTCAATGGAGTGATCCAAAAATTTCCACAAGAACCTCGCCAAAAACCCATGTAGTCGTGAAATAATTCAAAATTTAAATTTGATCTTGATCCATGAAAATATTGGCGTCTTAGTAAAATTTATAATTTAAGAAAATGTCCTATTAATTCATATTCGACAGTGCAAAAATTAAATTTATTACGCAAATGTTACTTTTAACTCAATTTATTTTATTTGTAATGTTAAAATTCGTATATTAAATATTGTTTAAAACATGTAACGCTTCAATTATTAAATCTCTCAATTGTACCTCCGATAATCTCATCTTCTTTCTTTGAACAAAAAAAATCTCATTTTCTTTCAAAAACTTAAGTCCTTCCGAAAAGTATCCTCCACTTTTAAGTCTTTCACACGAAGACCTTCTAGTTTTGAAATCTTCCTCAAGAAGTCACAAGAGTTCATCTAAAGGTTGTCTCACTGTATCCTCCGTCCGACTGCTATCTTGACAACACCAATGTCAAATTCACTTGCCACACCAATCAAGTATACTGACTGACACACAAACATGCCCGTTGGACTAACACGTCAATACGTATTAGTCCATCAAACATATACTTAACACTTGTCATTAAAGGTTGTTAGCTACCCTCCTTAAATACCTTAAGAAGCGACCAATAAAAAGGACTCTCTCGGCCCAAGACTCTACCCTCACACGTAGGAATAAAATATATACGAGGCTATACTCCTCAGCCTACCTCTACTCCAACAATTTCTCACTCTAACTATCAACAATTACGATTCTCTATAACAGAAGAAGTTGTGACTATAGGGCATGTGGATGAGCAGGACAGTGAAGGGGAAGCTAACAACTCTACAATAGTTGTCTAGGAAAATAGAGAAGCACGCATGAGCGTGAGAGTGAAGACAATTCCAAAGGCTTTAACCGATTTTGTTCGGTTCTAAGGAATATCACATAAATAAAATCAGTTTGTAAACTTCAGTTATTATGAAAAAACTGAACTTTATTCACATTCTTTTCTAAAACTTCTTCTTCTTACTATCTGTTCATATTTTCTATCTTTGCTGGAAAGTTGGTTCACAACATTTTGGTGCTTTCATTGAGATTACCACAATGGTAAACCACTCGGACTCGATCAAATCCCTTCAAGACACGGTCGATCGCCATGAACAAGCGTTGACATCACTGCAACAGTTCGCCAATGATCAAAAGCAGTGGAACATTTCCACTCAGAATACCCTAAACGAGATGACACATCAATTGCAGTCCATCTCCTATCATTTGGGTATATTCGCTACCACATCCGTAGGAGGTGAAGTAACCAGTGACAGTACAATCATCAAAGGGAAAGTAAAGGTCCGTAGCGACTCCGACGATGTGTTTCCTTTTGCCCCGAAACCAGTTGAGTTACCTTTGTTTACGGGTAAGGATCCGAAGGAATGGCTTGCCATGACACATGATTTCTTTGAATTTTATGGTACCGAAGACCACCACCGTGTTACCATGGCTTCTTTCTGGATGGACGGCACGACGAAGAAATGGTTTCGTTAGATGCAACGCCAAAGACAACTAGTTGGTTGGAATCATTTAGTTGAAGCGATTCGAAAACGATTCACTTTTATGGAAGTTGATTCCCCAGCAGGACAACTATCAAAGCTGATCCAAACAACAACAGTGGAAGAATATCAATCACGCTTTGAGGATTTAGTCTTGCATACCCACAATTTATCTAATGAATTTCTTACTGACTGTTTTATTTCTGGGTTACGGTCATACATTAAAAATGAAGTATTGGAACATCGATCAACGTCCATGACTGATGTTTAGGCATTGGCGTGGTTCCACGAAGCAAGGCTGCATGATCGACGACCATTGGGTCGAGCATCAGGCTTGAAGTTACCACCGTTATTGCCTACGCCCACCACGAATTCTACTGAGCCAAAGTTTCAACCATGCCATCCCCCTCCCTTGGAACAACGTACAACTCCTGCAAATAATATGCCAATAGCTCGTCGAATTTCCTCTGTAGAAGCACAAGCAAGACGAGAAAAAAGGTTATGCTACTATTGTGATTCCAAGTTCGTGTCGGGTCATAGGTGTAAGGATCCCCAATTATTTTTATTGGATGATGAAGTCACCGATGGGATGCCAGAACCACCAACAGCTGCAACTGCAATTACGACTGGTGAATTTGATGATTTGGATGATACAGGGAAGGAACAATCCTTAGTTTCCTTTAACGCCATGGCAGGGTGTTTTCACCCAAACACTATTCGGGTTCTTGGAAACATTCAGGGATGACACATCCGAATCCTGATTGATGGCGGTAGCACACACAATTTTATTCAGTCTCGTGTGGCCAAACATCTTGGTTTAACAGTAACGGCTGCGCCTAATTTCAAGGTAATAGTAGGTAACAGGGAAAAGCTTCAGAATGAGGGTTGTGTTCGTGTTCTTCATTTCCAGGTTCAAGGGACTGAAATAGTAATAGATTTCTATGTACTTCCGTTAGGGGGCACTGAAATGGTTTTGAGCGTCGCTTGGATGGCCACTCTTGGACCAATTACAATGGATTTATCTACACTTCAATTTCGATTTCGACAAGGTAATAAAGAGTTCTGATGGCAGGGCGAAACAACTACATGACCTCAACCAATCCAATTTCAATCTTTACGCGGAATTGCCAACACTAAAGCCATGGTTGCATGCTATTTTTTACTCACGCATTATTGAGTCTCCAAAAGAGCCTCCAGCGAAATATGACGAGATGGCAACATTGTTGGCTGAGTTCGAATCAGTTTTTGTTCCCCTACAAAGCCTACCACCAGTTCAACCTAATGATCATGCTATACCCCTACAACCTCTTGCTAAACCCATCAATTTCCGACCCTATCGTTATCCTTATTTTCAAAAAGGAGAAGTCGAACGCCAGGTGCAACAAATGTTGGATCATCAGCTAATCCGTAAGAGTACTAGTCCATTTTCTTCATCGCTACTTCTCGTCAAGAAAAAGAACGATGCATGGCGTTTCTGTGTTGATTATAGAGCATTGAATGCAATCACGATAAAAGATAAATTTCTTATTCCAATAGCGGAGGAACTGTTTGACGAATTGGGCAATTCACATTTTTTTCTCCAAGTTGCATTTGCTAGCTGGCTATCATCAGATTCATGTTCAAGCTTTTGATGTTCACAAAATAGCGTTTCGCACACACGAGGGTCACTACGAATTCCTCGTCATGCCCTTCGGTTTGACCAACGCTCTATCTACGTTTCAGGCCACTATGAATGGCATTTTTCATCCATTTTTACGGAAATTTGTTTTGATTTTTCTTGATGATATACTTGTCTACAGTCGATCTTGGCAGGAACATTTGGGACATGTTCGACAAGTGCTTTGTCGGTTGCAAGAGCATGGTTTTGTGGCAAAACGTAGTAAGTGCACATTTGGTCAGACTACAGTGGAGTATCTCGGTCATGTTGTATCAGGGAATGGGTTGGTTGTTGATCTGGCAAAAGTGGAGGCAATCTGAGCTTGGCCGACTCCTAAAACAGTCAAGGACGTCAGGAGTTTCCTTGGCATGGCAGGTTACTACCTTCGATTCATAAAAGGGTTTGCCTCTATTGCTTCCCCAATTTCCGATTTACTGCGTAAAGGGCAGCCCTTCGAATGGACTTCGATAGCACAAGCAACCATGGAACAACTTCAATCATGCCTTTGTTCAGCTCCGGTGTTGGGATTACCACGGTTTGATAAGGAATTTCAAGTTGAAACAGATGCATCCGGGACAAGGATAGGGGTTGTTCTAACTCATGAAGGCAAACCATTAGCCTATTTTAGTCAGAAATTATGTCCTCGAATGCAGAATGCTTCTACATATAACCGTGAAATGTATGCCATAACGCAAGCTGTCAGAAAATGGAATTAATATTTGGTAGGGCGCAAATTTAATATCATCACAGACCAACGCTCGCTTCGAGAATTGACTCAACAAACTATACAAACACCGGAGCAGCAACGTTGGCTCTCTAAGCTTGTGGGATACAATTTTGATATTTGGTATCGCCCTGGTAAGCACAACAAAGTCGCGGATGCATTGTCACGAGAAATGACAAGTACTTTGATAGCCCTCTCTCGGCCTGTATTAGGCATCATTGAAGCAATTCGAGCAACAAGCAAAAACAGTGTAGAACTCCAACAGATTCGATCAAGCATTCATGTAACACCCGAGTTTAGGGCTCGAGTGAAAATAATATTTAAATATTGTTTCAGGTTTCCCTTTGTATCTTAAAAAATTTGTTTTATGTATTGGATCAATTTCGAAATTTAATTAAAACTCCAAATCTCTTCGAATTTAAGATTTTGGTGATAGCCATTCATTAATGGCACTATTGTAATTACAAGCCTTTGAAAAATAAAACCCTTTTTTACTTAAAAGACCACTTTTAAGTCATCTTCTTCCCTCACCCATTCTCTATTTCAACGTGAAAACCCCCTCCCTTTCAAGATCAATATTCCATCTCTTTACTTCTTTATTTTTGGTCGGTTTTGAAAGGTAATTACATCCCCATCTTGCTCTCATCTTCCTCTCTTTGAAAGTCCACTAGTTTTCATTATTGTCCATGTTTTGGAATTTGAGTTTTTGGGAGTTTTGATTAAAAATGCTACATTTATTGTTTTTAACTAAAGATTTTGATTTGTTAATGATATATGAGTTGTTTATGAACCATGAGGTCCAACATATATGATTTTTAAAGTGTTTTGTTAAGATTCCCGGATTTGGGTTTTGGTGGGTTTTTAGAAGGGTTTTAAGGTTGTTTTTGAGGTTGTTTTATGTTGGAAATTGAGGGCTGAGGTTAGTGTGATAGTTGAGGGTTGTTTTGGAATCATTTAAGAGTGTGAAAGAGGTTGAAATCATGAGTTTTGGATTGGGTTTAAGGGCTGCTCGAGTTTGATGTTTTGGGGGTTGTTCTTGGCTTGAAATCATGTGTTTTATGCTTGAATAGTGCTCTGGGTTTGCTACATCGTTGTGTGGACTAATTTGAGATTATTTTGATTTTGTTGGGATGATTAGAGGCAAGAAATTGTGTTGGTGGGACATCGAGAGTGAATCTGGAAGCTTGAAGGTCTTGGTTGCTTGGTTGTTGAGCTTGGAAGTGAAGGTGAGTGGTTTAATGTTTTTAAAATGGTTTTGAGTATTTGGTTCAAGCATGTAGACTAGGTTGGGCTTGGTAGACCCACCTAGAGTTTGGATTAGATTGGTAGTCTAATCCCAAGCTATAGTTAGAGACTATGGTTGATCTCTGAATGTGTATGCCTCAGGTTTAATTGTGATTGTGTTGGCTATGTATATGATGTTATATATGTATGTTAAGGCTTGGGTTGATGCATTGTTATATGCTTGTGGATTGTGCATGATGTTAATCATGGTAAGTACGTGCTAAGCACGGAAGTGATATGAAATGATGTTGTGGATTGTTATATGCTTGGGTACAAATGATCGATCATTAGGAAGTTAGTGTGCACACGTGAGTCAGATGTGCGCGTGGTCTTGATGATGGTACTCATCAAGATGGAGTACGGGTTCGCCCGGAAAACCTTTTTATATATTAGTCGATGATGAGTGTAATCCCATCGACGGGGCATAAGGATGAGTGGAATCCCCTCCGCGTGAACGGTGATGAGTGTAATCCCACCGTAAGGTAATGGTTGTGTTGGATGTGAGTTCCAACGTGTTTATCTGCGTATTCGAGTCATAGCTAGGTGCCAATATGAGTTGATATGTGTATCAATATGATATGAAATGTGAATCCTATGTGGATTATTACATGTGTTTACATATGATGTGGATTTGAGCTTGTTGAGCATGGCATAATATTGAATATATGTTCATGCATCATGTGTATTTTGGCTCATATGGATCGAAGGTAAGATCATGCATTCTACCTTGGTTGTGCTCGTGCTTGGACCCTGCATTGTCGAGGTTTGTTTTTAATGAGCTTACCCTCATTAAGCTTTACGCTTACGCTCTCTTTTGTTCGACAATGCAGATCCGTAGTTCGTGGGTTGCTAGTGCAAGAAAGGGGGCCTCCAAGTGTGCTAGTTGGGCTTTTGAATCTTTCAAGTATGAATTTTATATTATGTGATGTAATGGTCAAGCAATGGGACGTGTATTAGTTGCTTTGAGCTTTTGAAGTGTGTGGATGTTGGTTTGTTTAGGAGCATGCTAGACTCCTTTTATATGTTATTTTGGTTGGCTTGTGGTTGCCTTGAATTGCTTGTAAACCATGTCTAATTTGTCACTTTAAAGGCTTAGTGTTGACCTTGTGTAAACATGTTAACTTGAATGCTTAAGTGTATGCTATGTATGATCCTTTAAATGGATGCCCCTACCTTGTATCCTTATGTGTATCGTGTATGTTTTCTATAGGGTGCATGCCTTTAGAGTGTGTTTGTATGTTGTGTATGCTTCTTGGGGTCTTTACGGGCGTTTGAGACCATCTAGAGATGTTTAAACAGATTTTGGGAATTCACGGGCAGTAGGTGTTTCGAAACGGGTTGTGTTGTTTCGAAACGGGTGTGGTTCCAGGGCCCCCGTATCGAAACTCGTTTCCGTACGTTTTGAATACTGTGAGCCCCTGTTTCAAAACAAGTTTCGAAACACTTTGGCTACTAGAATTGCCTGTTCCGAAACGGGTATCGGAACGCCTAGGAAAAATGAGACCTTGTTCCAAAACGGGGTGGATGCGTTTCGGTACGGGTGTCGGGCTTTTAAAACTGAAGCCCGTGTTTCGAAATGGGCTATGTCTGTTTCGAAACACATGCCTTTAAATGGGCTTTTTGACATCTCTAAAGGGTCTCAAGGTTTGGGCTTAGGCCCTGTTTGTTGTGGGCTTCTCGTGGGCCTTGTTTTCGCTGTCGCTTCACACATAGGGTAAATTAATGCATCTAGACCAGTTAATAAATGAAAAAGTTTTTCCTTGAGTCGTTAACCGAAGTGGAGCCTTAAAGGGTTTTACCTCGGTTATCCCCGTGTAGCCCACTCGGAACGGTCAAGCGTCCGGACCGGGACGAAGGGGTTACACTTGTTGGTATTAGAGCCTAAGTTTCCGAGACCTTGGGAAGGTAAGTGAGGTCAGTTGTGTTTTTATGTTGATATGCACGGTGTTTGCTTGCCTTGTAAGCAAGTTTGCTTGTTTATCAAGTATGCTTGTTGTTTTGTTTGAAGCATGTTGTTTAGAGTCACATTGCTACTATTACATCGGAAAAAGGATTTTTAAAGTGAGGGAACATACTTGAGCCACTTGGAGCCCTTGCCTTGCTAACCCTATCTTTTGTGCTTTTTTGTTGTTGTTGTAGTTGTTGTTTGTTAGCACGTATGTCGAGGCTGAGGGGTAGACCGAGGGTGGTTCGTCAGAAACCACGTGTTGCGGCTCCTATTAATAAGCCGGTGGTTGGAGTTGAGGCTCATGTGGGAGAGCCTGCTGCTGCTGGAGTTGGAGTTCCTCCACCACCTCTACCACCACCACCTTCTCAGCCTGGAGTTGGAGGCAAGGATGGAGCTGAGGGAGAGGGACCTCAGGGTGGCCAAGGTCCTGCCAGAATAGATATGGATCCGCTTGTGCAAGCTATAGCGGGAGCATTTCAGGTCGCAGTTGCCGGAGCTCAGGCTGCAACTCAGCCTAAAGGTGATGATGCTAGTTTACCGTTGAAGAGGCTCCGTAGCCTAGGGGCTGAAGAGTTCAGAGGGTCTATACCTGAGAGATCCGAGTTGTGGTTAGAGAAAACTGTTCGCATCTTAGCTCAGATGGGTTGCGTGGGTGCTTGCAGATTGGGCTGTGTGATTTCTTTACTTTAGGGTGATGCCTACACCTAGTGGGTCACCATTACTACCGGAGTTCCAGAGGCTGAGATTGGATGGGATTTCTTTGAGTCTGCTTTTCGAAAAAGGTACTTGGGGCCGAGGTATCTAGATGAGAAGAAGCGAGAGTTTATGGCTCTTGTTCAGGGAGAGGCTTATGTGACTGACTACGAGATTCGTTTTGTTCGTTTGAGTCAGTACGCTCCAGAGTTAGTTCCTACTGAGAGGGACCATTGTAACCGTTTCAGATATGGGCTTCATGAGGAAGTTAAGAGGTACACCTTAGCTTCAAATTATTTAGATTTTGATGTCTTGGTTGCTAGTGCCAAGGACATTGAGCATAGCTTGGGGCTGACCAAGCGTTCTGGAGGATCTAGTTCAGGTAAGAGACACAACAACTTTGACCGTGGGGATGTCAAGAGGCATAGAGGTGGTGGACAGCAGTTTGACCATAGACGTGGCGGTGGCCTCCATGGTAGAGGCCACCAGGGCCATAGAGGATGAGGGCGTTTGCCCGAGTGTACACGTTGTGGGAGACATCATTCTGGTGAGTGTTGAGGTAACTTCCATACTTGTTGGAACTGTGGTTCGAGGGACCACTTTAGGAGGGAGTGTCCGCATCAGGCGGCACAAGCACCGAACATAGCACAGGCTCCTGCGAGAGCTATGGATTATCAGAGAGGTCGTGGGCGCGGTCGTGGCTACTTCCAGCCTAGGGCTGATGCACCTAGGGTAGATGCTCAGAGGAACCTTGCCCATGTTGTGGTAGTGCAGCCAGAGGCAGGAGGACCAACGAGAGTCTATGCTCAGAGAGAGGCCGGGAACGACACTGATGTGATAGCAGGTAATTTTGAGTTACAGTCTATGTCTTTGCTTTCTTTGGTTGATTCGGGTTATACGCATTCCTACATTTTGAGTGAGCATGCACGGAAGTTAGATATACATGTTGAGATCTTAGATGTAGGTATGCATATGATTAGTTCTTTTGGTGAGACGGTTGTGGTTAGACGAATGTATAGGAGGTGTCCGCTGAAGATTCAGAGTCAAGTGTTTTCCGTTGATATGATGAAGCTTCCATTTTATGGTTTTGATATTATTTTGGGTATGGACTGGTTAGTTGAGCACCGAGCTAGTGTGGATTTTGAGACGAAGAGGATTTCTTTGAAACTTTCTGATGACTACGAGGTAGTAGTAGTAGGCGAGAACATTAAGTTCTTGTCTAATGTTGTGTCAGTTTTAGAGGCACATAGGTTGATGGATTCTGGATGTGGGGCTTACTTAGCTTATGTGATGAATCCTAATATGAGTGAGGCTAGACCGAAGGATATTAGAACAGTTTGTGATTTTCCGGATGTGTTTCCAGAGGAGTTACCAAGTTTGCCTCATGACGGAGATGTAGAGTTTGTGATTGAGACTATTTCAGGGTCTACTCCAGTTTCTATAACTTCGTATCGTATGGCTCCGAAAGAAATTTAAAAGTCAGCTTCAGGAGTTATTAGATCGTGGTTTCATTAGGCGTAGTAGTTCTACTTGGGGTGCTCCTGTGTTGTTTGTAAAGAAGAAAGATGGCAGTATGCGTATGTGTATTGACTACAGGCAGTTGAATCAGTTGACTGTGAAGAACAAGTATTCGTTGCCTCGTATAGATGATTTGTTTGATCAGTTGAAAGGTGCTTCAGTGTTCTCGAAGATAGATTTGAGATCAGGGTACTATCAGTTGAAAGTAAAAGAGTGTGATGTTCCGAAGACAACTTTTAGGACTAGATATGGTCACTATGAGTTCCTTGTGATGCCGTTTGGGCTCACGAATGCACCTGCAACATTCATGGATATGATTAACAGAATTTTTAGAGACTATCTAGACCGCTTTGTAGTTGTTTTCATAGATGGTATTCTTGTGTACTCGAAATCAGAAGAAAAGCATGATGAGCACTTGAGATTTGTTTTACAGAGATTGATGAGCAATCAGTTGTATGCGAAGCTTAGTAAATGTGAGTTCTCGATTCGAGAGGTTGTATTTCTTGGCCATGTTGTTTCAGCTGAAGGTATCCGTGTTGATCCGACGAAGATTGAGGCTATTGTTGAGTGGAAACAACCTAAGTCTGTGACTGAGATTAGGAGTTTCCTAGGATTAACCGGTTACTATAGGAGATTCGTTGATGGTTTCTCTAGAGTAGCTGCTCTTTTAACTAAATTGTTGCAAAAAAGAGTTAAGTTTGAGTGGTCAGATGCAAGATAGAAGGCTTTTGAGAAATTGAAAGAAGCTTTGACGAATGCTCCAGTGTTAGTGCAACCAGTTTCGGGTAAAGAGTTTGTGATCTATAGTGATGCTTCTTACATAGGTTTAAGGTGTGTCCTAATGCAAGAAAGAAGAGTTGTTGCCTATGCTTCGAGACAGTTGAAGGTGCATGAGAAGAACTATCCTACTCATGATATAGAGTTAGCCGTAGTTGTGTTTGCGTTGAAGATTTGGCGTCATTACTTGTATGGTGAGAAGTACATAGTTTACACCGATCATAAGAGCTTGAAGTATTTGATGACTCAGAGAGAGTTGAACTTGAGACAGAGAAGATGGCTTGAGTTGTTAAAAGACTATGATTTGACCATTGAGTACCATCCAGGTAAGGCAAATGTAGTAGCCGATGCTTTGAGTAGAAAAGTTGCAGTTGAGTTGCGAGCTATGTTTTCTAGATTGAGTGTATCCGGTGATGGTGGTTTGATCACAGAGTTGCAAGTGAAGCCTTCTTTGATTCAGTTGATTAGAGAGAAGCAGTTGCAAGATGTGTCTTTAGTTCCTTATGTTCAGGACATAGCCGAAGGTAGACCGACCGAGTATAGCTTCAATAGTGAGAATGTGTTGTGTTTCAGAGACAGAGTTGTTGTGCTAGAAGATATTGAGTTGAGACGTCTGATTTTGAGTGAAGCACATTCGAGTCCCTTTTCTATGCATCTGAGTAGTACCAAGATGTAGCGTGACTTGAAGAATGATTATTACTGGGTTGGTTTGAAGAAGGATGTAGCTGAGTATGTGAGCCGTTGTATGGTTTGTCAGAGAGTGAAGCCAGAACATCAGGTTCCTTCAGGTTTGATACAACCTTTGAAGATTCCGGAATGGAAATGGGAGAGGATCACCATGGATTTTGTGTCAGGGTTACCGTTGTCTCCTTCGAAGAAGAATTCTGTTTGGGTGATAGTTGATAGATTCACTAAGTGTGCTCACTTCTTAGCAGTGAACACTATAGATTCTTTAGACAAGTTGGCGAATTTGTACATCCGTGAGATTGTGAGACTTCATGGAGTTCCGAAGTCTATTGTTTCAGACAGAGATCCGAGATTCACTTCGAGGTTCTGGGGTTGTTTACATAGTGCTTTAGGTAGCCATTTGCATTTCAGTACTTCTTATCATCCACAGTCCGATGGATAGTCAGAGCGAGTGATACAGATTTTAGATGATATGCTTCGTTGTTGTGTGATTGACTTCCAGGGTTCTTGGGAGAAGCATTTGCCTTTAGTTGAGTTTGCTTACAACAACAGTTATCAGGCTAGTATTCAGATAGCTCCTTATGAGGCTTTGTATGGTAGACGATGTAGGACTCCGATCTGTTGGGCTGAAACGGGTCAGAAGTTGTTACCTATGTCGGATTTGCTTAAGGGGACTACCGACAAAGTGAAGTTGATTTGTGACTGTTTGAAGGCAGCTTTCGATCGTCAGAAATCTTATGCATATTTGAAGAGAAAAGAGATTGAGTTCTCCGTGGGTGAGAAAGTGTTTCTGAAAGTATCTCTGTGGAAGAAGGTGATGAGATTTGGCCGGAAAGGCAAGTTGAGTCTGAGGTTTATTGGTCCGTATGAGATAGTTGAGCGGATTGGGCTAGTAGCTTCACATTTGAGATTGCCTTCTGAGTTAGAGAAGATCCATGATGTCTTTCATGTGTCGATGCTTAGAAGATATAGATCAGATCCTTCTCATGTTATGCCTATTGAGGAAATAGAACTGAATCCGGATTTGTCTTATAATGAAGAACCAATTGAGATACTTGCTTCTGATAGCAAGGTGTTGCGTGGCAAGACCATAGAGTTGGTCAAGGTGTTGTGGAGACATAGAGGTGTGGAAGAGGCCACGTGGGAGAGGAAAGCTGATATGCTTGAGCAGTTTCCGTATCTGTTTCCGTCAAGTAATTTCGGGGACGTAATTCCTTAAGTGGGGGAGAGTTGTAACACCCGGGATTAGGGGTCGGGTGAAAATAATATTTAAATATTGTTTCGGGTTTCCCTTTGTATCTTAAAAAATTCTTTTTATGTGTTGGATCAATATCGAAATTTAATTAGAACTCTAAATCTCTTGGAATTTAAGATTTTGGTGATAGCCATTCATTAATGGCACTATTGTAATTACAAGCCTTTGAAAAATAAAACCCTTTTTTACTTAAAAAACCACTTTTAAGTCATCTTCTTCCCTCACCCATTCTCTATTTCAACGTGAAAACCCCCTCCCTTTCAAGATCACTATTCCATCTCTTTACTTCTTCATTGTTGGTCGATTTTGAAAGGTAATTACATCCCCATCTTGCTCCCATCTTCCTCTCTTTGAAAGTACCACTAGTTTTCATTATTGTCCATGTTTTGGAATTTGAGTTTTTGGGAGTTTTGATTAAAAATGCTACCTTTATTGTTTTTAACTAAAGATTTTGATTTGTTAATGATATATGAGTTGTTTATGAACCATGAGGTCTAACATATATGGTTTTTAAAGTGTTTTGTTAAGATTCCCGGATTTGGGTTTTGGTGGGTTTTTAGAAGGGTTTTAAGGTTGTTTTATGTTGGAAATTGAGAGCTGAGGTTAGTATGATAGTTGGGGGTTGTTTTGGAATCATTTAAGAGTGTGAAAGAGGTTGAAATCATGAATTTTGGATTGGGTTTAAGGGCTGCTCGAGTTTGATGTTTTGGGGGTTGTTCTTGGCTTGAAATCATGTGTTTGATGCTTGAATAGTGTTCTGGGTTTGCTACATTGTTGTGTGGACTGATTTGAGATTATTTTGATTGTGTTAGGATGATTAGAGGTAAGAAATTGTGTTGGTGGGACATTGGGAGTGAATCTGGAAGCTTGAAGGTCTTGGTTGCTTGGTTGTTGAGCTTGGAAGTGAAGGTGAGTGGTTTAATGTTTTTAAAATGGTTTTGAGTATTTGGTTCAAGCATGTGGACTAGGTTGGGCTTGGTAGACCCATCTAGAGTTGGGATTAGATTGGTATTCTAATCCAAAGCTATAGTTAGAGACTATAGTTGATCTTTGAATGTGTATGCCTCAGGTTTAATTGTGATTGTGCTGGCTATGTATATGATGTTATACATGTATGTTGAGGCTTGGATTGATGCATTGTTATATGCATGTGGATTGTGCATGATGTTAATCATGGTGAGTACGTGCTAAGCACGGAAGTGATATGAAATGATGTTGTGGATTGTGTTTAATGTTGGCACTAGTATGCTTGGGTACAAATAATTGATCAGTAGGATGTTAGTGTGCACACGTGAGTCAAATGCACGCGTGGTCTAGATGATGGTAGTCATCAAGATAGAGTACGGGTTCGCCCGAAAAACCTTCTTATATATTAGTCGATGATGAGTGTAATCCCATCGACGGGGCATAAGGATGAGTGGAATCCCCTCCGCGTGAACGGTGATGAGTGTAATCCCACCGTAAGGTAATGGTTGTGTTGGATGTGAGTTCTAACGTGTTTATCCGCGTATTCGAGTCATAGCTAGGTGACAATATGAGTTGATATGTGTATCAATATGATATGAAATGTGAATCCTATGTGGATTATTACATGTGTTTACATATGATGTGGATTTGAGCTTGTTGAGCATGGCATAATATTGAATATATTTTCATGCATCATGTGTATTTTGGCTCATATGGATCGAAGGTAAGATCATGCATTCTACCTTGGTTGTGCTCGTGCTTGGACCATGCATTGTCGAGGTTTGTTTTTAATGAGCTTACCCTCAGTAAGATTTACGCTTACGCTCTCTTTTGTTCGACAATGCAGAACCGTAGTTCGTGGGTTGCTAGTGGAAGAAATGGGGCCTCCAAGTGTGCTAGTTGGGCTTTTGAATCTTTCAAGTATGGATTTTATATTATGTGATGTAATGGTCAAGCAATGGGACATGCATTAGTTGCTTTGAGCTTTTGAAGTATGTGGATGTTGGTTTGTTTAGGAGCATGCTAGACTTCTTTTATATGTTATGTTGGTTGGCTTGTGGCTACCTTGAATTGCTTGTAAACCATGTCTAATTTGCCACCTTAAAGGCTTAGTGTTGACCTTGTGTAAACATGTTATCTTGAATGCTTAAGTGTATGCTATGTATGATCTTTTAAATGGATGCCCCTACCTTGTATCCTTATGTGTATCGTGTATGTTTGCTATAGGGTGCATGCCTCTAGAGTGTGTTTGCATGTTGTGTATGCTTCTTGAGGTCGTTACGGGCGTTTGGGACCATCTAGAGATGTTTAAAACGACTTTTGGGAATTCACATGCAGCAGGTGTTTCGAAACGGGTTGTGTTGTTTCGAAACGGGTGTGGTTCCAAGGCCTCCGTATCGAAACTCGTTTCGGTATGTTTTGGCTACTGTGAGCCCCTGTTTCGAAACAAGTTTCGAAACACTTTGGCTACTGGAATTGTCTGTTCCGAAACGGGTATCGGAACGCCTAGGCAAAATGGGACCCTGTTCTGAAACGGGGTGGATGCATTTCGGTACGGGTGTCGGGCTTTTTAAACTGAAGCCCGTGTTTCGAAACGGGCTATGTCTGTTTCGAAACACAGGCCTTTAAATGGGCTTTTTGACATCTCTAAAGGGTCTCAAGGTTTGGGCTTAGGCCATGTTTGTTGTTGGGCTTCTCGTGGGCCTTGTTTCTGCTGTCGCTTCATACATAGGGTAAATTAACGCATCTAGACCAGTTAATAAATGAAAAAGTTTTTCTTTGGGTCGGTAACCGAAGTGGAGCCTTAACGGGTTTTACCTCGATTATCCCCGTGTAGCGCACTCGAATCGGTCAAGCGTCCGGACCGGGACGAGGGGTTTACAATTCAAGAGGGTACTATTGCATATCCGGGTTATGAGGAACAAGAGGATCTGCTCTTATTTCGAGGCCGTATTCTGGTTCCAAATAAAACAGCTTTGCACACTTTGTTGTTAAGAGAGTTCCACAATTCAGTGATAGGTGGACACGCAGGGATCACACGAACTTTCCATCGCTTAGCTACTAGTTTTTATTGGACATGAATGCGTAAAGATTTTCGTCGATTCGTCATGGAATGTCAGGTGTGTCAACGAATAAAAAGTGATAGCTTGGCACTGGCAGGACTCCTTCAACCTCTTCCAATTCCCAATTAGGTTTTCGAAGACATTTCCTTAAATTTCATTGTGGGTTTACCTAAATCAAATGGAAAAGAAGTTATTTTAGTGGTTGTTGATCGGTTCACTAAATACGGGCATTTTTTTGCTTTTCCTCGACATTTCGATAGCCCATATGTAGCATGAATCTTAGTGCAAGGGGTGGTGAAATTACATGTCATTCCGCGAATAATTATGAGTGATAGGGATCAAGTTTTTCTTAGTGACCTATGAACTAAGTTGGCCAAACTACAGGGCACTGAATTATGTTTCAGTTCTGCATACCACCCCAATCGGATGGTCAAACCGAAGCGTTAAATCGCTGCCTCGAGATGTATTTACATTGCATGACAAGGGATGATCCTAGTAAATGGGATAAGTTTTTGGCATGGTCGGAATATTGGTATAATACAACATTTCAAACATCGACTGGAATGACACCTTTTCGCGCTTTGTATGGTCGTGATCCTCCAACGATTCTTACATACTTGGAGGGTAGCTCTCGCAACACACAACTTGATCGAGAATTGCTGGAATGTGATGAACTGTTGAAGGTCTTGAAGAACAATTTGGCGACTGCTCAGAATCGCATGAAAATTCAAGCTGACAAACATCGTCGCGAGCTGGAATTAGAGATAGGCAGTTGGGCATTCGTGTGATTGCAACCTTACCGGCAATTATCCTTGCGCTCGCAACGAAATCAGAAGTTAGGACCGCGATTCTTCGGTCCTTATCGTGTCCTTCAACGCATTGGTTCAGTTGCCTACAAGCTCGACTTATCTGGGTCTACTTGTATTCGTCCAATGTTTCACATCTCTCAACTCAACCCTTGTAAAGGCCAACCATTACAGCAGATCACCCCATTACCTTTGATGCGAGAGGACATTTCGGTACAGACTGGCACAACGAACCTTGAGGACAAGGCTCATTTTCCTAGAGGGGGTAATGTCATAGAAGAAGTTGTGACTACCGAGCATGTGGATGAGCAGGACAATGAAGGGGAAGCTAACAACTCTACAACGGTTGTCCAGGAAAATAGAGAAGCACGCAGGAGCGTGAGAGTGAAGACAGTTTCAAAGGCTTTAACCGATTTTGTTCGGTTCTAAAGAATATCATATAAATAAAACTAGTTTGTAAACTTCAGTTATTATAAAAAAAATTGAACTTTATTCACATTCCAATTTAAAACTTCTTCTTCTTATCTGTTCTTATTTTCTTTCTTTGCTGAAAAGTTGGTTCACAACATTCTCCATCCAAATAAGAAGGGGGTGAACTATAAAAACCACCGCAATAATCTCATTCCTAAATTGCTCATCAACAATGCTTAACGTGATTTTGTGTTGGAATGGGTATTTTTAAGAACAAATATAGTTTAACATTTTCAAACAAAATTGTTACTCGTATTAACCGTCACTTGGATTAATTAATGATATTACAAAAATCAAAGAGATCAAATTGTGAAAAAAGGGTAAATTACACTAGATACGACTAAATTATTGGTGTTGACTCGTTTTTACGAATGAACTTCCAATCGGTCCAATTTGGCTAAAGGGGTTATTTTCCCTTAAGTTCGATCTAAATTAGTAATGTTTCCCATCGCGTGATAATACGTTGACCGTTAAAGTGATGACGTGGTAGTTAATGGTGCTTCCGTGGCAGTCAACTGTGTTGACGTGGTGGTCCACGATGCTAACATGGTAGTGCATGTGTGATGATGACATGACAGAGTGGCTGAATTGATTTTTTAAATCGAATTCGAGGGCATAATTGAATTTTTTTGCCAAGTTCAGGGACATAATTCATTTTAATCGAAAGGTTGATAACTTATTTAATATTTAAGTTAAAAAAAAAGAATTTAAGAAATTATTAAAATTTTAAAAATAGATAAATAATTTGTTTAATTTATGCTAAATTTCTTTTGTATGATTGTATCTATAATAAAATCATGCAATTTGATAACAACAACATTATTATTATTATTATTATTATTATTATTATTATTATTATTATTATTATTATTATTATTATTATTATTATTATTATTATTATTATTATTATTATTATTATTATTACAGACATGATTGTAAATAAAACGAGACAGATCACGAGCTACTCGAGTCTGACTCGGTCAAAGCTCAATCAACACTCGATTCAATTGGACTCGACTCGAGCTTGAACTCAGCTTGAGTTCTTAATGAGCCGATTCGAGCTCAGCGCACTCAAGCTCGAGTTAAGCTTGAACTCAACTCGAGTTTTTAACGAGCCGAGTCGAGCTCAGCACTACTCAAGCTCAACTCGGCTCGTTCACACCCCTATAAATGTCGAGTTCTCATATATTCTAAAAACTTTCTTTGTATTTTATATTTATAATTTAATTTTGTATCTCTAAAACTTTTAAATTTTTATATAATTTTACTAAGGGTTAACTACTGGAATATGCACTTATGTTTTCCTCCAGTACAGAGTTGGTCACCGATTTTGAAAAACGACTAGTAAGGTCACTTACGTTTTCGGGGCGTAAACTTATGATCACTCAGCCGTTTGTTGCCGTTAAACACTGACGGATTGCTGACCTGGCAACGAAAAAATAAAGGTAAATTACTTCAATGACCATTAAAGTTTATCTCATGTACATTTTTACTCCCCAATTTAAAAAAATAAATATTATAGTCACTAATGAAAATGTTTCTATATAATTTCACCCTTGAATTCTTAAAAATTAATTTTTCAACCCTAAAACTTTACAATCAATTATTATAATAATATTATAAATGCTTAAATGAAAAATAGGTGCTCAAAGTATACCATTTTTAAATTTAGGTGCTCAAATTGCTCCTATTTAATAACTAAACTTTCAAATTGCTCATATTTTTTCACTTTGTATAGTTTTTAATATTATTGTAACATGACATGTCATTTTTTATTATTGTTAAATTAAAAATAATTTTAAAATAAAATAAAATCATTTTTATTATTATTAAATTTAATATATTTTTTAAAAAATATTAATTCTTAAAATAATTTAGGTGTTTAAAGTATTTTTTTATAAAAATAGGTGCCCAAATTTACCATAGTTACAATTTTAGGTGTACGGCTGTTAAATGGGTGTTAGAAAAATTGTCAACCAATCGGTACTTGACATGTGACATTAATTTTATTAATTTTTAATGAAAAATACTTAGAACTTTCAAATTATTATAAAATCTCAAAATTTGACAAGCTTCACAAAACAGTCTCTAAATCCCTAAAAATTCTCAAATTTCTGCTGTCGATTGACGCCGCTTTCGCCGCTAGTTGTCGTCGCTGACCGCACCCACTTGGTCATCAGACCAAGGCGATCATTTTTCCCAACACAGCGTCGTCAGAAACGCCCAACGTCGTGCAATCAAACGTCAAACACGAAATCGACATTCGCGTTTGACGTTTGGCTGCACACCGTTGGGCGTTTCTGGCGACGCCATGTTAGGGAAAATTGTCGCCTTGGCCCGGTGACCAAGTGGGTGCGGTCAGCGAGGACAACTGGCGGCGAAAGCGGCGGTAGTCGACGATGAAAGTTTGGGAATTTTTAGGGATTTAAGGATTGTTTTGTGAAGTTTGTAAAATTTTGAGATTTTATAATAATTTGAAAATTCTGAGTATTTTCCATTAAAAATTTTAAAAAATAAAATTAATGCCACGTGTCAAGCACCGATTGGTTGACAATTTTTAACACCCATTTAACAACCGGGCACCTAAAATTGTACCTATAGAAACTTTAGGCACCAATTTTTACAAAAAAATACTTTAGACACCTAAATTATTTTAAAAACTAACATTTTTTTTAAATATTTTAAATTTAATAATAATAAAAATAATTTTATTTTAAAATTATTTTTAATTTAAAAATAACAAAAATGACATGTTATAATAATAAAAATAATTCAGAGTGAAAAAAATAGGAACAATTTGAAAGTTTAGTTATTAAATAAGAGCAATTTGGGCACCTAAGTTTAAAAAGGTATACTTTAGGCACCTATTTTTCATCTAAGCATTTATAATATTATTGTACTAATTGATTGTAAAGTTTTAGGGTTGAAAAAATAAATTTTTAAAAATTTAAGGGTGAAATTATGAAGAAACATTTTTCTTAGTGACTATAATGTTTATTTTTTAAAATTGGGGAGCAAAAATATACATGAGATAAACTTTAATGGCCATTGCAGTAATTTACCCTTATTTTTCGTTGTCAGGTCAGTAACCCGTCAGTGTTTAACGGCAACAAACGGCTGGGTGACCAAAAGCTTAGGCCCCGAAAATATAAGTGACCTTACTGGTCATTTTTCAAAATCAGTGACCAACTATGTACTGTAAAAAAACATAAGTGACTATTCCAGTAGTTAACCATTTTATTGAATATAAAAATCCGTATCACATACCATAAAAATCTTGCGAATATCCTAACACCCGTCCCTTCTCAATTCTATCCGGAGGTTGAATGAGAAATCCATGTCCACTTCATCTCACAACCTCACCCGCAGGTCACTCTAGAGTCTAGTGTCCATCACTTACCTTCTCCTCCCTATATATAAACCAAACCCCTCGCTAGTCAGTACTCACTTCTCGCCCTCCCTTCTTTCAATTGAAAAAAAAAACAAACCAAAATCATTTGCAAATGGCTCTCCGTTCATTATCCTCCACAAAAACCCTAACCCTAGGCCTGAATTCCACGAGCCTGTTGCCTCACTCTCGGTCTTTGCAAACCTTCTCCCTCCCCGATCTTCCTTACGACTATGGCGCCCTTCAGCCGGCCATCAGCGGAGAGATCATGCAGCTCCATCACCAGAAACACCACCAAACTTACATCACTAACTACAACAAAGCTTTGGAGCAGCTGCATGAGGCTATCCAGAAAGGTGATTCTTCAACCGTCGTTAAGTTGCAGAACGCTATCAAGTTCAACGGTGGAGGTAAATTTCTCTGTTTTTTTTTTGTTTGATAACGGCACTGTACTTTTCGGACTTTTGAAATTTAGTACATTGATTCTAGGAATTTGGTCTCTCATATTTGTCGCTGATAACATTCTTAATGACTTCCGTTAAATTTGAAGAATATTAACATTCAAATGTCTAATTACACATTTTCATATTCAACTTCAAGTTAATTGGAGAGTAGAGGGATTAAATTCCTGGAATTAAAATCAGAGTGACTAAATTTCAAAAGTCGGGAGAGTACAGGGACTGGGGGAATGTTAGACCCTTTTTTATTGTTCAACTAATTAATTGAATTCTTTTTAAAGATTCAAATTTTGGTACTTTTCTATAGATTTTGAAAATCGCCAGACTATTTTGTTTTCTAATTTGCTTGCCCTCTGCTTGGATATTTTGAAATTGAATGACGTACATGTTAAAAATGTAATGTTTATTTATATCTTTTTACACATTAGCAGGAAGCAAGTGATTGAATTGATATGCCACTCTTATATATGCATTTGGCAAAGTTCTGATACTGAAGTTCACTTGGTGGAATTCAGCCCTATTGAATTGACATTTAATTTCATTCATTTCATGCACCAATGTATTGAAATTTAAGTTTCGATGATTAACTGCAATTCTGATTGAAGGGAAAGAACATGCGTTACTCAATTTTGCTTGATGAATGATCCTGAGTAACTAGGACAGTATACCGTTGTTCTATTTCTTTTTTCAATCCTTTGTTTGTTATTACATTACATCCCCCTTATGTTGGATGATTGGTATCTCATGCAGGTCACATAAACCACTCAATTTTTTGGAAGAATCTTGCCCCTATTCGTGTAAGTTTATATTTCCAAACTGTTTTCCAGTGTATTATAGTAATTAGTAATGAAGCTTTTGATTCAAAATCTATTCCCTCTTGCTTTATGACATCTACACGACAGGAAGGTGGAGGTGAGCCTCCAAAAGATTCTTTGGGTTGGGCTATTGACACAAACTTTGGTTCATTGGAATCATTGATTCAGAAGATAAATGCTGAGGGTGCTGCTTTGCAGGGCTCTGGTTGGGTGGTAAGTAATTTGCTTTGCTAAGGCTTTGGTTGCCGTTTTGTTTCTTTAGTTATTGTTTTTGAATGGGTTTCATCTATCACTTACTTTTCTTTTCTTGTTTGCTTCCTTTTTTTCTTGACAGTGGCTTGGAGTGAACAAGGAATTAAAGAAACTTGTGATAGAAACAACTCAAAATCAGGTATGTTTGTGATATTTAACGCAAGACAAGAACAATTAGCGTTACTTATGGGTTTGTTTGGTTGAATTTTGAATCTGCTTATTTGCTATTGCCCTATGTCTGCTCTGCTGGATGACATCACTTTAACTGAGAATGTCTGATATGAGTTTAAGCTCTCTAGAAGATTTACAACGCAACAGGGTTGGCTGTTACCTTATAGGTCAATTATATATATATATATTTATATATATATAAATTGAGAAGATTCTCGCAGGTATATAATATAATTATGAAATCTTTGCTGCAGGATCCACTCGTGACTAAAGGGCCACATTTAGTTCCTTTGCTTGGCATAGATGTTTGGGAGCATGCATACTATTTACAGGTAACTTTCAAAGTTTTAAGCTATCCACTATTATAGGAGAGCAAACGTGAATTAAAGATCACAGGATATGTCTGTGAGCGACGAGAGTCCCTAGACATTGCCAAAGTTAGGTAGCCTTGTGACATTAATGATAATTTGCTTTCATTTTTCCGAACTTTTGTTGTTATTTCAGTTTCCTTTGGGGGGGGGGGTGGTGGATAAGAGATTATTTCAGAAGTTTTCTTCTATGATTGCTCGCAGCAAGAAACTGAGTTTTGCAGTGTTACGCTCTAGTGAATACTGAAGAGAGGGAGTGTCAAAAAGATCTTACGGTTTACTTTATTTAGTTTGAAGAATAAGCTTTTAACTGCATCTGCATCATATACATCATGCTAATTGCAGAGAATATAAGTTGTTAGGTATTTTGTTTCCTCTTAAGAGAATCACAGTGGTATACTGGTATATATCTTGCTTTCTACTGTTGTTACTCCAGGGTTTGCATGAGGAAGGGATTATATGTGTATAGATATATCATATATATAAAGAATTTAGCGCATTCATTGTCTTATTTTGATTATGTGTACCATTTTAACTTTTGTTAATGTGGTGCAGTACAAGAATGTTAGACCAGATTACCTGAAGAATATATGGAAAGTCATCAATTGGAAATATGCCAGCGAAGTGTATGAGAAAGAATGTGCTTGAGATTGGAGCACCTTATTTGCTGCCGCCGCCGCCGTTTGGTTGGCGGAATAATATGATCTACTTCTTAGTGATGGAGGGACCCTTTTCTTTGTTTATGTCTTGTCGTATGAAAGGTGATAATCTCGTTGGGCTTTATGTTTTTAGGGTAAGTTTCACATTACTTTTTAATTGTTTGCTTTAAAATTTTTTTGAAGGTGCTTTTAAATAAATAAGATGTTTTAGACATTCTTTTTGGAAGTATAAAAGAATTAAATCATTGCATGTTAGAAATAGAACATATTATTGTGATGTACACTTAGAAATTAAATCAAGTTTGTTTACTCGAGTTATAAACTCTTATTGTATTTTTAAATTTTTTTCTCGTTTGATAAAATTGACGTACTCATATAAAAAAAGTACATTTCGAATTGCATGTTCTTATTATAGAACATATATTTAAGCTCCAAATCTAAGCACGGCCACATCTAATTAAAGTTTAAGATATTTTATATGGGAGAAGAGGTGGTTTTTTGATCTGTTTGTCTGGAAGCTGCTAACAAGCTCTAGAATGAGGTGCGTACTAAACTTCTTTGGCCGTAATCCCAGTAGCATTAGAAGGGACAGTTGGGAGAAAAACAAGTTGGCTTTGGAACATCCCCGTTAAATGTCGCTGGTTGCATCAGCTGTGAATCTGACCGTTCGAATGTGAAACTGGTTTTTTGAAGACGAGTACAGTGCGTAGACAAAATGGTGTGGATTGGTTTGAATGATTTGGAGTGGGAGAATGTAATGAAAAGCTGCAGCAAGATTGGTGGGAGGTAATTAAAGAGTGTTCATAGTTACAGCACAGAGTTGGAACTTACTTCTTATTAATGGTGAGGATTTTCATCTACTGAGTCGAGTGTTGTCGGTTGGGGGATAGTACATTGGTGCATTTCAAGCCTGGTTGTGTGTTTACTGTCATAGTGGAGACCCCCAAAATTATAAATGTGGCTATTGTGTGAAGCTGTGTATACATGGATTCATTGCACTCTTTTTCCTCCATTAGGTATAGGGAGGTTTTTTAACGAGGCATGAATCCATGGCATTTCAATTCAGGAATAATAAAGCACCACCTTTCAAAAAAAAAAAAAATATATCAGCGGTGTAAATGTTTTGTTTATCCAAATGTCTTAATTTAAGGTTTATTAATTTAGTTTAGGGTTTATGAGTTAAAATTTAGGGTCTAGAAGTTATGATTTAGATTTTAGGGTAATATATTATGTATTTAGGTTTTAACTTATAAGCTTAAATTCTAGTTTTAAACCTTAAATTCAAATCATAATCATTAAATTGTAAGCATATAAACTTTTAAATTAAATCTCTAATCCCTAAAATTAAGACGTAAAAACAAACAAATTCTACATCTAGTACATGGTATAATTGCCCATTCCGTAATATCTACACTACAAAAAAAATACTAGACATTAACATGCAAACATATATTTGAAGGTGGCTACACATATTAGAAAGTTTTAGGATAGGCGTGTGAATTAAAGATCTGCCGCTGGGCATTAGGACAAGTCAGTATGTAAATCAAATTGAATAATGTTCAAGATCCTTGCCGAATGAAAGAATTATTAAAATTATTTTGAATATAAAATAAATAAATAATGATCAAATATGTTATTATTCTGATTTATTTAATTGTCACGCCAATAATTTTGTTAATAATAATAGTCGGTCATTTGATTGAAACTAAATTAAAATTATAGTTATAATTTTAATGTGATTACAATATAATATTTTTTATATATATTCTTAATTTTTTGACAACAAAAACACTTACAGATAAAATAATTTGAAATCGGAAATCGTTCTATTTTCCAAATAATGAAAATTTAGGGTTTCATTACACAGTGCCGGAGTATAAAAGAACATTGCTTTCAACAAAACCCTGTCTTCCCCTCACGAAAAGTATTGTCAGCAGGAGCAGAGAGCGTGGAATTGTACAGGGTCGGATATTCACTTCATCTCTACTCCTTAATCGGATCTTAAATCTTTGTTATCCACACCACAATTCTAATCTCTCCGGATCGTTGTTTCTTTTGCAGACCTTGAAGCGTAGGAATGGTGGTCGCAACAAACATGGGCGTGGGCATGTGAAGTTCATCCGCTGCGGCAAATGCTGTCCTAAGGTACTTACATTTGAATTATTTTTCCATTCTCTTTCTGATTGAAGGATTTTATTTCATTCTTCTTTGGAATGTAAAAGGATAAGTGAATCAAAAGGTTTCTTGTGGAGCAAGCTGCTGTCAGGGATGTCCAGGAAGCCTGCGTCTATGACTGTAATTTTCATTTCCCTTTCCCAATTATATGTTGGGTTTCTTATATTTGGATTTATTGTTTATAGCCTACACTCTGCCGAAGCTGTATGTGAAGATGCAATATTGTGTTTCGTGCGCCATCCACTCCGACGTTGTGAGGGTCCGTTCCCGCACTGACCGGAGGAACCGTGACCCGCCTCAACGCTTCATTCAACGCAGGGTACATCTTTTTGTGACCCATGATTTGTTGAATTGCTTAGCATTTCCTTTCATCACATGACCTACTTTTGCCATATAGTGTAGGGGTGTTAACACAACATTAGCCATTGAACCAATATGGGACGGGATATTCCTAGGAACCTAGTTATGGAGGTTGTGTGTAGGACTGATAAAATTTGCCAATGTTTTGCTGGTTGTGATCCATGACCATCATTAGCATGTTATGTATGATGCAAGCCTTTAGGGATTTACGTCTTGAGGCTTTAATCTTTATATAGTAAATGGCAGGTATCTCTAGGTGTTGGGTTGTTTGTGGAGTCTAAAATTTGCATACTTTGTTACAGAAGATTTACCCCCCTCAAAAACAAAGCAATTGCTTTGTTTTTCTTTCATGTTAATGTTATAGAAATGGACTCGTGAACTCTATTGGATTAGCCTTGAAATTTATAAGAAGCTTTGCATCTGTTATGCTCTTGGCATGTTACCTCTTTCTCAACTAAGGAAGGATCCTCTCAATTGCATATTCTTCATATGGTCTTAAGTTCAATTCCTGGGAAAGTCTTTTTGTATTTTTTCTTACTTTTTTGTCTCACAATAGAACCTAAATGTAATATTTTATCAAAATCTCATGTTTAGCCCAGAGTTTATCAAGCTTAGTTAAGAAAATTTGGAATTTGAGGACTAAGATGTAAGTTAAAGTTCAGAGGTACTTTTATAAAAAAAAATGGAAATGTGGGAGTTATAAATTCTACCAAATTCAGGATTTTATTGCAAAGCCTTTATAACTTAAGGTTAAAAGTGCAAATTTGAAAAGTTCAATGGCACTTTTAAAAATCCTAAAAACTTGAATGGTTCAATTTGCATTTTGCTTAATTTTGAATTTTGCTACATTGACATTTGTGCGCTCGTCTATCGTTAGCCTTTCATTGACGGTAAATGAAAGATTTTTTTAAATGCAATAACTTCAATGATTTTTTTTTTTGACTTTTTAGTGATCATTGAGTGCTCTAAAAGTTTAGATAGTAGTTTACCCACAAAAATAATAAAATAAAAATTGTTTTTTATTAAGTGGAGAGGTAAATGCTGTGATGGTTTTGTAACTTGCGGATGCAATTTTGGAAATCCTTGTTAAATGCTTTGGAGATTATCTTGTCTTCGTACCCTTCCACGAATCCCCATAAGTTTTGGGGATTTCTCATTCAAAAACATAAATAAAACTTACTCTATTTTATTAGTTAATATATATGGTTAATTTTAGTTTACAAGTTATATATATTCATTACACTTAAAATATTAAAATTTTAATACATTAAAATAAATCTCCAAAATATTCGACATAAATTACCCAATAAAACTATAAATAATATTTTATATTAGTAAAATATCCAATACTAATTTTGTAAAAATCTAGCATAAATATCCCCAAATAATTTATAAATAAAATTTTATATTTGTAACATATCAGACATTAATTCTGTAAAAATCCAACATTAATGATAAAGGAAAATTTTACAATGGGCGTCAAACACCACTAATGATAAAGGAATATTTATGAAAAATCATTTAATTAAAATTTTATTTAAAATAATTTATAATTGTATGTTGAGCCTTGAGGTTTTTAACCTTTATTAATTAATTTAATGGTGTTCAACGGTGTTCATCGTTAGTGGTGTTCAACAGTGTTCGACGCACATGGTAGACTCATCCAATAATAAATCAAAACATTAAAACACATACCCGGTAAGTATTAATCTTGTAAAAATCCAACATTAATGATAAATTAAAACAATATCCAACAATAATTTTGTAAAATATTTTTCGAAGATTCCCACATAAATTTATATGAGTAATATTTCAGGTAAAATTGGTGAGATATTGTATCCAAAAAATATTTTAAAATCTAACGCGTAGTTAAAATTATTTCAAGAATTAAGGTGTTTTCAACAGTAAGGTCGAATTTTTTTCTAACTGACCTCATAAAATTTAAAAACAAATTAAAAAAAGCTGAAGGCTCCTTGTTTTCTATCCGACTTCATAGTCAAATATGATAAAAAAAATAATAAGGACTGGTTAATTTCTGTCCGACCTCATTTTTAAAATAATAAAAAAATAATGAGGGAGGGTTGCTTTGGTTCCGACCTCATATTGCCAGGAGGTAAAGACTGCATGCTTGCAGTCCTACCGCATAAGCATCAGATATAAAAAAAAAAAAGCAGTGTGAATGACCAGTGATTAAAAATAGTGTTGTGTGATTGAATTGTAGTATTGATTTTTTGGGGAATAGGTTTGATTCAAATTATTGAATAGATTGGGAAGTGATAAGTCATTTCAATATGGAAAAAAATTGCTTTAGAGTTATTGAATAGATTGTAGGGATATTGAATTTAAATTTTGAATGATTATTAAATAGACTATAAGGGGTAAATAACGGAAAAATTGGTATTATTTTGTGTGTTGTGTTTTTGTGATAAATAAGTGAGTTAAAGGTAAAAGTTTGGAAAACGTTGAGTGAACTAGGAGAAGAAGAAAGTGGATGAAGAAATTTTTAGTAAGTTGATTTTTACATTTTGTTTCGAATATGTAAATTTGTTTGTTTATTTTTATTTTGTTATTTAGGTAAAAAATTTGTAACAATACAATATAACATTATGATCATTTTGATTTTTGTAATTTAATTCAAAAATATATATGATTTTGAACGTGCAGAGACAATGAGCAACGTGTTTGTGGTCGTTATCCATAGGAGTGAATATGGTTCAGTTGCGGTTTAATTCGGTAAGTTATTTTAGTAACCATCGGTTTTCGGTTCGGTTAACCTCGGTTTTCGGGTTTTCCATATTAACATAAGTTTTCGAAATTTTGTATTTTATTTTGACAAAATAACTTTATTTGATGACTTTTAAACAATAAGAGTTAAAGTTTTAAAGTGTTTTTCATAAATATTTATTAAAAACTTGATTTTTAAGTAAATAATAATAATTAAAAATGCATCTACAAAATTTTAAGTATAAAATACATATTTTTACATTAGAAAATAATTATAAATTAAATAAAATATCAAATTTGGTTCGATTCGGTTAACCACGGTTTGCAAACTTATGAACCATAAACCGTCCAAACGCCTCGATTCAGATCGGTTTTCGGTTTTGCGGTTAACCATGCTCAGCCCTAGTTATCCATTACGGTGGAGAAATTGTGAAAACTGATATTGGCGTCGTATTTGACTCGGAAAACACTACAAAGATGAAGTTTTCAAATAACATTTTCCTTCGAGAGCTGAAGCAAGACATAGAAAGAAAAGTAGGAGCTGAGATTGTTCGTTTGTGGTACCAGTGGAAGACCTTTAATGATCCAGTTAGATATTCTGCAATAGCTCTTAAAGATGATAGTGATGTTGGACTCGTGATTGCAGAGCATGATTCAATACGTATTCGAAGTGTTGAGTTACATGCTAAGTTGTGTGGGAGATATGACGACTCGGGTCCATCCAAAAATGTATATGGAAGTTCTTCTCAAATGGGTTTCGGTAGTGCGATTGAGGACCATCTATATAGGTTTGGAGACATTTTTGTTGCTATGTTAGAAAGTGGGACATCGAATGCATTTCATCCATATGCCGGACCTTCGACATTCCCAACGGTTGAGCCGATAATTGACAAGATGGAAAAGAACGTGAATTCGGCAAGATCAATGGTTGTTCACGGGTTTGACCTGAATGGACAAATTTTTGATGTTGTTGATTCCCTGCGCAACAACGAAGGAGGGCACCGCCAAACATTTCGAGTCAATTTTAGGCAAAAATGGTGTGACTGTGGTGAGTTCCAAGCATGGCGATATCCATGTAGGCATGCAACCGCCAGGGACGAAGCCAGAATTGAATCATGAGGGGGCAAGCTGTTTAAATTTGAAACAATCGAATCTTAAAAAGTGATTAAACCATAAAAATTAAAAGAATTGGGATTTAATTTCACTACTTTTAAAATTAAAAGGTCTTAAAAATAATTAAACCAGGAAAATTGGGAGTCAATGCCTAAATTAATTTGATTTTAAAATTGATAAGGTCCTAAAAGTAAATTATACAAGACAATTTCGGGAGGGGCAAAGACTTAATTGAAATAATTTAAAACTATCAATGGCCTAAAATGTAATTAAACCATCAAAGTTAGGGGGCAATTACCCCTCCCACCCTCCACTTATATCCGTCCCTGGCAACCGCGGTATGCATGTCTAAAGGGGTTGACGTGTACAACTTTATGGATGAATATTTTAACTTGCACAGGATAATAAATGTAGCACCCTAAAACCTAGCCTAAATTTTATGAGTTAATTGAACAATTAGGACTCAATTAGATTAGAAAATTTAAGTAATTAAATTAGATTAAATACATTAAAGACTAAATTGAAGATTCAAAGGAACTCAATAACTAGTGAAGAGGACTAAATCGAATAAAGAGAGAACCATGAAGGGTTATATACAATAATAATATGATTTCCCAATATGCCCTTATTAGTAAGATGATTAATGGATAAACTAAGGGTGAATTAGACTTTAAGGAGTGCAATTAGGTGACCATCTTGTAACCACATTATTGCTCCTCTATGGTCGGCTCCTTTAGTGGGAAAGGAAGAGCAAAACTAAAACAAAAACAAGTGAGTTAGAGAGATGCAAGCTTGTTTCGGCCATTGTTAAGGATGAAGGGAGAAGAAAAAGCTTTGCATGTCTATAGTTTTGGTCTAAGATAGCAAATCAGAAATTAAAAGTAAGCTTAACTTCTTCTTTTCTATTCGAATGTACCAAAATTTTAGAGATTAATTGTGTTTTAAATTTTGACTTATCATGAAAAATTTATCTAATTAAATGTTATAACGCTACTAAAAAGTTGCTGGAAAAGAATTTCACAGCCATGATGAGAAGAAATTGGAAATGTTCTATGTGTAACAAGATTTCTAAATTTAAGTTTACTTTAAGCTAACAACTTCAAATTTGCCCAGCATTAGCTTAAGTTAGACAACCAGCTTTGAAAATTCATAGAAAATAAAATACTTGGAGTTGTGGTATGAAAATTTAACTCAACATACTTTGATATGTCTATTTAATAGCAAACAAACGGTATTGAGTTTTTAATATCCCTGAAAAAATCTGGAATGGAAATGGCTAAGACACTCTAAACTGCCAGTGTTGAATTAGTCTTGGCAGCAAAATTTGTAAATTCATGGAGAATAAAATACTTGGAGTTTAAGTCCAAAATTTTGGTATATGTTAGTTGAACATGTTAATTGAACTTAAAAACAAACGAAATTTAATTTCGAGTAGTAAAATAAAATCTGCAGCTAAATCTATAATGGTGGCCAAAACTGTTCGATTAAAGAAATAATAGACTTGGTTTAAAATTTTGAATGTAATTGACCAGAATTAAAGTAAGGAGATTAAGTAGCATTAAGGGAGAGTTCATAAATTATCATAAGAGAAATTATGAATTAGTTTAAGGGTTAAAATGAAATTATTAAAATTAAATAATGAGCTGTTGGATTGATTCTGAATTATGTCTTATGTTATGTGTAAATTATGCAATAGAACCTAGAGGAGAAGGTATTGAAGAGAATCTGGTAGTTGGATCATCGAAGGAGCGAGGAAAGAGCATCTGAATTCAAGAATTGCACGGTGACTGCGAGTGAAACGAACTTAGAGTTAAGATTAGAGTCTCAACTATCCTTTATTTGATTTTATTATATGTTATGCATGAAATTGGACTTAAAAATGGCTTGGTAATCAATAAGGGAAGAAGTATTAAAAGGAATTTGGTTTTGTGTTTATGTATGTGTTCGAATATATGAATACCATTGATTGTAATTTAAATGCCACTATATTCGATTAGGGTATGGTTGAAGTAATATGATAGAAATTGAACTGAGCATGATGCAAATTGATTGCTAAAAATTTATATGATGATCGAAATATGTAATTTTTATGTGATACATGTATGATATGTGAGTGATAGATAACACATGTTCGATGATTGAAATTCTATGATATGTGATTGAAATGATATGCTTGAAATTGAAACTTATATGAGTATGATGGTATTTGAGCTTGGCTTGTGAAGTAGTCAAACTAACAAATTGAAACATGATGAATAATGATTGTAAATTTTGTGAAGCAAAGCAATTGTTATAAAGGACAAAGCCCTTGGTTATATGGTCAGATAGGTAATATGGCATGCCTAGAGTCTAGAGCTCTTTTTAATATGGTACGCGAGTGTACCTAATTTTATGGTACGTAAGTGTACATATTCGCTTAGTGTAATTGGCACTAAGATGACATGTAACACGATAATATGAATGTGGTACTTGAGTACCAATGATATGGTGAAATAATTCACAATTTTGTAACACGTGACTCGAATACCTAGCTAATTATATGAACCAAGGCAAAGTGATTAAGCTAATAAGAGAATGAATTGGTAAATTAAATTATAATCTTTAATCTGTTACAATTTGTTGTTGTTTGTATTATTAATACATGATCGATTGTAATATATGACATGAAGTATGATTGTCCGAATGTTGCATGGATTAGTTTAAATATGTCGACTTTTGGGACTGCCTTGTATTCGAATGTATAGTGTTTGATTGTATAATATTTTGGTGAAGCATGATTGTTCGAATCCTATATAAATGAAATTGAATTTGTTGATTTTCGGTAGCCTTGTATTCGAATGTATTTAAATTAGAAGTATTTATGTTGTGTAACTGGATAGGTTCATAAATTGATTAAATTGCTTCTTTGTTGTGGATTTGTAAGTTTGATTATACACTTGAAGAGAAATTCAATTTGTGAATTAGACTTACTAAGAAAATTGAGTTAAATGAATGGATTGCTAAGTAAATTGAGAATCCTAAAATGGTTAGATTAAGGTTTCCTCACTAAGTACTTTAAGTACTTATCACTCTTGCTATCTTTCTTCCCAAAATCGCAGGAAATTGATTTATCGGCATGTCACCCTAATTTTGTTAGCTGTTGAAGATTAGAAGTATTCCTTTCGTTATCTTTGTTGTACTTAAGATGGGTAGCCTAATTGTCAGCATGTTTGTCCAGTTTGCACTCATGGTTATGTTCATGAATTACTATATGAAGAACCTCTAAACTTTTAATATATGTTTCCCTCATTTTTTTATGTAAGTATGAGGTAAATATGGGGTATAGATTAGCCCTTTTGGTATATTGTTCAGGGCTTGATTTCTTTTTGTTATATTTTGTATAGGCAACCCTTAGGTCATAGCCTTTATGTTGGTTACCCTGGGATATCCTATGTATAAGGGAAGCGAAAACGTTATATGGTTGATGTGTGTGTATATATATATATATATATGATGGTATGATGTTGATCTTAAAGGATCTTAATTATTAGATTGTATGCTCCTAAATAGATTCTTCTATACCAAATTGATACATTGTACGAAATAGCATATTAAGGGTCAAATTGTATGTATGTTTCGAATTGGTTCACTAAAAGATAAGATAAGTCTGAGTTTAAATCGTGGGTAAATTGACTAGACTAATTGAATTTTAGAATGACCAAAAAGGGTATTCGAATAAAAAATATATATTGTCTGTTTCCGCTGCCCACTTGTAATATGATAATATGAATCGGTTTAACACTCTTTACTCTTAATCAGGGGTAAGGGGTGTTATATAAAGTGATAATCATAGCTTTTTAGGTTATTTCCTAAAGTTTAATCGAGTCTGCACGCATTTGTTACATTTTAAGTATGCCACCCATGAGTAGTACACTGAGATAATTGCAATGAGCTTCTCCAATCTTTTCTTGTTTAAATTTGTGATAGAAAATGTCGGGCCAAAAGAATAGAAGTTCACACGAATCTTTGAGTGAAGGTGAAAGTGTGAGGTTAGGTGATAATCCACCGTCACGAATTGAACTTCCAGAAAAAGAGAAAAATAAAGAGCATGTTCAGACGACTGAGCGTGAACAACCTCATCCTGAAAATCCCATGGTCCAATCGGCTCAAAGGGAGTGTCTTCTCAGTATGAAGGAGATGTTCAATCAACTTCTGTCAAATCTCAAACAAGAGCAACCTTCTGCCTTTACTACGGTTGCACCCAGCAGAGCACCGATAGATAAACTTTCCCAACATCGAGCCTACATGTTTGCTGGTACAAATGATGAAAGGCCGGAAGATGTTGAGTATTGGCTTGAAAACACCACTAAAGTGGTAACCAAACAATTACAATGCTCCGATGAACATAAACTTGAGTGTGTTGTAGCTTTGTTGGCGGATGAAGCTATGAACTGGTGGGAAACCACTACTTTAACTGTCCCAGCTGAATCTATGGTATGAAAATTCTTCATTGAGAAGTTCAAAAAGAAGTATATAAGTGAGCAATATCTTGCTGAAAGAAGGAAGAGATTTCTGTACATTAAACAGGTCAACTGACTTATTGAGCAGTATGTTGTAGACTTTTGCAAGTATTGTAAATATCGTTCGGAGTACATTAAAATTGAAGCTGATAAATGTAGGATGTTTATTGATGGTCTGAATGATGAACTGAGCCCAATCTTTATTACTCTGGGAATCAATGATTTTCAGAATCTTGTTAGTCGAGCCATTGCAATATAAGCTAAAATGAAAGTTGCTGAAAGAAGAAAGGGGAGTAATCGACCTGACAAAAAGCAGAAACGGGACGATAAGTTTCAGTGGCAGTCTAAGAAGACTAAATTTCAAAAAGAAGGGTATTCTAATTTTACCTCTGCTCCGAGGGGCAATTATACTTCGAAACCGTCCACGGTGATCAAATCCTCAGTATCGACTATATCAGTCTATAGCACGGGAAATTCAGAGAAGACTTCTCCTTGCAAGTTCTGCCAGAAACTACATCGTGGCCAGTGCAGATTTCAGTCGAATCTATGTTATGCATGTGGTGGTGATGATCACTACATTAAAGACTGTCCTCAAAAGCCTGAATCAATTCCAGCTTGGAACTTTGCAATTCCTAGTCCGACACGATCTAATCGGAACAAGAATGCCAAGTCAACTCAACCGAGTTATCAAAGAAGAGGCAAGGGTACTCATTCCAATGCTCCCACTCATCAGGAATCTTGAGCTCCTCCTAGAGTTTACCACATTCTGGGTAGGGATGACGAAGAATCTCCTGAAGTGATTGCAGGTACTGTTGAGCTAAATTCACATCATGTTTATGCCTTAATAGATTCGAGATCCACTCATTCATTTATATGTCTATCTGTGGCTAAAGAGTTGAAATTAGAACCCGAAAATGTGAAAACAAGTTTGATAGTCTCAAATCCTTTAGGAGGAAATTCAAACATCAACTTAATATGTAGAAATTGTTCCTTACACATTAGAAATCTGCCATTTTCTATTGATCTCTACATATTACCATCCTGTGAGTTTGATCTAATTTTGAGGTTAGATTGGTTAAGTAAACATGAAGCTTGGGTAGACTGTCAAAATAGAAGATTATACCTTCAGGGTTTAGGAAAAGAATCCATACCCTTGATTGATAAAAAGACCACTTCTATTTTTGCATCTATGGTTTTACGAGACCAAATTGAATTTGGATTGCCTGAAATGCATGTTGTTTCTAAATTTATTGATGTGTTTCCCAAGGAACTACATGGTCTCCCTTCGACAAGAGAAGTAGAATTTGGGATTGAAATACAACCTGGCTCAAGTCCGATGTCTATCACTCCATACCGGATGACACCTCTCGAGTTGAAAGAATTGCAAAAGCAACTTCAAGAGCTTCAAGACAAGGGTTTTATTCGGCCTAGCACTTCTCTGTGTGGTGCACATGTTCTATTTGTAAAGAAGAAGGATGGAGCGATGGACCTTTGCATTGATTACCGTCAACTGAACAAGATCACAATTAAGAATCGTTATCCACTCCCAAGAATATAAGATCTTTTCGATCAACTTAGAGATGCTTCGATGTTCTCAAAGATCGACCTTCGATCAGGATACTATCAAATGAGAGTCAAGGAGGAGGATGTATCAAAAACAGCCTTCAGAGCTTGTTACAGTCATTATGAATTTCTGGTAATGCCATTCAGATTAACAAATGCTCCGGTGGCATTCATGGATCTAATGAATAAAGTATTCAAGCCTTATCTCGAAAAATTTGTAGTCGTCTTCATTGATGACATTCTAGTCTATTCCCGCAATCAGGAAGAACATGTTGATCACCTTCGTATTGTCTTGCAAACTCTTCAGGAACGTTAGTTATTCGCAAAATTTTCTAAGTGCGAGTTCTGATTAACGAAAGTTTCATTTCTCGGCCATGTAATTTCAGCCGAGGGAATTAAAGTAGATCCAAAGAAAATACAATCAATTGTTGATTGGCGACCTCCCAGGAATGTCTGTGAAGTATGAAGTTTTCTTGGTTTGGATGGTTATTACAAAAGATTTGTCTAAGGGTTTTCCATTATAGCCTTACTTTTGCCTAAACTTCTTCGTAAAGATCAACCGTTTGAATGGTCTGAAAAGCAACAAAAAAGCTTTGACCAACTTAAAGCGGTTTTGACTCATGCTCCAGTCTTAATCCAACCAGAATCGAGTAAAGAGTATACAGTATATAGCGATGCTTCACTTGCGAGTCTTGGGTGTGTCTTAATGCAAGGTGACAATGTGATTTCTTATGCTTCACGCCAATTGAAACCACATGAATTGAATTATCTGACACATGATTTGGAGCTTGCCGCTATCGTGTTCGCTCTCAAAATATGGAGACACTACTTGTTTGGTGAAAAATGTTATCTATTTACCGACCACAAGAGCTTAAAGTATCTCCTGACCCAGAAAGATCTGAATTTGAGACAACGAAGATGGACAGAGTTGTTGAAAGACTATGATTTGGTTATTGACTATCATCCAGGAAAAGCCAATGTGGTTGCAGACGCTTTGAGTCGTAAACCGACATTGGGTAATTTTCGAATCCTTGATCCTTAAGAATAAATAAATATATCTTCAATAAAAGGTTAGTCTAAATTGTTTAATTTATTCTTATAGCTTCAACTGCTATCAACGCTCATCTCTGAGTGTATCAAAAACAAGGACTTTTGTCCGAACTCCAAATTCAATCTAGTCTAATCTCGAGGATTGGAAGTCTTTAGCAAACTGATCCCGAATTTAAGGGTATTATTTCCAAACTTGATACAAAGGCTGATGAAGGGTTCCATATTCACACAAATGACCTCCTTTATTTTAAAGATAGGATTTGTGTTTCAAATGATGAGAATTTAAAAAGAGATATTCTAGAAGAAGCTCATCAGAGTTCTTTCTCGATCCACCCTGGATCGGTTAAGATGTATAAAGACCTTAAATCATTGTATTGGTGGCCTGGCATGAAAGCAACGATCAATGAATTTGTATCTAAATGTCTCAATTGTCAAAGAATCAAAGCTGAGCACCGAGTTCCCATCGGATTACTCCAACCACTCGAACTACCTCAGTGGAAATGGGAACTAATCATAATGGACTTCCTGACAAGTCTTCCTTGTTCTCCCCGAAGATGTGATGTTATTTGGGTGATTGTTGACCGGTTCACCAAATCAGCACATTTTATTCATGTTCGTACAAACTACAACTTATAGACTTTAGCCAATTTGTACATTCGGGAAGTAGTTCGTTTACATGGAATTCCTATCTCAATTGTCTATGATCATGATCCAAGGTTTACTTCTCGATTTTGGAGAACTATGCAACGAGCTAAGGGAACCAAACTGAATCTAAGCACTGCTTTCCATCCGCAAAGTGATGGCCAATCTGAACGAGTAATTCAGATCCTTGAAGACATGCTTAGAGTTTGTATTATCGACTTTGGGAAAAATCGCTACCTTTGGTAGAATTTGCCTACAACAACAGCTATCAATCTTCTATTCAGATGGCTCCTTTTGAAGCATTGTATGGCAGAAAATGTAGGACTCCTCTTTGCTGGTCTGAACTTGGTGATAACAAAGTATTAGGACCTCAACTACTCAGAGAAACAGAAGAGAAAGTCCAAATTATCCACTCTCGATTAAAATAGGCTTTCGATAGACAAAAACCTTATGCCGATTTGAAGCGAAGAGATATTTAGTACAATGTGGGAGACAAAGCCTTTATTAAAGTCTTCCCATGGAAGAAAGTATTCCGGTTCGGTAAAAGAGGAAAGCTTAGTCCTTGATTTATTGGACCTTTTGACATTACTGAGAGAATTGGCCCAATAGCTTATCGACTTGCACTCTCCAGTGAGTTTGATAAAATCCATAATGTCTTTCATGTCTCAATGCTCAAAAATATAGATATGATCCATCTCATATTCTGGAGCCGGAAGAAGTAGAATTGAACCCTGACATATCTTATGAAGAAGAACCAGTTCAGATTCTCAACAATGAAGTCAAGAGACTCAGAAATAAGAATGTTTCATTGGTTAAAGTGTTGTGGAGGAATCATAAGATGGAAGAAGCAACATGGGAACTGGAAGAGCCAATGCGAAAACAATATCTCTATTTGTTCAATTCAGGTAAGGATTCGGTGATAAATTCTTTCTTTAAGGGAGAGAAATGTAGCACCCTAAAACCTAGCCTAAATTTTATGAGTTAATTGAACAATTAGTGACTCAACTAGATTAGAAAATTTAAGTAATTAAATTAGATTAAATACATTCGAGACTAAATTGAAAATTCAAAGGAACTCAATAACTAATGAATAGGACTAAATCGAATAAAGAGAGAACCATGAAGGGTTGCATGCAATAATAATAGGATTTCAGAATCTGCCCTTATTAGTGAGATGATTAATGGATAAACTAAGGGTGGATTAGAACTTAAGGAGTGCAATTAGGTGACCATCTTGTCACCACATTATTGCTCCTCTATGGCCGGCTCCCTTAGTGGGAAAGGAAGAGCCAAACTAAAACAAAAACAAGTGAGTTAGAGATATGCAAGCTTGTTTTGGCCATTGTTAAGGATGAAGGGAGAAGAAAAAGCTTTACATGTCTATGGTTTTGGTCTAAGATAGCAAATCAGAAATCAAAAGTAAGCTTAACTTCTTCTTCTCTATTCGAATGTACCAAAATTTTAGAGATTAATTGTGTTTTAAATTTTGGCTTATCATGGAAAATTTAGCTAATTAAATGTTATAATGCTACTAAGAAGTTGCTGGAAAAGAATTTCACGGCCATGATAAGAAGATATTAGAAATGTGATATGTGTAACAAGATTTCTAAATTTAAGTTTACTTTAAGCTAAGAACTTCAAATCTGCCCAGCATTAGCTTAGGTTAGACAACAAGCTTTGAAAATTCATATAAAATAAAATACTTGGAGTTTTGGTCTGAAAATTTAACACAACATACTTTGATATGTCTATTTTAATAGGAAACAAGCGGTATTGAGTTTCAAATATCCTAGAAAAATCTGGAATGGAAATGGCTAAGACACTCTAAAGTGTCAGTGTTGAATTTAGGTCCAAAATTTTGGTATATGTTAGTTGAACATGTTAATTGAACTTGAAAACAAACGAAATTCAATTTCAAGTAGTAAAATGAAATCTGGAGCTAAATCCGTAAAGGTGGTCAAAACTGTATGATTAAAGAAATAATAGACTTGGTTTAAAATTTTGAATGTAATTGACAAGAATTAAAGTAAGGAGATTAAGTAGCATTAAGGGAGAGTTCATAAATTATAAAATAGCATAAGAGAAATTGTAAATTCGAGTTGGGGATTAAGAAAAAAATAATTAGAATAGGAGGTTAATGTGAATCTGCCCGAAAATATTAATTATTTTAAGGGTTAAAATTAAATTATTAAAATTTAATAATGAGTTGTTGGATTGATTCTGAATTATGTCTTATGTTATGTGTAAATTATGCAATAGAACCTAGAGGAGAATGTATTGAAGAGAATCTGGTAGTTGGATCATCGAAGTAGCGAGGAAAGAGCATCCGAATTCAAGAATTGCACGGTGACTGTGAGTGAAACGAACTTAGAGTTGAGATTAGAGTCTCAACTATCCTTTATTTGATTTTATTATATGTTATGCATGAAATTGGACTTAACAATGGCTTGGTAATCAATAAGGGAAGAAGGATTAAAAGGAATTTGGTTTTGTATTTATGTATATGTCCGAATATATGAATGCCATTGATTGTAATTTAAATGCCACTATGTTCGATTAGGGTATGGTTGAAGTAATATGATAGAAATTGAACTGAGCATGATGCAAATTGATTGCTGGAAATTTATATGATGATCAAAATATGTAATTTTTATGTGATACATGTATAATATGTGAGTGATAGATAGCACATGTTCGATGATTGGAGTTCTATGATATGTGACTGAAACGATATGCTTGAAATTGAAACTTATATGAGTATGATGGTATTTGAGCTTGGCTTGTGAAGTAGTCAAACTAACAAATTGATACATGATGAATAATGATTGTAAATTTTGTGAAGCAAAGTAATTTTCATAAAGGACAAAGCCCTTGGTTATATGGTCAGATAGGTAGTATGACATGCCTAGAGTCTAGAGCTCTTTTTAATATGGTACGTAAGTGTACCTGATTTTATGGTATGTAAGTGTACCTATTCGCTTAGTGTAATTGGCACTAAGATGACATGTAACACGATAATACAAATGTGGTACTTGAGTACCTATGATATGGTGAAATAATTCACAATTATGTAACACATAACTCGAATACCTAGCTAACTATATGAACCAAGGCAAAGTGATTAAGCTAATAAGAGAATGAATTGGTAAATTAAATTATAATCTTTAATATGTTACAGTTTGTTGTTGTTGTATTATTACTATATGATCGATTGTAATATATGACATGAAGCATGATTGTTCGAATGTTGCATGGATTAATTTAAATATGTCGACTTTTGGGACTGCCTTGTATTCGAATGTATAGTGTTTGATTGTATAATATTTTGGTGAAGCGTGATTGTTCGAATGCTATATAAATGAAATTGGAATTTGTTGATTTTTTGCAGCCTTGTATTCGAATGTATTTAAATTAAAAGTATTTATGTTGTGTAATTGGATAGGTTCAGAAATTGATTAAATTGCTTCTTTGTTGTGGATTTGTAAGTTTGATTATACACTTGAAGAGAAATTCAATTTGTGGGTTAGACTTACTAAGAAAATTGAGTTGAATTAATGGATTGCTAAGTAAATCGAAAATCCTAAAATGGTTAGATTAAGGTTTCCTCACTAAGTACTTTAAGTACTTATCACTCTTGCTTTCTTTCTTCCCAAAATCACAGGAAGTTGATTTATCAGCCTGTCACCCTGATTTTGTTAGCTGTTGAAGATTAGAAGTATGCCTCTCGTTATCTTTGTTGTACTTATGATGGGTGGCCTAATTGTTAGCATGTTAGTCCAATTTGCACTCATGATTATGTTCATGAATTACTATATGAAGAACCTCTGGACTTTTAATATATGTTTCCCTCATTTTGTTACGTAAGTATGGGGTAAATATGAGGTATAGATTAGCCCTTTTGGTATATTGTGCAGGGCTTGATTTCTTTTCGTTATATTTTGTATAGGCAACCCTTAGGTCATAGCCTTTATGTTGGTTACCCCGAGATATCCTATATATAAGGAAAACGAAAACGTTATATGGTTGATGTATATATATATATGTGTGTGTGTGTGTGTGTGTGTGTGATGGTATGATGTTGATCTTAAAGGATCTTAATTATTAGATTGTATGCTCCTAAATAGATTCTTCTATACCAAATTGACACATTGTACGAAATAGCATATTAAGGGTCAAATTGTATGAATGTTTCGAATTGGTTCACTAAAAGATAAGATAAGTCTGAGTTTAAATCGTGGGTAAATTGACTAGACTAATTGAATTTTAGAATAACCAAAAAGGGTATTCGAATAATATATATATATATATATTGTCTATTTCCGCTGCCCACTTGTAATATGATAATACGAATCAGTTTAACACTCTTTACTCCTAATTAGGGCTGAGGGTGTTATAATAAATATTTACAAATGTGAGTTCCCACCGATCACGAATTCACAATATTGGTTACCACTGGAGCATGACGAATGGTTACCGAATATGGCACTCCGTAGAGAACCAAAAGGCCGACCTCCATCTACTCGCATCCATACCAGTATGGATCTTCATTGCAGGGAGGCATGAGAACCAAAGAGATGTACAAAATGTAGGGGTACAAGACATTCCAAAAACAATTGTCCAAACCGACCGAATTACATGGCAATGCCTCGGTGATTTCATTCACTATTTGTGGCAGAACTAGTTTCATTTCTTTATATTTGTATTCGAATGAACATTTTCTATTCGATTTTGAATACGTTATTTGATGCATATGTTTATTTGTTAGTTAATGCATGTTCGGTTCAGTGTTTATTTTGGTAATGAATTATATGCTCAATCTGTTAAGATGTTTTTGGACTAAATTCAATTATTGCAAAAAGATTTCAAAGATTATTCGAGAAATATTCTAAAACAAAATTCAAATAACTAATAATAATATGCATCCACAAATTATTTGTATTACATAGAAGAAGAGTTACATGAGCTACTGTTTTATATGCAATTTTTGTCTATGGGGGGATGTAGTTGATTCGTAACGTTGCGATGCTCGTCGTTCTTGTTATGGTCTTTAGCGTGCATCATCATCATCGTCGCCGTTGTCATCATCATCATCATCATCAATTATAGAGGCATATGAGATGACATTTTATACACATAGTCACTATTATGTGGTGCCAACGTATGACTACTAATCGACGTAACCGCCATGAAATCTATGATCCCCTGATAGTCCATGTTTCCACCAAAGCTCGGGTACATGGTTGGCTGATGTTGAAAATCGGGTACGTATGCTTCAGAATCATTCGCAGCCGAGCTCCCGCCCATTGATGGATGATAAGTGGGTGGCTGCTGATAGTCCATGTTTCCACCAAAACTCGGGTACATGGTTGGCTGATGTTGAAACTCTGGTACGTATACTTCAAAATCATTCGCAGCCGAGCTCCCACCCATTGATGGATGATAAGTGGGTGGCTGCTGATAGTCCATGTTTCCACCAAAGCTCGAGTACATGGCTGGCTAATGTTGAAATTCAGTACGTATGTTTTAGAATCATTCACACACGAGCTCCTGCCCATTGATGGATGATAAGTGAGTGGTTACTGATGATAGAATATGTTATCCACTGGATTGGAAACAGAGCTCTCGCCCATTGATTGATGATAAATGGATGGATGCTGATGATAGAATCTGGCATCCACTGGATTGGAAACTGAGCTCCGCCCATTGATTGATGATAAAAGTTGTCATCCACTAAATTCGCAAACGAGCTCCTCGCCATTACTAGATGTTCAATTGGTGGCTACGGATGATAAAAGCTATCATCCACTGGATTGGAAAACGAGCTCCCTGCTATTGCTGGATGTTCATACGTGGTTGGAGAAGTACCAAGATACATATCCAGTGTACCAAATTCACTGTGGGATTCATCCACTACAACATTAGATGATTAACCACAACCACCAAATTTTTGTAGAAATAATCGGCATTATTTTCGTTCATCCGCAGTAGTCAAGTATGACTTCCTATTATTGAAATAGAATAACATGTACTCTGAATTATCCGACTCCAAATCATCAGCTTGAATTCGATAGCGAGGTGGCAACCGTTCACGTTTGTTGTTCCACCTTTCAACGTACTTTCGATGCTTTATTTCCCAAGTATGATGCCCCTTGCCGCGAAAGTCCACAAGGTGTAAGGTGTCATGATTGGTGTCATGGAACAATAGGTCTCTCGAAATGGGCTGATGGAAGCCAAACTGCCTTAGGACCCTATCTATGAACTGATACTCCACAAAAGTAAAGTGTATCAACGGTGTAATCACACATCAGATATAGGAATCAATCATCAATTCTTTTGGTACATTTACGCGTTCACCAGCATATGGCCTCCAAATAAACTGAAAAAAAATATAAATATAAATAAGAGAATAAATTAATTACATAAATAATATGTAAAAGTAACTTAATTTTGATATCTTATCTTTGCAAGATAAATCAATAGAAGCTCTAAACACTCTCAAATTGTTGTATGCTAACCGCGTGTGAGATTTTTTCGCATCCCATCTGCATACACATCCAAATAATAGTCGTTTGATTATTTTTTAGCTAAAATAAAAATATTTTAAAACCGAGTAATCTTAAACTTTCAAATCAAAGTAAAAAAAAAGTTACCTACTAACAAGAGGAAAATTTCTCTTACTTCGAGTAACCGGTGTAAAAAATAGAAGTCGTTCCCATGCCCGAGCTTGCAATAGCAACATACATCTACCAACACCGTTTGCCTTCAAACCATGACTATCTAATTAAGCGACCTTGTACAACTCATGGTACAAGAACGCTAATATTGTTGATCCCCAACTATACTTAGCAGCTTCTGAAGTAGATGACAGATATGGTAGATATCGTGTGTGAACAAGATTGTCGAATTTATCCTGCATCAGTATCCCCCCAATGAGCTGTAAAATATAGGCTCGACTCGCACAACTAATATCTTGCAATGTGTTATTGTGCCTGAGCTTAAATTCTCTCTTCAACCAGCTCAATTTAATACGAGATCCTCTCACATCGGTTCCAGTCGAAACCTTGTTGAGGTAATCACTACAAAGTTGTGCACCTGATTCCTCCGTCTCTTTAACCAATGGACTCCCGTTTACCAGCATCCCAATTAGCATCACCACGTCTTCGAGCGTAATGGTACATTCTCCACACGACATGTGAAACGTATGAGTCTCTGGTCTCCAACGCTCAATTAGTGCGATAATTAAACTGGAAATCAACTTGTAGCCACGGATAAATGTGGCATGATAGAACCCCACCTCTTGCAACCATTTAATTATAAGGTAAACTATACTAATGACCACCGAACTATAGGGTTGGTGTCGACTTAACCACTATATTTTTAATTGTGTTAAATATACTACATAACTATTTAATTGGTTCCAATGTAGCCACCTGCTGTTAAATCCTAACGGAAAGATGATGTGGCAGTTAAAAACAAATTGGTATAATTACACATTTAATCCATATTACTTAGGCATTCTATCAATTTAGTCCTAATTTTTATTTAATAAAATAATTAATTATTTAATTAAGTGATGCCACGTGTCACTACCTCATTGGAGGACTTTAACTATTTATATTTGACTTAATCATTTTATTTTACCCTCCAATGAGGTGGTGACACGTGTCACCACCCATTAAAGGAAGAAAATAAATTTTACTCTACAATGAGAGTAGTAGGGTTCAAACTAGGGTCCTCTTGGTGAGAGTTGTACTTGTTTACCATCAAGCCAAACACACAATTATAATTTGTTGTACAACATTTATTACTTATCCTTAGTTGCTTTATTTTTAGCTTTTGATTTAGCACTTGTACAACAAAGATGAGGTATTCTCTGCACCTCCAATTTCAACAACATCAAACAAAGTTAATGCATAGATATCATATGCATGTAGACACAAAAAGGAGTAGATTTAGCAAAAAAATGGAACCTGCAGATACCGCATTCATCACAATGATACTGATTTTTCGAGACCTTGCAATTCAAGAAACGAAAATGTTTTCCATTATAAGGAATCTTATTTATTGAATAATAAACTGAAGCAAACCACTAACATCATCATCGAAAAAGTTGCATTTCGAACAGAAGTATTTTCCCATGGAAACCCCACAGTTTATGCAATGTTGTTGAACCTAATTTAAATCAAGAAAGAACATAGCAAGTTAGTGAATTTACTATTGTTCTCATTCTACTCAATCTTTACATCACCATTAAAATACTTCCTAAAACTTACATCTTGTTCTATGTCACACAAGGAACAAATAACCTGAAAATATATATTGAATATGAAAATATCATCAAAGAATCACAGAAAAAAGAGGGGGGGTGTCCAAAATTACTGCAAAAACATGCAGGAAAAAAAAGAGTACAATAAGATCTGACCCTTTTTATGTCATGGCGAGGAACCTCATGACGATCAAAAGGGTCAACTTCCATTGAATTCTGTTGAAAGATAAATCGATTTTTTTTCAGAATTAAATAGAAACTATTAAAAAGAAACAGTTGAAGAGAATTGAGAAGAAAAGGAAGGACCTTGAATTCGTTATGGCAATGCCTGCAGTCGAATATCTCACCGCAACAAAGAGCCCTGATCTTGCACCTTCTTCTGTAGCGAGAACACCTTCAAAATCACAGCAACAAAATTAATAAAAAATATATAAAAATGAAGATGGTGTAAAAGTGGAATCTTGAGAGAAAATAAAAAGTGCCCAAATTTCCCATATCCCTTCTCCATTACAGATAAATTATTTGACACCTTGGGCTCAAACCCGACCTCCATTAATCCCCAAATATGCTCCCCAAAAAATACATGAAACATACCCAAAGAACAGAGATGAATTCAGTTTGGAAACCAAACAAAATTGAAGAACTTTAACATCATATAGACTTTCAAAGGGAAAGAAGAAAGACCCGTAGTGAAACGGGTAAATGAGGTGTCGACTTGAGTGAGCTAAAGTCTGAAGCGATCATGCAAAGCGGAGTGAAATGAGCATTGAATGAATCTCACAAGTGCTAAGCCAAAAATAAAGCAACTAAGGATAAATAATAAATGTTGTACAAAAAATCACAAATGTGTATTTGGCTTGATGGTAAATAGTTTCACCTCTCACCAAGAAGACCTTAGTTCAAATCCTGCTACTCTCATCATAGAGTAAAATTTATTTTCTTCCTTTAATGGGTGGTGACATGTGGCATCACTTAATTAAATAATTAATTGTTTTATTAAATAAAAATTAGAACTAAATTGATAGAATGCGTAAGTAATATGGATTAAATGTGTAATTATACCAATTTATTTTTAACTGCCACATCATCTTTCCGTTAGGATTTAACGGCAGGTGGCTACATCATCTTTCCGTTAGGATTAAATATAGTGGTCAAATCGACACTAACCCCATAGTTTAGTGGTCATTAGTATAGTTTACCCTTAATTATATTAGGGTGTGGGTGATTACTCCCCATGCTTAGGTAATGTTTAAAGGTTTCTTCGGTTGCCTGTATAAAATTAAAAAATTTGTTAATAATAAAAAATAAGAAAATAAAATATTACTAATCTCAAATTAACTTCTTTAAAAATAATTTACCATATCATCGACCACAACACTAGAGACGTGTCAGTTTTGTAATCTCAACATAGGATTTGAATCAGCCATCCTTCTAACAAAGCTACATAAAAGACAAGTAAGAAAATAGGGTAAACTACATAAATTACCATCATACTATTGGAAAAGTCGCGATTTGACCACCTTACTTTTTTTCGAAGCAATTAAACCATCAAACTATTTAAATGGTATCAATGTGACCACCAGCTGTTAAAAATAACAGAAAAGTTGACGGGATTGTTAAATCAAATTGGTATAATTACACATTTGGTCCTTGTTATTTACACATTCTATCAATTTAATCCTAATTTATATTAATAAAATTAATTAATTATTTAATTAGGTAGTAGCACGTGTCAACATCTTATTGGAAGACTTTAATTATTTATATTTGATTGAATAAATTTATTTCTCTCCTCCAATCAGGTTGTGACACGTGTCACCACCTGTTTAAAGGAGAAAAAACAAATTCAAGCAATATGCTTGGCCACTGCACCAAACCCAATCTTGTGTTTAAATTTACTCCATTAGATATATATGTCTTATTTTTTTACATTTATTCTTTTAATTCAACATATATAATCATCGAATTAATTTCACATATATATATATCTAAACCCCAAACCCTAAACACTAATTTCAAATATATAATCATCAAATTAATTTCATATAAATAACCCTAAATGCTAAACTTAAACTCCAAACCCTAAATGCTAAACCACAAACCCTAACTATTAACCATAAGTGTTTATGGTTTAGTATTTAGTGTTTGGGGTTTAGGGTTTAGCATTTAGCATTTAAGGTTTAAGCTTATTATGTGAAATAAATTTGATGATTGTGAAATTAGAGTTTATGGTTTGGGGTTTGAAGTTTAGAGTTTAGTATTTAGTTTTTTGGGTTTATGGTTTAGAATTTAGTTTTGGGGTTTAGGGTTTAGGGTTTAACATTTAGTATTGTATATGTGAAATTAGTTCGATGATTATATATGTTGAATTAAAAGAATAAATGTAGAGAATAATATATATATATATATATATATATATATATATATATATATATATATATATATATATATATATATATATATATGTATGTATATCTAATTGAGTAAATTTAAACACAAGGTTGGGTTTGGTGTAGTGGTTATGCTACTGCTAGTCAATCTATGTTGCCTGGGTTCGATTCCCCTGTTAAGCATATTGCTTGAATTTGTTTTTTCTCCTCTAAATAGGTGTTGACACGTGTCACTATCTAATTAAATAATTAATTAACTTTATTAATTTAAAATTAGGACTAAATTGAAAGAATATGTAAATAACAAGGACCAAATGTGTAATTATACCCCTATTTTTTTAACTGCTACGTCATCCTACCGTTAAGCTCTAACGGCTGGTGGTCACATTGATACCATTTAAATAGTTTGGTGGTTTAATTGCTTCGAAAAAAAGTAAGGTGGTCAAATCGCGACTTTTCCAATAGTATGGTGGTCATTTATGTAGTTTACCCAAGAAAATATTAGTAAAAACAAATATTACTAAATTTAATCGTAACTACTACTTTAAAAATTACTAAATATATAATTTTCATGATAAAAAAAGAAGCCAACTTACTAATTTACAAATTAACACAAAAATATTAGAACTAATTTTTTTTCAAATCTTCTTTCTTCTTCTTCTTCTTCTTCAAATTTCTTTAAAATAACCATAAATGTTCGTATTAAATTTTAAAGCAAAATATATAGACTTAAAAACTTACAATATTTTCTCCAAATCTTATTCTTTCTTCTACTTCTTCACCCAGTTTCTTCACAATTTTTCTTCTTTCTTCTACTTTTTCACCCAATTTCTTCACAAATTTTCTTCTAAAATTCTTTACCTTCAACCCCTATTTAACAACTAAAAATTAAAACCTCAATCACTCAACTCACCACCCCACCATCGAATCGGTATAAATCACCACCCCATTCTCGTAAAAATTTATCCCTACTTTTTAGATTCCAGTGCTGCACTCATTTTTTTATTTTTTCTCACTTTTCAGTGATGTACGTGTTGTATAATTGAGTGTGCAGACCTGTGAACCCTTGCCAATTTTTCCCACTTTTCAGTGTTGTACACTCATTTCTCATGCATGCATTTTTAGGGTAAACTACATAAATGACCACCATACTATTGGAAAAGTCGCGATTTGACCACCTTATTTTTTTCGAAGCAATTAAACCACCATACTATTAAATTGGGTGCAATGTGAACACCAGCCGTTAGAGGTTAACGATAGGGTGACGTGGCAGTTAAAAAATTAAGGGTATAATTACACATTTGGTCCTTACTATTTACGCATTCTTTCAATTTAATCCTAATTTTAAACTAATAAAATAAATTAATTAGGTGGTGACACGTGTCAACACCTTATTGGAGGAATTTAATTATATATATTTGATTAATAAATTATTTTCCTCCTCCATGTCACCACCTATTTAGAGGAGAAAAGCAAAATCCCCAAACTTGCTCTAAATGGAAATCGAACCTAGGTGAAAAAAAGGATAAAGGCAGCGCCTTAACCACTACACCAACCACATGTTTGTGCTATAAATCACCAATTGTATTATATGTCTTATTGTTTGTTACCATTCAAACTCATCTTCTTCCTCATCACTTTTGTCATGCTTCAATCTTCCCATGTTTTCTCTTCTTCATCCTCCATAAACTCTACTGAAGCTTTCCAAATATTGCATGACAAAAAATAGAGATTCACCACAGAAAAAGCTTCCTCAAAATGGTGGTCAACAGGTAAAAGAAATTATAATATACATAATTATATATAATTATGTTTTTCTTTAATCTTTCTAGTGAAAACTTTGGACTGGGGTTTTTCAGTCCCAGAAATTCGAAGAGTCGATTTGGGAATTTGGTACAATAAAATATCAATTGGGACTATTGTATGGGTTGCCAATAGGGAAGCTTCAGTTTCTGATGCAGGAGTTTTAAGTATCAATGACAAAGGGGTTCTTTCAGTTACAAATCGCACCAAAAGCATTGTTTGGTCTTCTAATACATCAAGAAATGCATTAGAAGAGTCAGTTGCACAACTCCTGAATTCGTGAAATTTCGTAGTCAAAGACAAAAATGATGGTGATCCAAAAAACTTCCTTTGGCAGAGTTTTGATTATCCTTGCGATACCTTTCTGCCAGGAATGAAGATCGGGATAAACTTTGTCACTGGTTTCGAGAGGCATATTTCATCTTGGAGGATGAAGAAGAGAAAATATGGGAAGACTGAAGCAGGATAAAAGTGATGAGGAAGAAGATGAGTTTGAATGGTAACAAACAATAAGACATATAATACAATTGGTGATTTATAGCACAAACATGTGCTTGGTGCAGTGGTTAAGGCGTTGCTTTTATCCTTATTTCACCCAGGTTCGATTCCCACTTAGATTAGGTTTGGGGATTTTTTTTTTCTCCTCTAAATAGGTAGTGACGTGTCACCGCCTGATTGGAGGAGGAAAATAATTTATTAATCAAATATACATAATTAAATTCCTCCAATAAGGTGTTGACACATGTTACCACCTAATTAATTTATTTTATTAGTTTAAAATTATGAGTAAATTGAAAGAATGTTAAATAGTAAGGACCAAATGTGTAATTATACCCTTAATTTTTTAACTTTCACGTCACCCTACCGTTAACCTCTAACAGTTGGTGCTCACATTGCACCCAATTTAATAGTATGGTAGTTTAATTGCTTCGAAAAAAGTAAGGTGGTCAAAGCGCGACTTTTCCAATAGTATGGTGATCATTTATGTAGTTTACCCTTTTTTTATCCACAGTCTGCAGTGGCAGACCCATGAACTTGGCTGGCCTTTGTGCAGACCTGTGAACCCTGGCTGGTCGCGTGGGCAGTGAGCAAGAGGTCGGATTGAAAGTAATGCGCCCTCACCAAATTTTTTTATTTTTTTATTGTTGAGGTCGGATTGCAAGTAATGTGCCTTCACCAAATTTTTTAGGCACCTAAAAGGAGTAAAAAAATTGGACACCTAAAACATATATAATATTTTAGGCACTTATTTTTACATTAAACCGAATGAAAAATATATTTTCATGAATGAGATTAAATTTCGTTCACTCTAACTGACCAATAATATAATTTGTTAAAAACAATTTACTAATAATCTCATTTAATGTTAAAATAAATGTTACATGAAAATGGTATAAATTTGAACGCATATTTATTATATTTTAAACATAATCAAATTTCTGTAACTGTTTTTAGGGTGTTCAAAAATACTCGACTCAGCGACCTGAACCTAAAAAGACAGGTAATTTCCTAAATAAAATTACCCGACCCGGTAATTTTTTCGAGACATGAGCCGGAAGTTTTCCCTTATCGAGTACCCGACCCAAACCGACAATTTTAATATATATATTTTATATTTCAAATTATATTTTTATTTTAAGTTTCTTAATATTTTTACTCCAAAACTAAATTTAAATCACTAGATTCTTTCTATGTTTGTATTATATAGTTTTAAGTTTATTTTTTTTAAATATATTTTTGTGTTTAATATGTATTTTTTTAAATTTTAAAATTAAAAATAAAAAATATACGAATCGAGTATCGGGTACCCGGGTACTCGAGTTTTACGGATACCCGAGAAGCGGGTACCCAAAAATTATGGGCCGGGACACGGGCCGAGCAATGAGGTACCCGGATAAACCGGGTACACGACAATGAATGCCCCTAACTGTCTCCTAGAGATGGGCACGGGTCGGGTTTTTGGCCCACCTGAACCCGACCCGAAAATATATACTTCAAATTCGGACCCGACCCGACCTCATACTTGAAAAAACCCGACCCAACCCGAAAACTATATACTCAAACCCGACATGAGCTATTAAAAAATAATAAATTTTAGGGACTTAATTGTAAACAAATAAATTTTAGGGACCTAAATGTAAAAAACTAATTTTAATGACCTCATTGTAAAAAAATATATAAAGAGTGTGCATTATTGTGAATATCCCTAAAAAAATTTAAGGAAAAATTACACTATTAGTCTCGGTCGGATTTTTTCCACCCTAAACCTAAACCCGACCCGACTTTACCCCTTAAGAAAACCCGACCCGAACCCGAATTTTCTATGAAAATATCCGAACCGATTGGGCCGGGTTAGGTCGGGTAAAATGCCCATCCCTATCGTGTCTCCACATATTTCATATTTTGAATTTGAATTTGAATTTTTATTTCATTTTATATTGAAACGATAATAATTAATTAGATTAAAGGAAAATATAAAAGAAATTTATATTAATTTACACAATTTTAGAAGTATAATTTAAAATCAAACTCATTTCAAGAAATTTAAACTACCTGTTTTGCCTTTATTTCTTTAGTTTGGAATTAGAAATATAGTATTTATATATTGTTTCTAGAAATACATGGATCTGTTTGACAATTAATGGATAGTTGATAGCAGATAGTGAATTACATTAGCTGATAGCTATTTGCATTAGCTGATTTGACTAACGGATTGTATTAGCTGATTGTATAAAAGTGTTTGGTAAAATTAATTGATAGCTAATAGCTGTTAGATTATTTAAACAAGCAAAATGACATATAAGGACATGATTATATTCAATACTTGTTTGAATAGTTTATTAGTTATCAATATTTTGTATCTAATTAACATTAGTTAGATCTATAAAATTATTTTTAATATAACTTTTTTAAACATATTCGAATGATTTATATATTAATTTATTATTTATATAATTATTTTAATATAATTTAATTAATAAATAAATTTAAATACACATATAAATATGTGATAATAAAAAGAAAAAAGTAAATAGGATTATCTTATAAATAGGGTGAGAAAATATTTAATTTAGGTTATTTTAAGATTTTTGGTATCTGGTAAGGATAAAAGAGTCTTTACAACTCTAATATTAAACCACTAATTTCAAAAAACTCTTATTATGAGTTTTTTTTTCAAAATTAGCGGTTTCACTCCAATCCTCTCTTTCAATCCGCTCACTACAAGAAAATGCATTTTTAGTGACATTGAAAATAGTCACAAAAAGTGTTAAATTTAGTCACTGAAATTTATAGTGACTATTTTTCTAATTCGTCACCAGTCGTCACTAATAACTCCGTCACTATTATATTAGTGACAACTTTCATGATTTCGTCACAATAGTTATATTTTTTATGACCACACTATTTGACACAAAAGATTATTAATAGTGACTAAAATTTAGACACTAATGTTATTCTTATTAGTGACAAACATTCTATCACAAATACATATTTAAATAGTGTCCAAAATATGTCGTCACTGTCAATAATAAAAAAGTAATTATATTTTTAATTGTAACCATTTATTTAGGATTTAAACTAATGACTAATTGTCCCTGAAATTTAATGGAGCTTTTGCATTTTAGTCAGCAAACTTTTTCATTATATCACTGAAATTTTAATTATAGATGATGTAGCATATTTAAATATCAATTTTTAGTAAATAAATGTAATGTCTGGTTTCAAGAAGGATCGAACCTGGAACCTTTAGGGCGAGAATGCAATACTTATCCACTAGACTAGGCAAGAAATTTAATATTATTTTGAAAGAAAAATAATATTTAGGTTTAATTGTAATTGAAGTTAATTTTAATTATTTTAAAAATATTTATTAATTATAACACTAATTATTATAATAATAATTTAAATAATTTTTCTATGGGTTCTTATACGAAGTACGTATGTTGAAGAAACTATTTAGATTTTTTTTAAGAAAAAACTAATTAAATTGGAATATATCTTTTAAAATTTTAAAAATAATCTATCATAGATTATGCTAAAATCACATAGTAGTCTTTGTACTCTAATTTGGTCACTTTAAATTTCTATAATTTTTAAATTTTGAATTTTCGATCCTGACATCGATGGTAGTATTTAAATATGTTAAGTAAAATTTTCATTTTAGCTAATATGTTAAGTAAAAAAAATTTATCATAGATTATGCTAAAATCACATAGTAGTCTTTGTACTCTAGTTTGGTCACTTTAAATTTCTATACTTTTTAAATTTTGAATTTTCGATCCTGACATCGATGGTAGTATTTAAATATGTTAAGTAAAATTTTCATTTTAGCTAATTTGGTATACATAAGTTGCTTATTTAATTTTTGTTCTTTAATTTGATCATTCTTAGTCCTTGTAATTTAGTCATATTGACGGTGTCCCGTGAGGATTAGGATTAAAATTTTAAAATTTGAAAAATATGGGGACTAAAGTTTATCAAAATAGATCGACTAAAACAACAATTTACACATAGTATAGACTATTGAAATATTTTACCTTTTGACAAACTAGTTTATAATAACTTTAATTTTTATAATTATAAAAATAAATTTATCATTGTGACAATGTCTAATTTGTCATTACTTTTATTTTTTTATTGGTGACAAAATTTATCACAACAAAAAGTGAAACTTTAAGTGACAAGTAATTTCATTGTAACAACAAATATCAAATAATAGTGACCACTTCACATATCGTCACTATCATGTGTCAAAGTTTAGTGACAATGAACTTTGTATCACAATTATTTACTTATAGTGAGAATTCATTTGTGAAAAGTGTAATCGTTACAATTACTATTGTTACAGTGACCAAATACAAAGATGTCACAATTACTTATACTAATAGTGTCGTACAAAAAATTTGTCACAAAAAGCTAATATTTGTGACAAAATTATTCCTAGTCACTATCAATTTGTCACTAAAAACTAATATTGTTGTAGTGGCTGTTCACCAAACAACAATATTAACAGATTTGACTGGTCAAACCTCTAATTATGCCTCAAACCTCTAATTTTTGCTCAAACATCTCTTTACCAAACAGGACCATTATATATATATTGGTGTGATTATAATATAATATTTATTCATAAATTTTAATTTTTTAATTATTATATGTATCGTGCAGAGCTCAAATCACTTAAAAATAAAAATATTTCTTTTTTTTACTAGAACTAACTGATGGTTAAACCGTTTATTAATTTTATTGATAGTTTAGTAATGTTTTTCTTATAACGTGCATATTAATTACTTGTTATTTGAATATTTTGTTTAAATTTTCGTTTGTAAAGGCAATTACTACTTAATGTTATTGTGGTAAAAAATTATGAAATTTTGACTTTTTACTTTATTGTCATTGAGTTAAGAGGAAGTAATATTTATTTCACATTTAAGTCCTGTTAAATGTTCATTTATTATTAACGTTAAAAATTGAACAAATATTATTATGAGACAAATTTTCAAATAAAATCCATTCACTAAGTTATGTGTTTGTCCATGAGCCATCATTTTTAGACGTAGCTTTTTATATTGTGTGTTAATGTTATTTATTTTTTATTGTCCATAATATTATTTATTTATTTATTATATGTCTGATATGTTTGGTTAAATTTTCAATAACTTTTTTATTTGTCTTATTTTATTTTTAAGTCTTAATTTGTGCATTACGATAATTTTAAAATAAAGTGTTCTAATTAGTTTATTTTTTTATTTTTCAAACTTCTGAATATTTTCTATTTATTCAATTAAACTAATTGTTGTTATTAGTTTAAAAATCATTATTATTAATGGACATGTATTTTAACAAAAAAAAATATTTAGGGTAAACAATATTATTAGTCACTAAATTATTCATGCTTTTCAGTTTTGATCATTAAACTATTATTTTTGACAAAATTATCACTAATGTTGTGTTTTCTTTTCCTATTTTAGTCACACAACGTAAAAAAAACTCACAAAATAACAATATTTTAGTGACCAAAACAAGAGAGAAGCAATAGATTGGTGACCAAAACAAGAAACAAAAGTAAAATCAATGACCAAAATAAGGGGAAAAAAGTAATATTAGTAATGATTTTGCACAAAAATAATAGTTTGGTGACCAAAGCAGAAAATCGAGAATAGCTTACTGTTTACCCGAATATTGATTCATTATAATCTGTTAAACATTATACCAATTGATACTATTATGTTGGGACATGAAGATATTAACAAATACCATACCATGAAGTAATTTGAAGTGGCCAATTAGCCATGACCGGCCTCTGTTTTCCGTACATCAAAAAACTAATATATTAATAAAACATAATTGAAATAAAGCTTAATGAGGACATGATTTTATATCAAACAATGCAAGCATACAAATTTATACCCAACAAAGCAATATGCAAAGTTTTTCCAAGAAAAACTGGTTAATCAAAACACCCGTGGCTTTGCAACAATAGTTGAATGCTTGAGGATATGCAAGCTGAACTGCCCTCCTTTCTCCGATGTATCGAGCTTCGACTGTCCCTTAGGAGGCGATAGCTGGAAGTTCTGCACCAAACGTCCCAACGTGATCCCCAGGATCGGCAGTGCAAGAATAATCCCCGGACAGCTCCTCCTCCCGACACCGAACGGAAGATACCTGAAGTCATTCCCATTTGCCTCCACCTTCGATTCCTCCTCCAAGAACCTCTCGGGCCTGAACTCTTCCGGGTTCTTCCATTGTGCCGGGTTGTTCGCCAACCACCATGCGTTCACAAGGATCTTGCTCTCTGCAGGGATGTCGTACCCTGCTAGCTTCGCGTCGTGGAGGTTCATGTGCGGGACCAACAGAGGGATGGCCATTCGGAGCCTCAGAGTCTCCTTGATCACCGCCTGCAGATACGGGAGCTTATGCATGTCGGGTTCGGTAACCTGCACGCCGGCTCCTAGCACAGTGTCGATCTCGTCGCGGACTTTCTGCTGGATCTCGGGATGGTTCACAAGCTCGGCAATGCCCCATTCAATTGACCATAAGGTTGTTTCAATGGCTGCATCACAATGAGATTGCTTGAGTTAATAAAAATGCTTTTATTGTATCAGGTGTCTGTCTACTATTGCTGAGTTGAACCAATTTGCCATAAGAAAATCAATTTTTATATCACACTGAAAAATTCAAAGTTGTACAAAAACATGAAGGATTATTTTATCATCATCCAAAAAACCCCAATGAAACATTCCCACTTATGCACAGGACCAAATTGGGTTTTTCTTAATACATTCCATTAAATGAAATTTTATACTATAACAAGATCAAATCAAAGATTTTTAGCAAAATAGGCCCTTTTTATATTTCTGGAGAGACAGAACACCACCTGCTTATTATGTTTTTGGTAAAAAGGATTGACAAAAGTGTACCTAAAAGTTTTGGTGAGTAGGTAATTGGTAATAAGTCCAAGATTTTGACTTTTTTTTGTTTGTTTAAACACCGAAATTTAATTTATTGGTCAACTAATTCAAATCAGATTTTGTATAGGCTCGTTTTGAACTCTTCCTCCCAATTTAATTTTCTTCGTTCACAATGTCAGAATTCGAACTGCTAGGCCTAAAACTTCGTCCCGCTAACTAGTTGTTGGTCAAGATTTCGAACTTTTACCAAATGAATTCAAATCTAAAAGCAACCCAATTTTCAAATCTATCTGCACATAAACCAAAGAAGAACTTAGGATTCTTACCAGCAACATTGATGTTCTCAACAATGTAAAGAACATTGTCTTCATTGATCTCTCCCTTCTGCTGAGCATCAAGAATGTGATCAATGGCACATTTCAGAGCATTGTTGTCACTTCTCTTTGTGCTTGCAAGTTTCCTGCAAAGATTTACATTCCCCATATACTTCAGTTCTGGTTTTGATAATCGAGGGAGCAAAATTCCACATGACTTGAAAAAATCAAATTTTTTGAAATCGAAAAAAACTTACTTCCTCTCCTCAAGGAAATAGTCCTTGAAAAGCTGCAATCTCATCTCCTTCACTTCCTTGCACAACTTCAAATACCCTCTCAAGAAAGGCCTCAAAATGGGGATAAAATCACCATAGTTGTACTCAAAACTCTGTGCCAATCTACTCCTCTCTCCATTCAAAGCCTTGAGCTTAACAAACAAAGGATCGTCCTCGCTTTCGAACCGTCTGTCGAACATGATCCTGTACATGTTATTGTACATCATCAGCTGCAGTCTCTTCCTCAAAACGATCCCGTTTGTCGCCGCCTCCGGGTTCTTTCTTACATCCTCCACGACACTGGCGGCCTCGGCCTCCCATCCGTGTCGGTACTGCTGGACGACCTTGTTGGTGAAGAAAGGGACGGTCATGATCCTCCTCATCTTGCGCCAGTGCTCGCCGTAGACCGTGAAAACCATGTCCTGTCCTTTTCCCGTAAAGATGTCGAACACGACATTCCTCGTCCTGGAACCGAACTCGACTCCCTGGGTGTGCAGGACTTCTTTGGCCAGCTCCGGGGAGGAAACGACCACGAGGTTGCGTTGTCCCATGCGGAGCAAGAAGATGTCACCGAACTTCTTGGCTAAGTCGGTGAGGTTGCGGTGGTTCAAGTCATCGCCGACTTGGAGCCAGTTGCCGAAGATGGGAACGGGGATAGGGCCTGGAGGGAGTTTGTAACGCTTGCCACGGAGTTTGGCGACTAAGATGGCGAAGATGATGGTAAAGAAGAGGGAGATGAGAACTTTCTCTAGGAGGAGGAGGTCCATGGTGGTTGGGGGGTGTGGAGGATTGGTGGTGGAGTGGAGTTTTATAGAGGATGAAGGTTAGGTTGGCGATTAGTGCGGTGGGGGGAAGAAGAGTGGTGGAAGTGAGATGGGGTAGGTGGAGGTGGTAGGTGGAGGCGAAGAGGATGTTGGCACGCTATTCATATAAAAAAAATACATGTTGAAATTAAAAACAAATGTGGGGTATGATTGTGGTTTTAGCGTTTTTAAGATTTAAAATATCACTTAATAAATAATTTAGTGAAAAAAACCGATGATTATCATAGGAAATTTAGATTTTATTACCTTGTTTGTAATGTGTGTTTTATTAAAAGAATTAAAAATATGTATAACAACTATTTAAAATATAATGATATTATTAAGCCTCAAAATGTGATTATTGTTGTAAATAAAATAAAAAAGAATAAGAACAAAGAACAGGAAGAACAAAAAATGAGAGAAAGAGAGAGATTTGTATTATTCTCAAATATGCAATTGTATGTACAATGCCTTCAGTAAATCATCTATTTATAGGCATAAGAAGTACATAATACATTAAACTCTCAATGATAAAGTTATTATCATGATAGACATCCACATAGATAAATATTCATAACACTCCCTTAGATGTCTATGAAGATAATTTGCCTCGCTAAAACCTTACTAAGATAAAACCCAATGGGAAAAACAATTCTTTGGTGAAGGAAAAAGAGTACACACATCTTTGATACGCATAACATGTTGCCTCATTAAAAACCTTACCAGGAAAACTCATTGTGACAAAACCTCGGTTAAGGGAAAAAGAGTGCAACGCGTATTTACTCCCCCTCATAAAAATACCACATGGGATCTTTGATTATTCATAATTCAATCTTGAATACTATTTTCTAAAGATCGTGAGGGATACAACTTTGGAGTAATATGTTTCATAATGTATCCACATTTCAATTGAGATATGCATCTTGCATTATCTCTACACAAAATAGTTTCGTATCATATCTTATAAAAATAAATCTATATATCTTTTAGATATGTTGGGTTAATGGTCTTAGCCAAACATATTTTTGACTTGCCTCGTGCATAACAATTCCTTTAAACAACACAAGAACTTCATGTTCTTTAATAAGCGAAATTTAATTAATTCCTTTAAGAATGAGCACCACGAGAACTCCAGGTTCTTTTAATACATGTACATGTAAATCTCAATAATGTCTGCATCATTATTGATCACGATGGTCTAACCGATTATGTCAACTACATACGTGTGTATATATATTTATGAATTTGGTAAACTTTTAGTTTACCATAACATGTGATTCAATTTCACACGTACATGTCTAATACAACCATCAAAATTGTTCCATTGAATAGGAATATATTTAGTTCTTTTGGAGCTTTCAATGAAAATTATCTTTTGTAGCAATATATACTCTTCTAGAGCTTTCCACTGACTTTTGGCTACCAAAACTTACATCCACATTGACTTATTTCAAATGCCAATTAATAACATATGTTATCTATAATTCCAAAAAAAAAATTTTACGAACTCGTATTGCTCTTTTAAAATTTTCACTTCTAGTAGTGACGATATTATTACCATTAGCAGTAATTATTGCAATATTCAGAATTCTACACTTTTCATAATGTGCTTTCTCTCAAGAACTTATTGCTCTTTTGGAGCATCAATATTTTTAGTACTTTGAAATATAGTACTCACATTTTCCCCTTGAATTTAAATGAGAAAATATATCTTATGTTTCTACTAAGCATAAATCGTAACCATAAATTGTATTTAATAAGTAATCATGTTAAACAAAATTAATAAATATCATAATATATAAATATCAATATTAACATAAATATAAATATAAAACGTAAATAATTAATGTGTAAAGTAAATAAACGTAAAAAAATAAAAAGATAATTATATTTAATAAACGTAAATAATCGTAACCTTAAATACTTATTTGTGATATAAACTTTAAAAATTTAATAGAATTTGTATCTCTCCCTAAATTTAATTTTAACCATGTACTATTGATATTCCTGCTAGCTCTTGCCTTTGTCATCAATACAAAAATAACGCAGATATCATTTAATATATGGCATCACAAAATTATGACGCTTATCAAAATTATCACCACAAAATATTATGAAAACTAAAATTGTTATTTCACACGGAGCACCACACGAAATGATGACACGTGGTGATATTCTGTATTACTTAAATATCATATTTAAATTTATTTTTAATAGACATGTGATATCGCATTATAACATTGCGTGACATCATTTAATATGTGACGTCATAAAATTATTAACTTGATGTGTGCAGGAACGAAGACACTTTATGGTTCGGGGTTGTAGCCCCTTCAAATTTTTTATACTAAAAAATATAATTGAAAATATATCTATTTAGGTCCTCAGTTTTCATTTTTTTTAAATATTGTTCATTTTATTTTTATGGTTAATTATGGTTTATCTTATTTAATTTTGATTCATGACTTGGTCCTTAGATACACAAGGCCACATGATATTAAAGTATGTCAAATGTTTAATGATAAAACAAACAAAATGAATATTAAGACATATATAAGTGATCATCTGTGAACTTTACTCCAAATTTTGTGTATACAAGCTGTGTAAAAAAATATTATACAATTTCTTTTTAAATCTTAAAAATAAATTGCTAAATTATACATTACAACTCTAAATCCTAAATTCTAAACCCTACAACATAAATACACAAACTCTACACAAACTCTAAACCTAAACTTAACAAGTTTTTGTATAAAAGTTTTTAAGGAGCTTGATATCGCTTAAGTAGGTCTCAAGTTCGATGTCTTATGTAAACAAAAAACCACTCTTGAAAAATTCATCTATCAAAGCCAGATGTGTGACACAGATCAATCCAGATTAGTTAAGACAAAGTCATGGATAACTAAAAATGCAACAATTTTTTTCTTATAAGAATATAAATATTAAAAACATGACAAATAAATAAAAATAGATTATAAATGTGAATATAGTAAAGTAGCAGGATCATAATTTGAGGGTGTAAAATAAAATAAAATAAGTGGGGCCAAGATGCATGGAGATTGGATTTGATCCATTGGATCACCTGTAATACTAAAAAGCCGAAACCAACTTGCATGTGCTTCAACTTGTTTTTTTATCGTTTCATCGAATGAAACGTATGGCTAATTGTGGTGGTGGGAGTTTGTCCGATCTTGACTTTGGATGATAGGGGCATCACATGACCGTCGGATCTTGCTTATGGTGTGGTAGGTGATGGTTATGATAGCGTGCGTGATGGCCTTACCTAACCACATTAAATAATTTGCATTTCACCAGATCTGTGTCTGCCAGTGCCAGTGCCACCACACATGCCACTTTTTATTTTAAACTTCCGAAATTCCCATTCTCAAATCTCAATACTACACCGGAACTCTCCACCCTGTTCTAAGTTTCATTCTCTGCAACTGCAATTTCGGAATGATCCACATCAATACCGAGGCTGCGTATCACTTGAATTCCACCATTACGCTATCTATTTGTATGTGTAGTCTAGGGTTTAAATTGTGGTTACCATCGGTGACTGACTCAAAATTTAAGGTTGGGTGGCAAAATATAAATATTTATAGATATAGAAATAAATTTAAAAATAAATTAATTTGTAAAGTAATTTATATATGAGAACAAAGCTAAATTTTTTTTGATAACGATAGTATTTAAGTCGTGTTTATCGTTGTTATGGACATAATAAATATTATTGTAGTTAATGTATGTATCATGATGGTAATTTTTTTAAAAGAAAAATTACGGCTATATGATGCCACTACTGAAGTTGCATACCACTTTTTATGGTTTAGTTTAACATTAATTATGAAAATTACGGTGGAAAAATAATTTTAAAAAGTGTTAGAAAAGTAATTTTGAAAAGTTGGGTTTAAGAATTTAGTGTTTATATTATTGTAGTTGTAGGAAATATATAATGTCAAAAATATTCTTAAAAAAAGTAAAAGTTAATTTAAGAATTAATAAAGATTAAACTTGTTATTTTAAATCTAAACGAGATTTTTAACCCAAAAGTTAAAAAATATATAATTTTTGAATTTAGGTCAATAATAACTTTAAAAAAATGATTTTTCTATCAAAATTTAAGTATATTTTATTTATTATTAGGTGGAGATGTAATTTTCGCCCACCAAACCCAATAAAAAACAACACCGCCTGAATAAGAAGAACGCCTTCCTTTCTTCATTTGACAACGGACGTTGCCGAAAGAGAGGTCCATGACCATGACCTTTACCATTCCCTTGCATCCGCTGCCCTTGTTTTGACAAGTCTAATAAGTTCGGAGTTTTTTGTATCTCTAATCTATCCTATGTAAAATATGTATGAGTTATCTTTATCTTTTATTTCGATTTTGATTTTTATTCTATGTATATCATTTTCAAATTTATTCTAATTTTGTTTTATATGGATCTAACAAACTTGATTATCCGATCCAATATCCGAACATGATAGCCTAAATTTGATATAAAATTCAAAGCAAGCTTATCTGAATTAAAATTGATTCGAATTTTAGCTTGATCAGTATGGACTCGAGTTGATTTTCACTCAAATAAAAAGTAAGTTGAACCGAAAACAATCCGAACAAAAACAACTTAAATTTAATTTATTCTAATCTAATTTGAACCGAATATCGGCCCATTTTTAACATAATAATTGAGGTCAAGGGAACAAATAATTCATTTTTACTAGTATTATCCATTTTTGTAATGCGATAAATAATAAAGTAGTGTATGTTTTATTCAGTTTTTGTATTACAGTACTAGTTAACCATCGACCCTGATTGGTAAAGAGAGGTTTATGTAAAAATTAGAGGTTTGAGACATAATTAGAGGTTTGACCAGTCAAATCCACTAATATTATTGTTTGATGAATAGCGGATTGAAAGAGTGAATTGAGGTGAAACCGCTAATTTTAAAAAAAACTCATAATACGAGCTTTTTGAGATTAGAGGTTTGATATTAGATTTGTAAAGACTCTTTTACCCTTACCAGTTACCAAAAATCTCAAAATAACCTAAGTTAAATATTTTCTCATCCTATTTATAAGCTAATCCTGTCTACTTTTTTTTCTTTTTCTTATCACATATTTATATGTGTATTTTAATTAATTAATTAATTAAATTATATTAAAATAATTATATAAATAATAAATTAATATACAAATCTTTTGAATATGTTTAGAAAAGTTATATTAAAAATAATTTTATAGATCTAATTAATATTAATTAGATACAAAATATTGATAACTAATAAACTATTCAAACAAGTATGGAATATAATCATGTCCTTATATGTCATTTTACTTGTTTAAATAATCTAACAGCTATCAGCTATCAGTTAACTATCAGTTAATTTTACCAAACACTTTTATACAATTAACTAATACAATCCGTTAGTCAAGTCAGCTAATGCAATCAACTATCAACTAATGTAATCTGCTATCCGTTAATTGCCAAACATGGCCATTATCTTTATTTCCTCTTTTAAAAGGCCATCTTCATATTTGATACAACAGAAGACAGTATTTTTATAAGAATATATCAATAATTTATAATTCTACATATAATCAAATTAGATTCATACCTAACTCAACCCAAATTTGCCAAAAATTCAACTAATAATCAACCTGAAATTGACTGATCTAATGTGACCCAGCCTGAAAACAAACAAATTTGATATTAACAAAGTTGAATCTAGCCGATATGATACTGACTTGGTCTGAAACCCAACCGATATGATATTAATTCAACTTGAACCAAATTCTAACAAACTTATCATAGACCTAAACTAAATCTGATCTTAACTAAACTTAAAACGAATATAATTTAAACCTAAAATGACTCTATCTGAATCTGATCTGAACGACTTGATTTCCACCACTGATTTCATTTGTTTTTATTATTGAATTTTAGTTCATTTATGACATTTATTTTCTTTGATTTCCAATTAAGTAAAACTTCCTAAAATGGAAATAAAGAACAAGTCAGCCTGACGGTGTACGGAGGAAGCGTACTAAGAGTTGAATATGAAACAGTAGAATACGTGTTGGATACGCTAGAATGTATGAAAAAAATATTTAGCTTTAATATTTTTTTTTTTTACAAATTATAATTCTAATCCTAATAGGCTAACCCTATCTAGAAAGGAGTGAAAGAGAGACTCTAGAGGAAAAAAAAGGTGCTCTTAATGGATCTAGAGCTCATGACCTAAAAGAAATGAAGGAACAATAATGATCACTTTGGTTAAAGCTTAAGGACTTTTATAGGATCATTGGATCCTATTTTGACCAAACTAGGGCCCAAAATTCGAAATTGCCCAAACTAGCATCTTTCCAGTGAATTCGCCGTAGAAGTACGAGTTTGAATAAAATATTATTTTTAAAAAAAAATTAAACTTGTCGTAAAAGCATGGCAAGTTCTAAATTTTTTTTAAAAAATGTATTTTATTTTAATTAATCACATTAGCAGATGATTAACATATTATAAAATGGAACTCAACGTGATACGTGACAAATTTCAATTAGAATTTAAAAAATCAAACTTTTTTGCTAAAGAATAAAATGAGAAAAGTTTAAACTATAAAAAACCCACTTTATATTTTCAATGTATTGAAGAACAAAAAAAAAATTATTAAAGACCAACTTTTATATTTAGCCCCCTAATTTGCAAAGAAAGATGTTGACATTAGCTATATATAGGCTTATTTAGAGTGTAGGCCTTTATTTCTTATCAATGTGGGATTCTTGGAGTTAAAGGGTTTGCTAATATATTTTAGCTTCAAGAATCACACATTGATAATAAACAAAAAGCTTACTTCCTATCTAGGTTTGTATATAGCTAATGCCAACATCCTTTTTTGCAAATCATAGAGCTAGTTATTAAAGTTAATTTTTAATAGTTCAATTTTTTTATTATTGTTCTTCAATATATTAAAGATGTGAAGTGAATTCTTAATAGTTTATATTTTTAAGTTCGTAAAAAATTTAAGTGAAATTTACTCTGCATCATGACGAGTTTCAATTAGGATTGTGTTAATTATTTGCTAATGTGATTAATTAAAACAAAACACAAAATTTTTTTGGAATTCGTCAATATTTTATCCGAACTCGCCGTGCTTCTACAGTGAGTTCACTTTAAGGGTACTAGTCTGGGCAATTTAAAATTTTGGGCCATAAGTTGGTCAAAATAGGAACCTATAATTCTAAAAAAGTTTTTATCCTTTTGATCAACTAACCAAATATACTTGCTCTTAGCTCTAATATTTTTAAATTCGAAAAATCATTGAGATATTAATAGTCAACTAGTAATAATAAGAGTTGGTTTTAAAATTTTATTACACGAAAAAATATATTTTTGTTGTGGCATTTCAGACTTGCAAGTTGCAAACATGAATTCCACACAATTCATCAATGGCGTAATCTAACCCAAAATTTTAGAAAATTATCCTTTGACATATTGGAATTTTTTAAAATATCGTTAGGTTCTTAAATATTTAAAAATTGTAATTATTTTCTTAAAATTTTAAAACTTTTTATTAATATATAGTTATATGTTGAAGAAACACCATTAAAACATTTACCGTCAAAGTTTATTGTGTATAATATATATAATTAATTGAAAAAAATCTTTATGTGATTCCGAAATTGAGTTTCAAAATCTATTATCGTCGTCCATCCATCGATCTGTAGTATTTTCTACTTAAATAATATTTATTTAAAAAATTTCTTCAAAATCCAATAATTTTGTGTATGGTTGAGATAAAACAAAAAAAAAGGTTAGAAATAAAAAATTTATATTAAAATAACAATTATGTTATTGATTCTTTGAAAAGGTCAAAATACACCTTTTTTTTTATCGAGCCAGAGCCAAAGTCTACTCCTAGGCTTTGGGTTAGGCGATCCAAGTGACAAGGACGTTATCTTTTTTAATTTATACGATGAAACTGTATTTTAATACTTGAAAATTAATAATCAAATTCAAATATTTCTGGCACAATTTCTAAATCTTTTACGGTGTTTTTTTTATAAAAAAAATAAGGGTAAACTACTGTGCAGGTCCCTTATGTTTTACAAGTGTACAGAGTTAGTCACCACTTTTGAAAAGTGCATATTAGTAGTCCTTCACGTTTTCGATGTGTAAAGAGTTAGTCACTCCGCCGTTAGACTCCGTTAGAGACCTAACGGATTGCTGATGTGGCTTAGTTAATTTAAATCAATATACACGTGTTTTTCCACGTGGATTATTACGTGGAACCTTCCCCTAACATTATAAAATCCCCAATTTGTATAACCCTAACCCTAAACATTCTCTGTAAAATTAGATTTAGAAGAAGAAGAAGAAGAAGAAGAAGACCATGGGAAAGAATCCCCTGGGAACAACTGTTTTAATGTAGAAATTGGGGATTTTGTATAACCCTAACCCTAAACATTCTCTGTAAAACCAGCTTTAAAACCAATCACCACTATTCGATTATGCAGAAAAAAGAAAACCATGGGAAAGCAAGCACCTTGAGTACAACTTGGGCTTCATATGGAGTAATGACAGTGATGTCAACAACATAAGGAACAACTGCTGGAAGGGAAACAAAAACAATAATCAAAAGTTAAAAACAAAAAAAGGGTAATCTTTTTCCATAATGTAGTGAAGCAGGAAACTCACTTTTCTCCTCTTTCTTCTTCTTCTCAGGCCTTGGTTCTGCTGGACTTGGTTTTCCCAGACCTTGGGGCCATTTTTTTGTTAAATGAAACAATGAGAATGGGAGTTAATGAATGGGAATTGAATAAAAGAGGGGGAGAAGTGAGAAGAGATAAGATAAGGGTGTGTGCTTGAGAGCAATCCTAATGGATTTGTGGGCAATCCTGGCCTCTCCTTGTTGCTAAAAAGCCTGATTTTTTAGCTTATTTCCTGACTATTGATCTCCTTTTTTTTATATTCATATCATTTTCAGCTGTGCATTTGGGACAAAAAACAAAGTTGGTGGGGGGTCAATGGGCAATGGCCACTGGCCGAAGCAAATATGGCCGTCGAAACTAATTTGGGTACGTGGACGACAGCTGCTGGATTTTTCCTACTTTTTTGTTTTTTCATTTGTTCGGGCCTTTTTCATTCATTTTTCTTATTCCTCCATTTTCTATCATTTTGTTTCTCCACTTAATTGTTTCCCATGGTCTTCTTCTTCTTCTTCTTCTTCTTCTTCTAAATCTAATTTTACAGAGAATGTTTAGGGTTAGGGTTATACAAATTGGGGATTTTATAATGTTAGGGGAAGGTTCCACGTAATAATCCACGTGGAAAAATACGTGTATATTGATTTAAATTAACTAAGCCACATCAGCAATCCGTTAGGTCTCTAACGGAGTCTAACGGCGGAGTGACTAACTCTTTACACATCGAAAACGTGAAGGACTACTAATATGCACTTTTCAAAAGTGGTGACTAACTCTGTACACTTGTAAAACATAAGGGACCTGCACAGTAGTTTACCCAAAAAATAAAACTGAATTTCATCAAACAAAGGAGGGATTACAAAGCATAAAAACACTCTACACTAGTACTGTAAACGAGCCGAGTCGAGCTCGAGTAGTTTTGAGCTCGACTTAGCTCGTTAAGAACTTGAGCCGAATTTGAGCTTGAGTCGAAATGCTGAGCTCAACTCGACTCATTAAGAACTCGAGCCGAGTGTTGCGTTGTGTGGTGTACTATAAATGATACGCAAATAATACAAGTATACACGTCGAAACAAGTAGTAAAGTGATGAGTGAGAATCGCCTCCACAGGGATTGAAGGTATTTCAAGTCAAGTTTAAGCACACAAAATACAAACTGAATATGAATGTGATAGCAAGTGAGAAAATGTTAGAAATGTTGTAGCAAAAGCAATTAAATAAAACTGAAGTGAACTGAATAAGCTGCAAGGTCCTCAATTGTATGCGAAACTCTCTATTGGGAATGAAAGACTGGGTTTGCTAAGGACTTCTACGTCTAGTTCTAATGTTTATCTAACACCTTTCAGCTCAAACTATGCTCGACAGGGTTTCTTATAGTGTTTCTAAACTATCTCTAGCAAGAAACCTGACAACCAGAATGCTACGGCAATACCTCTCAGCGTGAACCCTAGCAAGCTACTTATCGTTTTCGTGCTACCCTTTTTAGTCGTTGAAACTCTATCTTTATCTCTAAGGTGAGTTAGAGTTGTGCCTCTCAGCAGCCAACCCCCTTGTCTACGTGGATCTAAGCCTAGCTCTCTCGACCACTAAGTTAATCTAACACTTAAGTAAAGGCTAACTCTCGAAAGCTCTTACAAACTTAAGGCAATAAAACAGTAGACAAAGTATATGAAATTAGAAACATGCTAAACATTTATTAAAAACTAAAACAAATCATCCGTAATAAATCCAAGTCATCTAAAGTTAGTTCATGTTTGAGTATAAATCATCCATCATCATTCGTCCTAAACAACTCATTTTTTAAAATTAAAAGAGTTAAAGCAAACAACAAAGAAAAAGAAAATCTATTTGTCTGTCTACTTTATCTATTTTAATACTATATGTGTGTGATTATCATTAGGTATTTTTACATATTAGTGATACATATATAATACTAGTTATGTTATTATCCCTTAAAAATAACCTGAATACTATTAGTATATTACATCACTTCCTTTATGTTATCTTAGTATTATCACTATTATTATATATTATTAATATTATTATTATTAAACTCAAATCAGAAAAAAAAAACAAAAATTATAAACTACATTAATTTAAACAAAAATTATATATATATATATATATATATATATATATATATATATATATATATATATATATATATATATATATATAAAAGGCCACTTATGTTATTATAAGGCTAGTCCATTAACATACAAAGCCCAAAAATATTATACATAGCTTGGCCCAATAAGGCCCAAATCCTAAAACCTAAATTTGATAACACAAGAAAAACCCTAATTGTTTTGTTTGTTGCGTCGCAGCATCTCAGCCGTCGGATCTAACTTAGATCTAATGGTCCAGATTGCACCAGGAGGAGACCTTTGGATCCCCTACGCGTAACACGCGCGACCTTCCATCTTTCCCACTCGCGCGTAGAGCTCACCGCCCGACGCTTCGGTTACCCTCACTTGTGCGTGCACCACACGCCCATGTCTGTTGCTCTTTCGGTTCGCCTCCACGTTGGCAAGGAAAACCAACGGCCGGGCACAACATCGTCCATTTCTCCGCCACGTCGACTCAGACCACTAAAAGCCTTATTGCATGTCGTTTCACCCTCTGGTCCCCCCTCGCGATCAGCCGCGTCATGCAAGAGAACAAAAAAGACAATGTCAAATTTGCTACCAACAAATTTAGGGGATTAGTCGACATAATCAGAAACGTATATGAATCGGGACAAAAATAAAGCATCCAATAGGGAATTTCCATGTAATTTTCTATTTTTAAATGACATGTAATATCAGGGTATAAATAGCCAGACCCTAAACGATTGTAAGGGATGAGGGAAAATTGAAAGCAATAGAAACAAAGAGCAAAAGCTTTTGGAGGTAATACCTCGTATTTGTTTTCATTTCTTACATAGCATATACACGAAAAAGTTAGGGTTTAGTTTTTACCTTCACCGTTTCGGCTGTGTCTGATTGTTTTCCTTCAACCGTTGATAAGCCTCTCGTCCCCTTTCTCGGCCGTGCATGGTGATTCGGTAGAAAAAAATAATAAAAAAGAATTCTTGTTTCTTATGGTAAAAGAGTTCTTTGTTTTTATTTCTTTCAAAATAAAAGAGGAGATGTTGTTTTCAAAGAGTTAGGTGCTGGTTTGGTTCTAAACATAAAAATGAGGTTTTTTTAGAGTGTTTGGGTTTCGCCCGCCACCGGCTAGCGACGGTCGACGCGACGAAATCCAGTGTCGAGAGAACGAGAGGGTGTCTGAGAATTTAAAGGTTTTAGCAAAAAGGATTCGAAATGATTTAAACACACCTTTTATATTGTTTTAACGATTTAAAATTGGTATAGTCCCCTTATAAGCCTTTCCGCGTCGCGCTATTTACGGGCACAAAAATTTTTATGTCTTAAAATCACGTTCATGATCCTTGGAGTTTTAAAAAGTTTTACAATGTCGTCTTGGAGTCGATTTGCAATGGCCTAATCCCTCGTCTGCCCTATAATTTTTGTTTCGTTCTATTTTAGCCCCTTTCCAGTATCCCCTTCTCCCATTGCATGCATTTTTTTCCAGCATGTATCTTGTTGTTGTTTATGTTTTATTTTGTTGGATCTGTGGTTTATGATATACATGATATGTGGCTTGTTAGGGGTAGTTTGCGGTAGGAGGATGTCATGTGTTGCTATGTTAAGTAATATATATATACATGATTTTATATAATATATTGTTTTTATGTGATATAATAATTTTTCTCCTACAATATATATAGTCCTATTATAATACATCGTTTTTATGTAATATATATGTTCTTTGTATAATGCATAGGTTTTATATACTATATGATATTTTTTTAATACATAATGCATGTGTAATATATGATATAGGATAAGATATAAAGTTTAGTAACACACATAATGTATAGCTTTAATAAACACGTGTATAGTATAAAATATAGTTTTTTAGTAGAATATATAACCTAACATTTCCTTTTTATTAAATACGATATAACATATAATTTTTATGTACAACGTATATACTATAAAGTTCAATATGAATATACGTCCCTTTTTTACGTATACTATAGTTCTATTTAATGGGCATGACACATAGTTTTTATGGTATATACAATATAGTTTCGAATGTATATAATATGTTTTTGTAGGTATAGTTGTAGTCTTTGGTAAGCATGTGTTTCCTAGTATGCCTTGTTTTTGGGCTTGGGCTTTTTTTTAGTGTAGGTGGGTTGTGGGTTTATTAGGCTAATTTTAGATTAGGGTTAGGCATGGTTAATTTAATCAATTTAAGTCGTGTGCTTGTCTCATAGGGGCACGATCTCTAAATTAATTAAATTAACTTAGGTCTAGTTTTTTTACAATCGTAGTTAGATTTAGGTTCGAACTAGCTTAATTAATTTAAATCTATCATTGACTCATTGGGATGAATGTTAAATTCATTAAAGTTAGTTGATGAGCTCTTAATTACCTTTTAGGATAAAATTGACATTGGGCATAGATGGACAATTTAAATTAAAAACATGATTAATTAATTTGATTCGTTTTAAATAGTGTACCTAGCTCATTGGTATACTAGTTTAAAATTGATCAATTTAATTACTATGTTGCGAGATAATTTATAATTTATTAGAGTCTTCTAGTTTTTAGGGCATAATTAATTTAGGGTTAATATTAGGCTCACTTAGTTAATAATTAGACCTCTAATTGAACTTCTATAACTTGGGCCTTCTTAGGTTAGAACCTCGGGTGGGTTTTTTGTGTGTTTGTTTTAAAGCCTTTTGTTTGTCATCCTTTGATTGTCATTCATGTGACCCTTTATCCCGATTGTATATTAATTAATTTAAACCATACAAAAGGGAGGTATCTATTAATCCCGACATTTGTGTCGTAATAGTCCTAACTCAATGGATGTTGACCAAATATTTGGGTTAATCCTTACCGTCTCAAGGTAAACGATAGTTAAAAAAGGGACAATGTCATAACAACATTCCTAAATGCTTGCATCATGCATAAATGTGACGTACGAGAGTCGAACCATAAATTAACATGACATTCAAACTTATATGATGTCGGTTTAATCTATGGTCCGATGTATCGTCATCCTTATTAATTAAATGCCTAATTAATTCCAAAGCACCGATTTGATAAAACTCGTACAATTAGAGTCAATTTTCAATTAAGAACGCCTAATTAAATTCACTTTAAATATTAAATAATTTCCATCGATTAAAAGCAACAAATATTTTGGTACCGATTTTCGGGCGTGATGGGGTGTTAATCCTTCTCCACACGTAACCAACTCCCGAACCCTTTTTCAAAACGAATCTCTGGTTTTATGGTGTCCGACCTACCTAAGGGGCCGGTGGCGACTCCAAGTTTTTTGAAACTCGAATTTCAAAAAGAAATTCCCCTTTTAAACAAATCTTTTCAAAAGCGGGATAATTTAAAGGTTTTTTAAATAAAAAACGTCGCTACAACATGACGACTCCGCTGGGGACTATACTTTGTTTTTTACAAAACAAAAAGAGAGTTAAGCCAAGAAAAATATTTTTTGCTTTTAATGATGAAAATTGTTGAAATTTAATTTGACTTTAAAGAGGTTGATTCTTTTTTGAAAAATGACTTAGATTGTACATGCTTTGATAATTGGTGATCTTCTAATTAATTTTTCATTTGATTTCTAAGGAATCACCGACATGTGTTGCATCATGATCATCAAGCTCTATACTCGAGCTCCGTCCCTTAAGTGGTAGTGAAACACCATATACCCACATGAGTATCCCTCAACAGGTCGGTAATTTACTTCCAGAATCCACGCCTTTGACACGTGAGCAGCCCTCCACGTCATTAGGTCATGCTTTCCGTCGAATCGAAACCAATTCACAAGCTTGTAATAGGCCAGAATTGGGGTTCTTGTTGCGTTAGTAGGTAATAAGATAGGTTTGGGTACCCTTGTTTAAAACCGAACCCATGTGTGAGAATCTAAAAAGCCTACCCTGTTAGAGCCATGCGGATAATCGTAAAACTAGAATTCATGTTGTTAGGGTTCTTATCGGTCTTGTTATGGTTAATTGCTTCTTTCCTTGCGATAAATTTTGTCCATTTAGTTATTTACTTTATTACTAACACATTTCTTTCTTGGTGTTATTTTGCTTATTTTATTTATTTGTTCTGCATATTCATAGCATCTTTATATGAAATGTTGATTCGAGAATAATCCAAAATTGAAGGTTTTCGTAATGGGAGAAGTAGTCAATAATAACGAGTTAAAGAATTTCGAAGATCAAAAGTGATTAGGGGTCAAACTAAGATAAAGAAGACAACGTTTCATGTGACTATGTGTCAAAGCCAGCCAATTTAGTGAGCATTGACCAAGTTGAAGATCCAAGTTGATCGATTTTATTTCAAGCCCCTAAAAGTTGAGTCGTTTGATAGCCTAAGTAAGGAAAACAAAGTGTACCTCAATGTATCCAAGCCTTAGCACAAATAGCCATGGATTTTCCTGAATGCGTTGATTTCAGAGAAAGAAGATCCTATGAATACATAGCCCACTAAACATCGATAAAATTTAAATTGAAAACATCGATAAACAATTTAAATTGTTACAAAGGAGCTCCATATTAAGTTAAAACATTTAAACATTTGATTTGATTAATACAATTTCAGAAGAAGGATTTATAGACTCGACCATGCAAGGTCCTATGAATACATAGCCCACTAAACACAAGTACCGTACTCTGAAAAACACCATGTGCTGGAATCCTAAATTGATAGTGCTCCTCGATCCCACAATCAAACTATGCACGGATACAACGATTCCGAGCGATGAGCTTACAAAGCTCAGTGGTACACATATACTCCACTATACTTCATGCTAATCATAAACATAAGCATGCAAGCTAGTACAAGGAATAAGGGAAGATAAATAAACATTTGACGCTACCACTAGTTGCCTAAACACATGCTCTCAACATAGAAAAACAACATACATGGCCCAACCATACTCGAGATCCCACCGGATCCAGTGAGCAAACACACAAAGTCATAACCACAAACATGGAGTGAGGCTCGGTGTCACACAGCCTTGGGAACGTACACTCTGAGTGAAGCCTGGTGTCATACAACCTTCAGAACATACACTCTCTCTTAGGGTGAGGCTCGGTATCACACAGCCTCAGAAACGTACACTCATACTCAACATCTCTCCTCGAGTATCATCGGATGAGGCCTGGTGTCACACAGCCTCGGGATCTTACATCCGGAATCTCATCAACTTGTGTTGCAACACTCTCACTGGGCATCTAGATCTCACCAATCAAATGAATCAACCACAAAAATGCCTTTACATGGCATGTAACTACACACGATCCACCGAGGATCTCCAAGATTGCTATATAAACAAGTCGCTCGACATTAATTAAGTTATATCTTGCTATATTCGTATATGCGGTTAAATTTTCAATTTTTTAGTTTTACTAGTTATTTACCTCATTAGGGGCCCATTAGACCTAACCTTCGAATTATAGGTCATTTACTAGAACTAGCCTTACTACCACGAAATTCTACCTATTATACTGAAAAACCAAGAAAACCAGTTGCTAACCAAGAAAACCAATTGGTGACCAAGAAAAAGAAAACAAGTTGGTGACCAAGAAAAAGAAAACATGTTGGTGACCACGTAAACGGGTTGGTGACCAAGAAAACCAGTTTCCATCCTTAACTTGCATTACGAGCTTACGAAGCTTATTCGATCCCTAAATCTTATGAGATTCATTAAAATTGGTTTACTACAGTATTTAATCAATTAATATTAATTACCGGCTTTATACTCATTTATTCGCATATAACCTTTATTCATCTATTATACAGTTTTCTATCAAATCACGCCAGCCCATTCAACAAGCATACAAAATGTCACCTTTATCTCAATCAATTCAACAATCATCAATTAATCATACTTGCATCACAAACGACCATACACGGTCTCTAAAGCCTCTAGCAGTCCCATTATATTTGTAACATCATCATGCATCTCAAAATATCGAGTCATATACAATTGGTCTCTACTCAAGCTTATCTATCATCAACCTATTTTGCAACCTCTAACAAGAAATGCAATTACGCTTATGATGCTCGTGAAGCAACATGAGTACGATGTGTACTTACCTTAAGCGAGAATCTCGAACCTAAGCTTCTACTCATTTTTCTCCCACTTTCACCAAACCTCAAGCTTGCAAAAGACCTCCAACCCTTTTCCACTTGCCACACAAACATGAAATTCGAATCAAAACATGGATTAAAGATCATGTAGTAGTTTGTTACAAACCTACAACCTTAAGATCAAGAGAAATCTTCCTAAAGCCTTAAACTTCCCAAAAACCCATTTACGAGAATCTTACCCTTTTTCCACAATGATGCACTTTTCTTGAAGCTTGAGAGATGGAGATTAACATATTTGAATCTTGGACATTGAGTGGAAGAAATGATTGGTAAAGTTTGGATTTTTAACCTTGGTGGGTATGGGGTTTTGAGATGAAAGATGAAAGGAGGTGGTAAAGGAGAAAAAAGAATGATATCCCAACCCACACCCCTTCCCCCTATAAATCACGTGAACTCAAGGGTAAGGAGGGTGATCAGCCAATACTTTTTACTAGGGGATATTCGCCTCTTAAAACCTCCAACTTTCACCCTTATTACATTTTGTTCACTTCCTAAGCCCAAACAACCCAATTCTCATCCATTAAAGCCCAAACTTGGCCCAATGGGTCCAATTATCTAACCCAACTCGAAGGTCCATAACTCGGGTCAACACTCATTTGTTGACTCGAAAATTTGGGTCGTTACAACTCACCCTTTTTCCTCGAAATTAATGGAAGGGGAAGATGCAACTATCTAAGATCCAACCATTTCCCATCTCATATACGTTCAAGTCGAGTCCGAAATTTCTCTCCAAAACTTCCCTAGCCAAAACTCACAACACTGACTCATCAACATCTCTCTCATGAGACTCTAACGATTTATTCCCAACAATTAGCCAACATTCACGACAAACCATAAATCAAAACAACATAGGATGGACCGAAACGATATTGTCCAAGCATCAATCCAAGGAACTCACATCGGACGAGTTTCATCTCGGTTAGCAATCTCTTCTACCATCATTCGCAAGTCAAACCCTTGATCCCAACCCTTATCTATGCTCAAAATGCAACACCTCTTCAAAGACATACTACTAGGAATACTTCTTCGTCTATTATTAACACCATGATCAATCAGTTTCAAGAACAAGCGAAACTTTGACAATCGACCTCTATCATCGATCTATCTTAAATTAACAACCCTTCTTCCCCGACTTGGCTACCCAAGATGGAACTCAACATCCTACGTTACTTGAACTCGCCCCCAACTCAAACAAAAGCTAACTTACAATCATGCAACTCTACGACTCGAGCCACTTTGATTCCCTAAAGGAAGACTGTTGCCATTTACGAGCTCTACTAGAGATCAGAACCCATCTACTTATCCTCGAAAATTTAAACACTCTTCCAAACCAATCACTTAATTCCAATGAATAGTTGTGCCGAAGCTCTAGTGAGCCCTCAAGGATTTCAAATGGTTCTTCCAACAAGATTTATTGCCACTCAAGAATCTAGCTCCATATAACCATAGCCGATAAACCACACTTCTATTGTGCTACTCTGATAATCTTCACGTTGTTTTACAATTCATGTAGACAATCCATCTAAAACTCGGTAGAGCATCCCTTCAATTTATCGAGCCCAAGATACTGATGCACTCATGAATCTGAACTACTTCACTACTTATCTTCTATAACCCATATATTCTAACGGTACAATCCTAATACGCTGACCATTTCTTTTAAGGAGATCCATCACTATTTGGTGCATAACCTAAACTATGGAACGAACCTACGACACCTTGACAAAAATGTCACCTTAAAATGCCATCAAAGAAGCTTAACTTATGTTGTAGAACCCAAAAGGTTTTTGGTCAATGAACTTTTAAAAATTATAAAATGATCATTAAAGTTTTGATGTATTATAAAATGGTCATTAAACTTTTATTAAATTAGCATAAAATGAAAGTTTAGTGACTAAAAAGATCATTTTAGCATAATTTAGTGACCAATTGCATAATTTACCCAAAATTTTATAACAAATTTTAGTTAATTCAAAAACCGACCGAATTAACCGAATTTTTTTGGTTAGGTTAAAAAAATTTGGAAAATTTTGATTCGGTTAACAGGTAAAAGAGAAATTCTGGTTAATACATTTTGTGTAATTCGGTTCGGCCAGTTAACCAAATTAACCAAGTCCACAGCCCTAACCGTACTCAATTCAAATTAATTAGTTAATAAGTCGAATATGGATGATTATATCGAAAAATATTAAAATGACTAGTTCAATCATAAATTTTAATAACTAATAATCAATTGATAAATTCAACTTAATTGAAATCATAACTAGGGATGGGCACATGCCAGATCGAGTATTTGTCAACACAAACTCGACTAAAAAAATAAAGGTTTTACCTGTATCTAGCATGACCCGATATGTGTTGACTTTCCACCAGACTTGAATTTTATGATTAAAACTGACTCTGACCTGAAACAAATAATATATATATATATATATATATATATATATATTTCTATTTTTATTTAAAAAATATGAGAATAATAGGAAAAATATAAAGGGGTATTTATAGTAGTTATTTATGGATTATATTTTGATACACAAGCTGTGCAGAAAAACACAACTCTTCAATAAAATTTAAAACCTAAATCTCAAACCCTAGCACTCCAAAACCTAAATTTTAAACCATAAACTCTAATTTCTAACCATAAACCTTAAATTTACGCCATACACACTAAACCCCTAAACCCTAACCTAAAATCATAAACTCTAAAATTGAAAGACTTGTGCACATGGACGAAGCTATGATTAAGCATCGGGAGGGGTAAGAGTCTATTGAGCCTTTAAATATAAAAATTAAGAGGGACAAAAACCTTATTTAATTGATATTTAAACTAAAAAAGACCTAAAATGCAATTATACAAAAAAATCTAGGACTTATTAATAGCTTCGTCTCTGCTTATGTAAATTTTGTGTATCAAAAGTATTTTCCATTATTTATATTTTTTTATTTGCTAAAATAGATGTAATTGAAAAGATATAAAGACATACATTATAGTTATTAACCAAAAACATTTTATATTTTAGGGTAAACTACATAAATGACCACCATACTATTGGAAAAGTCGCGATTTGACCACCTTACTTTTTTTGAAGCAATTAAACCATCATACTATTAAATTGGGTGCAATGTGACCACCCGCCGTTAGAGGTTAACAGTAGGGTGATGTGGCAGTTAAAAAATTAAAGGTATAATTACACATTTGGTCCTTACTATTTACACATTCTTTCAATTTAGTCCTAATTTTAAACTAATAAAATAAATTAATTAGGTAGTGACACGTGTCAACACCTTATTTGAGGAATTTAATTATTTATATTTGATTAATAAATTATTTTCCTCCTCCAATCAGGTGGTGACACGTGTCACCACCTATTTAGAGGAGAAAAATAAAATCCACAAACTTGCTCTGGCTGGGAATCAAACCTGGGTTTAGCAAGTTTAAAGGCAATGCCTTAACCACTGCACCAAGCACATGTTTGTGCTAAAAATCACCATTTGTATTATATGTCTTATTGTTTGTTACCATTCAAACTCATCTTCTTCCTCATCACTTTTGTCCTGCTTCAGTCTTCCCATGTTTTCTCTTCTTCATCCTCTATAGACTCTACTGAAGCTCTTTTAAAATGGAAAGCTAGCTTCCATAAAGCTAGTTTTTGTTCTAAGTTAAGTGTGTGTAAGCATTTTGGTCATTATTTTAAGACTTGAAACAGAGGACATTAATAAGTTCTGAAGACATAAAGCAAACATTGTTTAGAAATACCAGTTACACAGGAAGATGTTTGTAGGAACAAAATTAAAACACAAAGAATTTGTTTACGCGCAATTCAGATCCATCAACGATCTTATTTTTGCGGAGAAGTACATTGTAATATTTTCAGTATAAGAGATACAATTTGTCAACATAAGTTTGAACTAGCATGTCTCATTTTTCTACTTTAATTATTGTAGATTCCATCTACAAAAATAGCCAGCCCACATTCCTTTCCAAACAAATTTCATATACTTCTTTTTTTATTTCCAAATTCTCTGTAATTTTTTGAATGAGCTTTTGAACTATGGATTGTTTGTATTTTGTGCCTGCATAAAACAGAGACAATCCTAATCATCACAGCTTTGTAATAACTATTTCAGTTGGAGTTGTTTATTAATGCAAAATTATTTATTAGTATTTTAATATAAGCTCAAGAAAAAGAGTTTCAAAAATGGAAGCTAGCTTTTTATTTTAAAAGAGCTTCAGCAGAGTTTATGGAGGATAAAGAAGAGAAAACATGGAAAGACTGAAGCAAGACAAAAGTGGTGAGAAAGAAGATGAGTTTGAATGGTAACAAACAATAAGACATATGATACAATTGGTGATTTTTAGCACAAACATGTGCTTGGTGCAGTGGTTAAAGCATTGCCTTTAAACCTGCTAAACCATGTTTGATTCCTAGCTAGAGCAAGTTTGTGAATTTTATTTTTCTCCTCTAAATAGGCGGTGACACGTGTCACCACCTGATTGGAGGAGGAAAATAATTTATTAATCAAATATAAATAATTAAATTTCTCAAATAAGGTATTGACACGTGTCACTACTTAATTAATTTATTTTATTAGTTTAAAATTAGGACTAAATTAAAAGAATGTGTAAATAATAAGGACCAAATGTGTAATTATATCCTTAATTTTTTAACTGCCACGTCACCCTACCGTTAACCTCTAACGGCGGGTGGTCACATTGCACCCAATTTAATAGTATGGTGGTTTAATTGCTTCGAAAAAAAATAAGGTGATCAAATCGCGACCTTTTCAATAATATGGTGGTCATTTATGTAGTTTACCCTATATTTTAACCTAGTTATGTTCTCCCTCGGGATTTTTTTGGTGTTTTTGATACTGCAGAAATGGGCTTAGAATGAACCCAGTTTGATGTTAGTTTACCCAGTAATATATAGGCCAATACCCACACTTCGTATATCAGGCTATTATTACAGCAAGATCGAGCTTGTAAATTGTAAAGAAAATCACAGGCCGATGCTAAGGTGTGGATCATCTCTATTACTAGCCCTGAGGATGCTATCATCTTCATCGTCGTCTTCCCTCATTTTCTCTAACCCTAAACTTTACCAGCTTCCTTCTTCTCCTAAACCCTCCTGTGTTCTCCCCCTCAACTCTCCTCTCTATAGTTCTTGCGCTCCCTTTCACCCCCGGAGGATGACTCTGTCCAAGTGCTTCTCTGCTGAACCGATTCCGGCTTCGCCTTCGGATCCGCTTCGACCCCATTCGCCCGACTCTCAATCTCTCCTCGTCGTCTCCTTCTACAAGTTTGCCGATTTCCCAGACCATGCTGATTTGCGCAAACCCTTGAAGCAGCTCTGCCAGGACCTGGTACTCCTCATTTCTTCATTCTATATTGTTGTTGTGCTTTACCCTTTATCATTTTTGTAAGTATAGGTTGTTTTAGACGTTTTGAGAAATGCCGGTTGAGATTTAGGAGTCCTATTTTCCCGTTTTTTTATTAGTATGGAATGCCAAATGATTGTACTTGTTCTTAGATTAGCTGTAAGAAACATATTTAGTTGGATTTAAATTGCCACTGCGGCTGTTTTTTCTGTCGTGTTGTGTTTATCACGGTTTTGTACATAATGCATGTTATTGCAGTGGTATCACGATTCACACAACTTATTGTAAAACTTAACGGGAACAATGGAACAATAACGGGACCGTTGCCGCAATTGGCCTACCCGTTAAATTGCGGCTGCGATCTACCGCTATTGGTGTGATTCTGCTTCACACAGCCATTTTCGGCAATAGTGGTTTCAAATGGCATTGCTATATAGCGGCCATTGCGGTTGCGGACCGCTATTTAAATCCCTTATGCTCACTTAGATTATATGTTATCGGCATGGTGATTTCACATGTCTTACATTTTATGTCTTTGCAACTTCACGCGTTTATTCCATTCATGCCTTACCAAGTTGATCCCATCAGTATGTTTCAGGTGGTATCATTCTAGCCCCTGAAGGGATCAATGGCAGCATTTGTGGCACACGAGAATCAGTGGAAAGAGTCCTTGGTTTCATCCAATCCGATGACAGACTAAAGGGGTTAAGGCAGATAGAATCCCCTGTTAGTGCGGAGCAGGAAGCTATACATCACGGGCACTCCACTAGCTCTCCTCTTGCAGCAGGCGAGGATGCACCCTTCCGATGGGACCACGTGCGAGTGAAGTTGAAGAAAGAGGTATTTTCTTTTGAAGCGAAGCAGTGTAATTTGTGTTAAGTGAATCTGTTATTTCTCAATCTCTTTTTTTAATAGTGTTTTCTTCTGTCCATGTTTTAAACAGATTGTTACTCTTGGAATGCCAGAAGTATCACCTATTGAAAAGGTTGGAAAGTATGTTAACCCGAAGGACTGGAATGATTTGATCAGTGATCCGGATACTGTGAGTAACTGAACTATGTTACAGCTTTTGGTCATTCATTGTGATGTATTTTAGGATTTCACTTATCATTGTTTACCGCTCAAAGTTCAAACTGGCTGTCATGATACTCCTCGTCTCAAGCATTCCTCATTCATATGTAGGTTTTATCTATCTGATTATTTAGAGACCTCACGAGCCTATCATTTTAGTTTAACTTTTGAGTCAGCAAGCTCTTGCTTAGCATGATGATATGTGTTCATCTGTTGTGGGCTTGTGGCATAGTGGGATAGTATTACTTGCATTCAAGAGTTTCTGTTTCTACTTGGGTTGATCTGGTTAGACTGCAATAGAATTGGTTTTAAGTTCTTCCCGGAAAAATCATAATTTTGTTTTTGATATTAAGAAAGCGAGCGTGAAAAGCTAAGAAATTCACTTTATACTCCTTAAGTACTTTGATTTGGGGCTTTTTTTGTTATTATATAGATAGATAACATCAAAATTTGGCTTTCTACTCAGAATGAATGTCTGCCATTGGTTTTCTGATGCTATATTTCCTTTTGGTTTCAACTGCAAACTCATTTGAACTCAAATTTTAAGCCAATTATAGTAGGTAAAGGCTTCAAAATGGTATTCTTTGATTTAATAATAATAATAATAATAATAATAATAATAATAATAATAATAATAATAATAATAATAATAATAATAATAATAATGACTCGCCGAGTTGCTGTAGTATCAAAACATTCAACTTTGTTATGATTGGTTTGGACTAGTTGAGACATTTTAGGGTTTTTTTCATTAAAAAATCGAATGTCTCCTTACCCCCATTTTTATGTCCTTTTGGAGCTAGTAGAGGGATTGAACCTATAATGATTGTGGATCTTATTGGTTATTTTACTTATATTTTAGGTGGTAATTGACGTTCGCAATAACTATGAAACTAGAATCGGGATGTTCAAAGGAGCAGTTGATCCATGTACGACAGCATTCCGCGAGTTCCCATCTTGGGTAGAGGATCAGTTCCAACCTGATGATACAGATGTAGAGCATGCAAAAGTGAAGGAAGGATCGAATGAAAGCATAAATAAAGATGCAGAGAGTCCAAAACTAAACATGCCAAAGCGGGTTGCAATGTACTGCACAGGAGGTATTCGATGCGAGAAGGCTTCGAGTTTTATGCTCAGCAACGGTTTCGATGAGGTGCTTTTCCTTTTGAAGCCCTATGGTGTTTGGATATTCATAAAATTAATTAGTTTAGGAATTTATTCTGAATATCCATCTGCAGCAGTACAGATCACTTCATTAATGTACATTCAACCAAGATAAGATGCCATTTTCCTTCATTGAGTTGTGAAATTGACCGTTCCTTTATCAGGTCTATCATTTAAAAGGTGGGATTTTGAAGTACCTAGAGGAAATCCCGAAAACGGAGAGCCTGTGGGAGGGTGAGTGTTTTGTGTTTGACAAGCGAGTCGCTGTTGAGCATGGTCTAGCACAAGGAAATTTCAAGCTTTGCTATGGTTGTAAGCAGCCTGTTAGTGATGCTGACATGGAAGCACCAGAGTGGGAGTATGGGGTTTCGTGCCCCTACTGTTACTCGGCGAAGTCTGAAGAGGAGAAAGAGAGGGCAAGGGCACGACAGAGGCAGTTCGAGGCTTGGGGCATTATTGGCGGTCCCGATAAAGGCCGGCGACCGGCAGCAAAGGCAGACAGTATAAAGACTGGCCAAACCAATGATTCAGCTTCGGGTTAGCTGGTCGGAAGAATTAGTTATACCGAGTCTATTTTGCGAATGCACAGCTTTTTTTTCTCGACGCACTGGTTAGTTTGTGACTGATTGGAGGATTGTGCCCGACATTTTTGTAACTAAAGGAATGCACATGTTAGTTAAAAGTTAGAGAGGGGAAGGCAATGGAATTTGCAAGGTTGAATTCATTTTTCAGTTTAGATTTCACCTGTCCCTGCCTTATGCCTCACTATTTAATAAAAAAATCCTTGTATTTGATCCACTTGATTTAATCATAAGAAATAATAATTCAAATTTGAAGTCAAACTTAAAATAATTTAGACATCAATTATTTGAACCTGTAATAATTCAATTTAAATCAAAACAATAAAAAAATTAAAATAATTAAGCTCTCCTGAAAATTCAGCACCAAATTATGGAACAAAAATCATCCGTCCTAAATTATGCCCCTTTTTATGTCCGACGTTAAAAACACTCAAAAATTAAATTTAAAAGCCTAACTCTAATATTAATTTCTACCCCTAAACATTAAACTATAAACTTTAAAAAATACACTCGTACCCATAATTTTCTAAACCCTAATCATAACCCTAACTGTAAACCTTAAACTCACTTTTTTAAAAGTGGGACACAAAAGAGGCATAATTTGAGAGCAGACAATTTCCATCCCAAATTATGTCCTCAGACTTACGTTAATATAAAATAATCAAGTCCTTTTATTGTTAATGAACTAATTTAGATTTTTGATTTGCAAGCGATCAATGAAATTTGAACATGTGACACACTTTGAAAGTGTGAATAAATATAAAATTATTAAAAAGTATAAAACATAATATAAAATTTTTAAAAGATTATAAAAATATAAAAAGTACATAAACATTATAAACAATAATTAAAAATTACAATTAAAAAACATAAAAATTATATAAGCGTTATAAAATTTACTAAAAGCTATTAACTTTATAAAAAATTAATAAAAAGTATCATTCAAAATTAATATTTATATTCAATAATCAATACACTGGAGTTCCAATGAGTGCCTTAGTTTTAAGGTTTATGAATTCTTTTTACGGTTTAGAGCTTGCGAGTTAGGTTTGCATGCTTAAAGTTTAGGGATAGTAGCTTAAATTTAAGTTATAGAGATAATGACTTGGGTTTTTTAAGGCGGAAGATTTAAGTTTTAACGTATAAATACTAAATTCTAGCAATTGTCCCTAAATTTTAACTCCTAAGCTAAATCTCTAACTCCTAAAATTAAGTTGTTTGTGGAAACTAAAAACCCACCAGTGTATGAAATAATTAGCCTAAAAATTATAGAAATAATCTTAAGAGTAATTATACCATGCACTGACAGTGTAAATAAAAAAAATTCACAAACGCTTTAATTTTAGAGGTTAGCGATTTAGTTTATGGTTATAATTTAGAGTTTATAGGATAAAACCTAAATTTTTAACATATTACCCTCAAACCTAAACTCTAACTCTAAACCCTAAATTTCAATACTAAACCCTAAATTTTAACCACAACCCTTAAACTAAATTCCTAAACTCTAAAACTAAAGCGCTATTTTTTTCCACCGAAATATTTTCTCTAATCTTATTCAAGATCATAGTTTCTGATTTGGTGGAAATTAAATTATCCAACTTTGTTTCGTTTGGTGTCACCAGCGTTACTATTATGCGTAAAAGTTTAGTTAAAGTACACCAATAGTTACCGAATTTTTAAGTTACGTTTATTTTAGTCATCGAATTTTTAAATTTTTTATTAGAATTACCCAACTTTTAGTCTGCTTTTATTTTGGTCACTTCGGTTGAAAACGCTGACTTAATTTTTTTTCTTCTCCATTTTCTTGCTCTTTTTTCTCTCCATAACTTTCAAGTTTTTTCCTGCTCTATTTTCTTCTTTTCTCTTGCTCTGTTTCATTTCATTTTGGTGGTGGGATTGCATAAGAAATGGTTCGAGTAGTTATATGGTAATTATTAAAAAAAAGTCAGAAATTAAGAGAAAGTCACGGTTCCCTTTGATCGGATTGAATTATATGCTAATCATAGCGGTGAAGGCCAAATCTTCCCTTTTTCAGTGTGGTTTTGCTTGGTTAATCATAGATTTTGTATAACAAATGATCCAACCAGCTATTCCATTTCATTCACCAAAAAGAAAGAACGTACACATCTGCTTAAAAAGTGCAGTACCTTGATACAACAAGATAACAAAATAGTATGGGAAATAAATTATTATGAACAAAATCATGAGAGTTGGTCCGAAGAAAGGAGTCCAACCAACCTCCAATGAGCAACATTTGTCTTCACAAATTCTATCTCCCTGAATTAATATTTGGGAAAACTACACTACTGGTCTCCAAATTATTACCGTCTTCCTATTTTGGTTCCAAAACTATTTTTTCTGACAAAACCGTCTCTTTTGTTACGTAGTTCTCCTGTTTTGGTCATCCGTCGTTAAAAACTAACAGAATTGCTGATGTGAAATTTTTTTCTTACTTTTTAAATATTTTTTTATTATTTTCTCTCTCCTATATATATTATTTAATTTTTTTATTTAAACTAATAAATTCAAAGAAAATAAATTTAATGTAAGGGGGAGCTGAGATTCAAACCCATGTCCCTTAGCTCTAAAGTCATTGAACTAACCACTGAGCTAAACTCCAAGTGCTGATATGTTTTAGCACAAATTATCTTTAAAGCAATCAAATGAAATCATTATTTCTCAATAGAACTCAGATTTAAACTTCCCATCTTAAGCTAAATAGAACATCAACAACGAGAACAACATTTTTACACAATTTCTGCACAGAGTTCCTAGTGTCAACATTAGTATTTGGATTGTGTGAAAACATTTGTAGCATTTCAGGCAAAAAGTCCAAGACCTGGTTGATCATGAGTTATTGGAAGTGCACCTGTTCTTGTACGTGTATGGCTGTTGCTTGATTGTCTCCTGTAAGCAAAGCAGTTTTGGATCCTCATTGACTTTAGCTCCTTGACTGCCTCTGCAGCACCAGTTCGACAAGCATCTGAAAGATTGAATATTCCAACAGAGGTTGCTCCAGAAAATACATATCCAATGGTCTTGCCTTCCATCACATCGCCTTGTAGATTTGGAGCTATATACATGATACTCGCATTAGAATATGTTATCAGAATGCTCAATAGTTTGGCTCTGCAGTTTATCGCATTTCTAATAATATTCTGAACTGAGGTGTCTATTAAATAATCTGAAGCAAAAGTTTTCACCTGTTCTATGGGCTCTCTCTGATACTTTTCTGCTTCCGATGTAAATATCTCTTCCATCAATTCTCCCATAAATACCTTCTCAAGGAAAATTTTTATAATCCTCCACGGTTTCAGGCTTTGGTTCTATTGAATGTGATCTTTCGTATTCTACAAGTGCAGCTGCCATTGGATGACTTGATTTAATCTCAATGCTTGAAACCCTTCAAAAATATTGTAACATATACAATATAAAAACGATGAAAATCGATGAAAATCGATGTGAAACCCGTTAAGGTCCCACCTCGGTTCGGTTAGCAATCTTAGAAAATTTCTTTTATTTATATCTTGTCTAAATGCATTATTAAGTCCTATGTGAAACACGATAGCGGAAACACAAACAATATAAAAACGACCATCCAAAACAACACTTTAAAACAACCCATTTTTCCTTTTTAAGTAGGCCATATCGATACACTTACAGAGGGTATCGATACGCCTTGACCAAGTCAACTGCCCCAAGTCAAACCAGGAAGACCGTATCGATACAGGCCTTGGGCGTATCGATACACCCTCCTCGGTCAACATCTCGTGGTCAACGATATTAGACCGTACCGATACACCTAGAGCCCATATCGATACGCCAAAAACTCGTCAAAATCTCAGAATTTCAGAAAAAATTTGGCGTATCGATACACTCACGCGTATCGATACGATAAGCCAAATTTGAGTCCCAAAGTGAAGGACCGTATCGATACGACCCTTAGGCGTATCGATACGCCCTGCACTGCAATACCCAAATTTGCAGCAAAACGACTTAAGACTTGACTCTAGATGCGATTTACGACTCCCCTAGCCACAAACAACATACATACAACCTTTATCAACCGAGATGTCAACATACAAGACATTCAAAACGAACAAGGACCATGCATCGAAAGGATTCATACAATTACCATAAAGAGGACATACTTAGCACTTAAAGGTTCATGCCTTAGAAACAAACATATAGGCATTCATGACATGCAACATAAACAAGGTTTACAATTCAAACAAAGCATCCAAAAGCCAAACCAACATTACATACATCCAAGCTCAAATCAACAACACATATCCCATTGTTTGACTATTACTGTATTTCAATTTAAAATTCATACTTGAGCTAACCAAAAGCGACACTTGGAGGCCTTTCCTTGCCCTTGTCACCCACAAGCTACTGATCTGCATTGTCGAGCAAAAAAGAGCATAAGCATAAAAGCTTAGTGAGGGTAAGCTCATAAAACAAACCTCGACAGTGCAGGGTCCAAGCACAAGCAACAACCAAGATAGAATGCATGATCTTGCCTCCGATCCACATGAGCCAAAATATACATGATGCATGAACATATATTCAACATTATGCCATGATCAACAACTCATAAGCCCAACACACGAAGATACATATATCAATGTATTAACAACAACATATATCATTCCATATTGGCACCCAGCTATGACTCGAATACGCGGATAACCATTGGAACTTACATCCAACGACAACCATTACCTTACGGTGGGATTACACTCATCACCGTTTCTCGCGGAGGGGATTCCACTCATCCTCACGCCACGTCGATGTGATTCAACTCATCACCGACTAATATATATATGAAGATTTCCGGGCGAACCCGTACTCCATCTTGATGACCACCGTCACCAAGACCACGGGCGCATTTGACTCTCATGTGCACACTAAACATCCTAATAATCGATCATTGTACCCAAGCATACTAGTGCCAATATTAAACACAATTCATAACCTTTCACAACATCATTTCATATCAACTTTCGTGCTTAGCACGTACTCACCATGATCACCATCATGCACAAATCACAATCCAAACCACATGCATAACAATGCATCAAACCATGCCTCAACAACATGTATAACACAATATACATAACTACTATAAATGCAAATAAACAAGAGGCATAACCAAACAATTAAGAGTTCAACCAAAAGTTTCCTGAGCTAAGCTTGAGATTAGGCTACCACTCTAATCTCAAATCTAGGTGGGTTTACCAAGCCCATCCTAGGTTCACATGCTTGAACCAATATTTAAAAACCATTTAAAATCAATAATCACTCACCCACCACTCCATTTAGCACAAGCCGACTAGCCTACCAAGCATCCAAGTCCGTATTCGAGCCTGAAGCTTCTCTATTGTTTTCTATTGCTTCTAACCATTCAAAAACAATACATTAACTTCAAAATCAGCCAAAAACCCAAAGTTTAACACCAACACACAAATCCACTACAATTCTCACAATTAAAAGCCAAGTTCATTCTCCAAATTCTCGTTTTCGTACTTCCACAAAAACCCAGCAAAAATCACCAATATAACCATCCAAAGCACTCTTAAACATGTTCAAAACACTACCCAAACATAGTATAACCATCAGCCCCCAATTTCCAACATCGATCATACCCAAAACTAACCTTAAAACCCTTCCAAGAACCCCTTAAAACCCAAATCCGAAAATCCATACAAAACTCTTTAAAATTTACATATATTGGACCTCTTGGTTAGTAAACAACCCACACATCAATAACAAATCAAAATCTTTAGCTAAAGACCATAAAGGTAGCATCTTTAATCAAAATCTTTAAAACTTCAAATTTCAAAAACATGAACAATATTGAAAACTAGATGTTTCATCTTGTAGAGGGAAAGGAGGACAAGTCAAAAACGAGATTACCTTTCAAAAATCACCAACAAAAATTAAAGGAGATGATGAAATAGTGAACTTGGAGGGGAAAGGGCATTTTGACGTGAAAAGGAGAAATGAAGAAGATGAAGTTGTGTTTAAAGTGGTGTTTTAATAAAAAAAAGGGGTTTTAAAATGAAAGACCATTTAATTACACCTTTGCCATTAATGAGATGGCAAATCTCAAATTCCCAAATTCCATTGAATTGGGTTTTAAAACCAAAACAAGCCCAACATAAAAATCATTGTTTTGAAAACACGAGGCTCAAAACATTATTTTAATATTATATTATTTTCACCCGACCCGCAAACCCGAGTGTTACAACTCTCCCCCATTTAAGGAAATTTCGTCCCCGAAATTTATCGGACAAGAAGAGTCACTGAAATTGCTCCTCCATACTTCCCTTCCTTTCTTACCACGACATTCTAACCAGCTCGATAGACTTACCACACAACATCAGCTATCTAATACTAAGATCTCAACGTGTCCTTCAATGCATGTCAATTTTAAACTCAACTCAATCCCTTCAACAACATAGCATGAGACAAATCTGACTCACGTTTCCGAATCATAGATACATGGAACACATCACAAACCCCTTTCTAACTCTGGTGGTAACCACAACAGATAAACAACAGAACTAGCCCAATTCACAATCTTATACGGCACCGTTTGAAAACTTGACCCATAACTTTCTCTGACTGATCATCTGACTCCAACCGGTAACCAAGAACTATGCAGACGTCCTCAAGAATCTAGTTGAAATCTCGTATCCCTATCTGCCACTATCGATTTCAAGACACTGTACAACTCACACTCTTGCTAAGGCACGGCTCTGCCATCTCACACAAGGTACAAGTAACGTAAACATGTATAAAATGAGTACACTCGGTGCAACTATCATTGTTTACTCAGCTAAACTCTCCTGGAGGAAATCAAAGGCGAATCAGTCACAAGATCCCTCAAATCTATTACCCACTTTCATTAAGAATCTTCTACGAATGTAACAAACAAGAAGAAAACTGATGCTCGGCCTTGACACACTGTCATACTACTCAGATGCAATACAAATGAATTGCCGTGTTTCGGCCAAAACAATACGTCTCAGAACACTATGTCAATCGACACAACTAATCTATCTCTAAAATGCAAAACTCTATCATCTTCAAAACTGTATTCTGAAGATCTTCCTTCTTCTATGCCTTGCACATGCGGTGCCAAGAATCTGTCTTGCAACTATTTCTCTTCAAGTACCTGACTCAAAGTAGATTTAACCTGAAACTCGGCCACAGAACCACTATCATTTGATAAGCTGAATCCATCAAATATAGCTCGCAACTCAACTGCCGTTCTAACAACAAATATAACTCGAAGCATCGGTTACTACGTTGACTCTCCTCGGATGGTACTCAATCTTGAGATTACGGTCCTCAAGCAATTCTAACAACTTATGCTGTTCAAGTTTCAACCCTTCCTAAGTCGTCAAATATTTCAAGTTCTGATGATAAGTATATATTGTGCATTCCTTACTATACATGATTTGTCTCTAAGTCTTCGTAGAAAAAACAATTGTAATTAACTCTATGTCTCGTGTCAGATAATTCTTTTCATGTACTTCTACTGTCTCGACGACTATGCCACAAATCTTCTGTCTTGCACAAGCGCACAACCTAACCCTACATATGTCACAACACTATGGTTCACAAATTGTTTCTCTGATATAGGCTGGACCAAGGTCGAAGCTCTCTTCAAAGTTTCTTTCGGTTTCTCAAGGGCTCGTTGTCTCGCATCTAACCACACAACTGAACATTCTTCTGTAGCAACTTGTCAATGGAGCAGCTATCTTCAAAAGATCATTTACAAATCTCTGATAGTAACAATGCTAGACCTAGGAACTATAGATACCGATCACTGTCTTTGGTTTCTTCCAACTCACATCTTCTTCTGCCTACTTGGGATTTACTCTAATACACTCGGCTGATCTACATGTCCTAGGAGAACGTCTTCCTTGACTCGGAGTTCACGTTGCACAACTTGGCATACAAATGATTTTCTAATATGATCTACAACACTAACTCCAAAGCTTGTCATGATCTTCCTCGGCACATGAATATACCCATGTATCATCTATGAGGACTACTACAAACTGATCAAGGAGCTCAGGAAGTATTCTGCTCGACATCTCTATAAAAGTAGCTAACACACTAGTCAAACAAAACGACATAACCCAGAACTCAAAGTGACCATATCTTGCCCCAAAAGCTGTCTTTGGTACATCAACTTCTCTCACTTTCAACTGGTAGTAATCAGATCTCAAATTAATCTTCGAAAAGACCAGAGCACACCCCATCTGATCAACAAATCTCTGACGCTCGGAAATGGATACTAATTATTCACTGTCAATTGTTTCAACTATCTGTAATCTAAACACATTCTCGTATTGTCATCTCTCTTCTTCACAAATTGTACTGTCGTACTCTAAGATGATGTACTAGGCCTAATCAATCTAAGGTCCAACAAATCTCGAAGTTGATTCTTCAACACTCTCAATTATTTCGGGAACAATAAGATACAGAGCAATCAAAATAGGAGTAAACTCGGAGACGGTCTCAATAACAAACTCCTCTTCCCTGTCAGAAGACAAACCGGCAATTCTTCCAAACACTTTTAGGAAAATTACAAACTATTCTAACATTGTAACGCCCCGGTTTTGGGCTTAGAAGTTTTGGTCTTGGACTGGTTCGGTCAAAGTGCTGTTCGAATATAAAAAGGTGAAATTAGGAAAGCCTAGTTCGGGTTGCATTAAAAATATGGAAAAATGTTCTAAAATCTTCTTTTAATATATTTAAGTGAACTGTGAAATCAATTTTACAAAATGAGGTTGGGAAGGGTGACATTTTGGCTAGTGACCAAAATGTAATTTTTGGAAACTGCGTGACTATTTTAAAAGGATTGAAACTTTGAATCTTTAAGGAGCTATTTACCCAAAGGGAGTTTCTCCAGATTTTTCTAAGATATTTAATGATTTAATTCTGGTTTTTAAACAAAAGAAAAGTGGAGGGAAGTTATTTCCAACTAATTTTCCTAAAATCTCATTTCCATTTTCTCTCATTTTTCTCTCAAGCCAAACATCTTTTCTCCAGAGCTTTTACTCTGATTTTGTCACCTAAACATCTCTTTTCAATTCTCTTTTGATTGCTAATCATCTCATCAACAAAACCTCACCATTTGCTAGTTGATTCTTCAAGCTTTTTGGTTCCAAAAGGGGAGAAAACTCAAGTTTGGAGGTAAGAACGTCCTTCTCCTCTAAACTCTCAGTTCTTTACTGATATTCCTAAGTTCTCAATCCTTAATTGATGATTTATAAGTGGTTTTAAAGTTGTGTAATGGATCTTGGCTTTAAATGCAAGATTTGGTGATTTTTTTGATGGATTTTCGTATGATCTGATTGGGCTGTGTTTTAAGGTGTTAAATTGATGTTAAATGAATGTTAATTTGATAAGGAATTGAGGTTTTATTAATGCAATCCCGGATAGGTTGAATTTCCTAAGTTTAGCTTGTGTTCTTGGTTGATTTTGAGGTGATCTTGTGGATCTGTTGTTGCTGGAGATATAAGGATGTTGTTAGGTCCTTTTTAGATGTTAAATGATGTTTAAAGATGTTTAGTTTTGATGGATCATGGCTGGGCAATGTTGAGGAGTTGTTTGGATGCATTTTCGGTTGTGTTTGGTAGCCGAAAATGGAGTGTGGATGAGAGCAGCGAGTTTAGGTGCTTTCGTTGAAGCTATTAATGCATGATGATGCATTAATCCTCTGCTTTGATGTGTTTAAAACAGGGGAGTCATCTTTGGATCCAAGTGGTGGTGATCCGGAAGCTTGATTTGTGTTTCGGCAAGAGGCGAAACGGAATCGGTGAGTGGAATTTGGTTTTCGGCTTTGAAACCAGTGTTTTGAAGGTTTGGGAGCTTAGTTTAAGTCTAAGCAACTTAGCTAAGCCCAAGAGTAAGTTTTCGGAAAAACTCTCTTGATGATGGCCATGGTTTTTGGTTATATGTAATGTGTTGTTTGCATGATTTTAAATCTGTTTTGAAAGCATATCTAGCATGTTATTTGCTGAGATTATAAGCCATGTGTTAAAGGAAACTCAAGGTAAGAGTTCCTTGTTTTTTAACATTGTTTAAATGTGGTTTGATGCTTAAAGATGCATGATGTTTATGGCTTTGTAAAATGCTTTAAAACAGTGAGATATTGATGATAATGATACATATTGGCAAGTGATGGTTAAGGTCACAAAGGTGGTTAAAAGTCCTTGTGTGAGCCTTGTATATTTAAGAACATCAAGGTGGTTAAAAGTCCTTGGATGGTTCTTGGTTAAGATCACAAAGGTGGTTAAAAGTCCTTGTGTGAATCTTGTGAATTTTAAGAACAACATTGTGTTTAAAAGTCCATGGTTGGTTCTTGGTTAAGGCTCAAGGTGGTTAAAAGTCCTTGTAAGCCTTGGTTACTTAAGAACTCCAAGGTGTTTAAAAGTCCTTGGGAGATTCTTGTTAAGGACACAAAGGTGGTTAAAAGTCCTTGTGTGGTCCTTGCCATGGTGTTTAAAAGTCCATGGGCCATGGTGTTTAAAAGTCCATGGGGATAAGATCACAATGGTGTTTAAAAGTCCATGTGTGGATCTTATGTGAAATGTGTCACTTGTTGCCAATATGACTTGTTATGAGCTTGAAGCATGGGATGCTTGTTTTAATGGTTTTAAGAGCATGTGTAAAGTTGCTTGAAGTATGATTTATAAATGAGTTTATAAATGCATTATTGAATGGTTTTAAATGAGCATTCCTCACTAAGCTTTTGCTTACGCTCTCTCTTTTCTTAAACCAATAATGCAGAGCATTAAGGTGCATTGAGGGCAGCAAGGAAGGCAAGCAATTAAGTGGAAACTAAGCTCAAGTATGGGAAGGTTTCTTAAATATTTTTTAGCTTTTGGCATTTGGCAATGGGGGACCTATGTGGATGTTTCGGGAGATGTTTTGAACTCCCTAAGTTTGTTTAATGTTGTTATTAATGCTGGAACATGTAGTTGGCCTTAATGTGTTGGTTTGGAGATTTAATACATGAATGGTTTGCTAAGTAGGAAACATGCCTTTAGATTTGGGGCTTTTCATATTCAATGCTATGATGATGTTTGGTTGATGCAATTATGATCCTTTCATGTTGTATGTCTTGCTGGTAAAGTTTGGTTGTATTTGGAGCATGATCGGTTCGTCAATTGTGTGTTTTAGCAGCCATTTCTCTACATTCTATGCAGGCCGTATCGGAACGGGAGCTACCGTTTCGGAACGGGTGCCCTGTAGTGGCCCAGGCGTCCGAAACGGAAGGTACCGTTCCGAAACGGAAATGCCTCTGCCAGGCCTCGTTTCGGAACCCGTTGCGGAACGGTCCCGCATTTCGAAATAGGTACTCCCTTTTTCGGAACACCTGACCGTTGGAGGCTGACATGGGTGGTTATATGTTTTGAAATGTTTGCATTTTGGTCCTGAAACTTGTTTGTGCAATTGTATGAGTTTGGGATGTCCGTTTGAGCTGAAATTTTGCAGAGAAGCATGAAACCTGATTAATTATAAGATGGTAACCTTAATTTGAGTTAAGACCTTATAATTTACAGAATTTACAATTTGGTCCCTAAAGTTGTAAATTGTTCAATTGGGTCCTTGTTTGATCTCTGATGATTATGATCTTTGAGCATGCTGTTTGAACGATCATATCTAGGGTTAATATGCATCTAGACAAGTTTTAAAAAGAAAAAAAAATGGTCGTTAATCAAGGTTGACTTTCGGGTTGACTTTGGTTTTCCCCGTGTGACTTTCTTAATTCGGGTCAACCGTCTAGGCCGGGTTAAGGGGGTTACATTTGGTGGTATCAGAGCTGAGTTCTCGAGTAATTGGGAATGAATGTGTGTATGATTGAAGTATGTATGCTATGTATGCTTGATGAGTGAAAGCATGATGAGTGGTTTGTGAATTTGATGCAATTGAGTTGTATGCTGTGATGAAGCATGTTGTGGGTACCCATTGCCAAATCAAAGCTAATGAAATGATGTTGTTTTTAAATGAAAATGAGCTTGAGTACTTGGATTGCTTACCTTGCTGGGCCTGACTTTGTTTGTTTGCATTGTGATTGCATTGTTAGAGTATGGCACCTCGTAGAGAGTTGAGGAGTAATGTGCGAGCTACGGCTCAGAATGAGAATGAGAATGAGGAGAATGCGGGAAGTGCGGTGTTACCTCCTCCACCTGGTTGTGGTGGTGCTGAGGGTGAAAGAGCTGAAGCTGCAGCTGGTGCTGGGGTCGCTGGACCTGAGGCTGGTCAGGGGCAAGCTATGCCTGACATGACGATGTTGGTGCAAGTTATTGCGGGTGCTTTTCGAGCGGCAGTAGCTGGAGCTCAAGGAGCTGGGCAACAGGGAGATGCTGGTGTTAGACTACCCTTGGAACGTTTACGCAGTCTTGGAGGGACTGAGTTCAGGGGTTTGTCCGCAGAAGGTTCTGAATCCTGGATGGAGAGTACCAAGAGGATCTTGGGTCAGATGAGTTGCAATGATGTGCAAAAGCTGGGTTGTGTAGTATCTTTACTACAGGATGATGCCTATACGTGGTGGACAACCACTATCGCTGGGATGGCTGATGCTGATGTAACTTGGACATTCTTCCAGAATGTGTTCAAGAGAAGGTATCAAGGTGTGAGGTACCTAGATGAAAAGAAGCGGGAGTTCATGTCTCTTACCCAGGGGAGCATGACTGTGGCTGAGTATGAAGTGCAGTTTGTTCGACTCAGTCAATATGCGCCTGAGTTAGTCCCTGATGAGCGGGCGAGGTGCGAAAGATTCCGTTATGGTTTAGTGACGGATATGAAGATGTATGTGCTGGCTACCGAGTATGATGATTTTGATGTGCTGATGGGCCGAGCAAAGGATATTGAGATGAACTTGGGTTTATCTGCTAAGAGTGCTGGGTCAAGTGCTGGGAAGCGAGCTGCTGAGTATAGTTCCGGTGGTGGACGGAACAAGAGGGGACGTGATCAGAAGTATCAGTCCTCGGCTAAGCGAGGTGGTGGAGTATCTGCTCGGGGAGGCAATGCTAGAGCTGATCCGAGTGCGTGTTGGATTTGTGGTTCACGTGGTCATATGAAGCGTGATTGTCCTCGTGCTGTGAGGGAGGTGCAAGCTCCTGTTGCGGCGGCTGGTAACGGGTGCTGGAATTGTGGATCTACGGATCACTTGAGGCGAGAGTGTTCTATGTTGGCTGGTGGCCAAGTGCGTGCTCCTGTTGTTGCTGCACCGCAGAGAGGTCGTGGGCGCGGCCGTGGTAACTTTCAGCGAAGAGAGGAAGGTGGTCGAGGAGTGGCCCATGTTGTGGCTATTCAGCCTGAGGGTGGAGGTCAAGCTAGGGTGTATGCTCAGCGGGAGGGGAGGAATGACGCGGATGTGATTGCAGGTACCTTTACTTTGCAATCCTTGTCATTACTTTCCTTGATTGATTCTGGATCTACGCATTCATACATTTTGCGTGAGCATGCTGAATTGCTTGGTTTGCCTGTTGAGTCTTTGGATGTTGGAGTTCGTGTCACTAGTTCTTTTGGTGAGACTGTTGTGACTCGAAAGCTGCATAGAAGGTGTCTTTTGGTTGTTCAGGAACATGTTTTTCATGTTGATCTTATGGAGTTGCCTTTCTATGGTTTTGATGTAATCCTTGGTATGGATTGGCTTGCTGAGCATCGTGCTGTTGTGGATTGTGAAAATAAGCGAGTTTCGTTGAAGCTTGCGGATGATTATGAAGTTGTTGTGGTTGGTGAGAATGTGAAGTTCCTTGCCAATGTGGTGTCTACCTTGGAGGCGAGCAGGATGCTGAGGCAAGGTTGTGAAGCTTATCTAGCTTTTGTGATGAATCCTAGATCTAAGGAGTTGCATGTTCAAGATATCAGAGTTGTGAAGGAGTTTCCTGGTGTGTTTCTTGAGGAGTTGCCTGGTTTACCTCCTAATCGTGAGGTGGAGTTTGGAATTGAGCTGTATGAGAATACAACTCCTGTGTCCATTACCCCTTATAGAATGGCACCTAAGGAGCTGAAGGAGCTGAAGACGTAATTGCAAGAATTGCTTGATCGTGGTTTCATTCGGCCGAGTGTGTCACCTTGGGGTGCACCGGTCTTGTTTGTGAAGAAGAAGGATGGCACTATGAGAATGTGCATTGATTACCGTCAGCTGAACAAGTTGACTATCAAGAATCGGTATCCTTTGCCGAGAATTGATGATCTCTTTGATCAATTTTGGGGAGCAGCTGTGTTCTCTAAGATTGACTTGAGGTCAGGGTATTACCAGTTGAAGGTGAAGGATGTGGATGTGCCTAAGACAGCTTTCAGGACAAGGTATGGGCATTATGAGTTCCTTGTGATGCCGTTTGGTTTGACAAATGCTCCTACTGCTTTCATGGACATGATGAACCGTGTGTTTCATGAATACCTGGACAAGTTCGTTGTGGTGTTCATTTATGATATCCTCGTGTACTCGCGTACTGAGGAGGAGCATGAAGAGCATTTGAGGATTGTGCTGCAAGCTTTGTTGGAGAATCAGCTTTATGCTAAGCTAAGCAAGTGCGAGTTCTGGCTTAAGGAGGTAGTGTTTCTTGGGCATGTGGTTTCTGCTGAGGGGATTCGCGTTGATCCTCAGAATATTGAGGCAGTGATGAACTGGAAGGTTCCTAAGTCTGTTCATGAGGTCCGTAGTTTCCTTGGTTTGGCGGGATACTACCGGAGGTTTGTGGATGAGTTTTCTAAGATTGCTGCACCTTTGACAAAGTTGTTGCAAAAGGATGTTAAGTATGAGTGGACGGAAGCGAGACAACAGGCTTTTGAGAAGCTTAAGGCGGCTTTGACGCAAGCTCCTATCTTGGTTCAACCTGAATCAGGGAAAGAGTTTGTGGTCTACAGTGATGCATCCTATGTTGGTTTGGGATGTGTGCTGATGCAGGAGGGTAAGGTTGTGGCTTATGCATCGCGGCAGTTGAAGGTGCATGAGCGCAATTATCCTACGCATGACATTGAGTTGGCTGCAGTGGTTTTTGCTCTGAAGATCTGGAGACATTACCTGTATGGTGAGAAGTGTACTGTGTATACGGATCACAAGAGTTTGAAGTATTTGATGTCTCAGAAGGAGTTGAATCTCAGGCAACGGCGTTGGGTGGAGTTGCTCAAGGATTATGAGTTGACGATTGAGTACCATCCTGGAAAAGCTAATGTTGTTGCAGATGCCTTGAGTAGGAAGGTAGCTGTTGAGCTGAGGGCTATGTTTGCCAGTTTGAGTCTTTCGCGTGATGGTGGTCTTGTGGCTGAGTTGCAAGTGAAACCATCTTTGGTTCAGTTGATCAAGGAAAAGCAGTTACTGGATGATACCTTGGTGCCTTATGTTCAGGATATCGCGGAGGGTAGGCCTTCGGATTTCTGCTTTAATGGTGATGGTGTGTTGTGTTTTGGGAGTCGAATAGTAGTGCCCAATGATGCTGAATTGAGGCGTGCTATTCTGACTGAAGGTCATAGTAGTCCTTTTGCTATGCACCCTGGTAGTACTAAGATGTATCGTGATCTTCGTGATGAGTACTATTGGGTGGGTTTGGAGAAAGATGTTGCGGAGTTTGTGAGCAAGTGTATGGTGTGTCAGCGAGTTAAGGCTGAGCATCAGGTTCCTTCAGGGTTGTTGCAACCGTTGAGAATCCCTGAATGGAAGTGGGAAAGGGTTACCACGGATTTTGTATCTGGTTTACCTTTGTCACCATCGAAGAAGAATTCGGTGTGGGTGTTGTGGAAGCACCGTGGTGTTGAGGAAGCCACGTGGGAGCGGAAGGATGACATGCTGAAGCAGTTTCCTTATCTCTTTCCTTCAGGTAAATTTCGGGGATGAAATTTCTTAAGGGGGGGAGAGTTGTAACGCCCCGGTTTTGGGCTTAGAAGTTTTGGTCTTGGACTGGTTCGGTCAAACTGCTGTTCGAATATAAAAAAGTGAAATTAGGAAAGCCTAGTTCGGGTTGCATTAAAAATATGGAAAAATGTTCTAAAATCTTCTTTTAATATATTTAAGTGAACTGTGAAATCAATTTTACAAAATGAGGTTGGGAAGGGTGACATTTTGGCTAGTGACCAAAATGTAATTTTTGAAAACTGCGTGACTGTTTTAAAAGGATTGAAACTTTGAATCTTTAAGGAGCTATTTACCCAAAGGGAGTTTCTCCAGATTTTTCTAAGATATTTAATGATTTAATTCTGGTTTTTAAACAAAAGAAAAGTGGAGGGAAGTTATTTCCAACTAATTTTCCTAAAATCTCATTTCCATTTTCTCTCATTTTTCTCTCAAGCCAAACATCTTTTCTCCAGAGCTTTTACTCTGATTTTGTCACCTAAACATCTCTTTTCAATTCTCTTTTGATTGCTAATCATCTCATCAACAAAACCTCACCATTTGCTAGTTGATTCTTCAAGCTTTTTGGTTCCAAAAGGGGAGAAAACTCAAGTTTGGAGGTAAGAACGTCCTTCTCCTCTAAACTCTCAGTTCTTTACTGATATTCCTAAGTTCTCAATCCTTAATTGATGATTTATAAGTGGTTTTAAAGTTGTGTAATGGATCTTAACTTTAAATGCAAGATTTGGTGATTTTTTTTGATGGATTTTCGTATGATCTGATTGGGCTGTGTTTTAAGGTGTTAAATTGATGTTAAATGAATGTTAATTTGATAAGGAATTGAGGTTTTATTAATGCAATCCCGGATAGGTTGAATTTCCTAAGTTTAGCTTGTGTTCTTGGTTGATTTTGAGGTGATCTTGTGGATCTGTTGTTGCTGGAGATATAATGATGTTGTTAGGTCCTTTTTAGATGTTAAATGATGTTTAAAGATGTTTAGTTTTGATGGATCATGGCTGGGCAATGTTGAGGAGTTGTTTGGATGCATTTTCGGTTGTGTTTGGTAGCCGAAAATGGAGTGTGGATGAGAGCAGCGAGTTTAGGTGCTTTCGTTGAAGCTATTAATGCATGATGATGCATTAATCCTCTGCTTTGATGTGTTTAAAACAGGGGAGTCATCTTTGGATCCAAGTGGTGGTGATCCGGAAGCTTGATTTGTGTTTCGGCAAGAGGCGAAACGGAATCGGTGAGTGGAATTTGGTTTTCGGCTTTGAAACCAGTGTTTTGAAGGTTTGGGAGCTTAGTTTAAGTCTAAGCAACTTAGCTAAGCTCAAGAGTAAGTTTTCGGAAAAACTCTCTTGGTGATGGCCATGGTTTTTGGTTATATGTAATATGTTGTTTGCATATTTTAAATCTGTTTTGAAAGCATATCTAGCATGTTATTTGCTGAGATTATAAGCCATGTGTTAAAGGAAACTCAAGGTAAGAGTTCCTTGTTTTTTAACATTGTTTAAATGTGGTTTGATGCTTAAAGATGCATGATGTTTATGGCTTTGTAAAATGCTTTAAAACAGTGAGATATTGATGATAATGATACATATTGGCAAGTGATGGTTAAGGTCACAAAGGTGGTTAAAAGTCCTTGTGTGAGCCTTGTATATTTAAGAACATCAAGGTGGTTAAAAGTCCTTGGATGGTTCTTGGTTAAGATCACAAAGGTGGTTAAAAGTCCTTGTGTGAATCTTGTGAATTTTAAGAACAACATGGTGTTTAAAAGTCCATGGTTGGTTCTTGGTTAAGGCTCAAGGTGGTTAAAAGTCCTTGTAAGCCTTGGTTACTTAAGAACTCCAAGGTGTTTAAAAGTCCTTGGGAGATTCCTGTTAAGGACACAAAGGTGGTTAAAAGTCCTTGTGTGGTCCTTGCCATGGTGTTTAAAAGTCCATGGGCCATGGTGTTTAAAAGTCCATGGGGATAAGATCACAATGGTGTTTAAAAGTCCATGTGTGGATCTTATGTGAAATGTGTCACTTGTTGCCAATATGACTTGTTATGAGCTTGAAGCATGAGATGCTTGTTTTAATGGTTTTAAGAGCATGTGTAAAGTTGCTTGAAGTATGATTTATAAATGATTTTATAAATGCATTATTGAATGGTTTTAAATGAGCATTCCTCACTAAGCTTTTGCTTACGCTCTCTCTTTTCTTAAACCAATAATGCAGAGCATTAAGGTGCATTGAGTGCAACAAGGAAGGCAAGCAATTAAGTGGAAACTAAGCTCAAGTATGGGAAGGTTTCTTAAACATTTTTTTAGCTTTTGGCATTTGGCAATGGGGGACCTATGTGGATGTTTTGGGAGATGTTTTGAACTCCCTAAGTTTGTTTAATGTTGTTATTAATGCTGGAACATGTAGTTGGCCTTAATGTGTTGGTTTGGAGATTTAATGCATGAATGGTTTGCTAAGTAGGAAGCATGCCTTTAGATTTGGGGCTTTTCATATTCGATGCTATGATGATGTTTCGTTGATGCAATTATGATCCTTTCATGTTGTATGTCTTGCTGGTAAAGTTTGGTTGCATTTGGAGCATGATCGGTTAGTCAATTGTGTGTTTTAGCAGCCATTTCTCTACATTCTGTGCAGGCCGTATCGGAACGAGAGCTACCGTTTCGGAACGGGTGCCCTGTAGTGGCCCAGGCGTCCGAAACGGAAGGTACCGTTCCGAAACGGAAATGCCTCTGCCAGGCCTCGTTTCGGAACCCGTTGCGGAACGGTCCCGCGTTTCGAAACAGGTACTCCCTGTTTCGGAACACCTGACCGTTGGAGGCTGACATGGGCGGTTATATGTTTTGAAATGTTTGCATTTTGGTCCTGAAACTTGTTTGTGCAATTGTATGAGTTTGGGATGTCCGTTTGAGCTGAAATTTTGCAGAGAAGCATGAAACCTGATTAATTATAAGATGGTAACCTTAATTTGAGTTAAGACATTATAATTTACAGAATTTACAATTTGGTCCCTAAAGTTGTAAATTGTTCAATTGGGTCCCTGTTTGATCTCTGATGATTATGATCTTTGAGCATGCTGTTTGAACGATCATATCTAGGGTTTATATGCATCTAGACAAGTTTTAAAAAGAAAAAAAAATGGTCGTTAATCAAGGTTGACTTTCGGGTTGACTTTGGTTTTCCCCGTGTGACTTTCTTAATTCGGGTCAACCGTCTAGGCCGGGTTAAGGGGGTTACAAACATTCTGCGGTCTAATCCTCATTCAAAAATCAAATCCATCACATTTGCTAGGCAAACCTGTCAACCAAACTCAATCAATCTTTGACCTCTAAAGCTGGATCAACATTCGATAAGAAGTTCACATCTTCACCTACCACTACAGTCTCATAGTAATCTGCAGCTTCAAGGCAACTCTCTCTTGTCTCAACGTATACCTCAGCTCTGTGTTCTACAAGCCAAACCATGCCAAATGTTACATCGAAACTGTAAAAAGACAATTACTTCACATCTATTGGAAACACATAACCCTGAACCATCAACAAACATCTTCCGCACATCTTTCTAACTACCACTATCTCACCAAAAGGTCTAGTCACAAGCGCCCCTACGTCTAGGAGCTTAACAGGCATATCAAATTTCTTTGCATGCTCACACAAAAGGACGAATCCGCAGAAATTGCAACTTCACATGTACACAGCTGATAGTTTTCGGTTCTCCTGTTTTCAGGCTGGTCCTTCAACACAACCTAACTCTTCAAAACCGTTCTTAGAGCATCTCGAAACTTCAAAATTCAGTTATGATCACACACAAACAATCATGCTTGAACTTGTTCTATAACATCGGTCCTAACGACTTAAAACATCCCACTACCAAAAAATCTGGAGTTAAAGCTCAAGACTTCCTTCTCGGCTCAACTATATCGGAAGCGACTTCATCTCTCCTTCTTGCTGGAAGACAACTCAGACGCACACTGGCCCAATCACACAAATCAATTCCCACTCACGGATACTGACTGACTGTCTTGTATTAAAACCATAAGTCGAACCCCAACGATCACCAACAAACATTTCTGAGTTTCGGATTACACACACGAGACCCTTACCTTGATCTCGCCAAAAGAACTAAGGTACTCATACCTACCTCTAACACCTCACTGGGCACATCCAAACTTTGCATGCTTGCTAACAATATACAGAAGTAAAGATTCAGAATCAAGCGAAGGGAACGAACTCAAAACTGCACCAAGGGCTTATCTACTATAACATCGGTACCACTCTGAATCCCACTCATAGGTCTTCACTTCTCTTTACCAACTATTACCAGAATTGGTCTCATCGTTCCCTATCAACAGAAACCAACCTACACCCACACTGACTCGAACAAACAAATTGTACCTCAACTCCGGTACAACCATACTTATCTGACTATAGCGATGAACTCCCTCAACATCATCACATTTTCAGAAACCACAGCTTTTACTTACCTATTCACGGCCCACTCCTTGGCCTCAAACTTACCAAAAAGCAATAAATCAACAACAACAACAAATTAACATACAAACTGGGTTAGCAAAGGAAAGGGTCCAAGTGGTTCAAGTATGATTCCCTCACTTAAAAATCATTTTTTCGATGTAATATAAGCAATAAGACTCTACTTGACATGTTTCAAACAACACACACGCATGATCAAACAACATACACCAAGCATACTTGATAAACAAGCAAACATGCTTACATGGCAAGGAAGCAAACACCGTGCAATTACAATACAAAAATTAAACTTACCTCACTTATCTACCAAAGGTCTCGGAAACCTTAGGCTCTGATACCAACAAATGTAACCCCCTCGTCCCGGTCCGGACGTTTGACCGGTCCGAGTAGGCTACACGGGGAAAATCGATGTGAAACCCGTTAAGGTCCTACCTCGGTTAACAACCCTAGAAAATTTCTTTTATTTATATTTTGTCTAAATGCATTATTAAGTTCTATGTGAAACACGACAGCGGAAACACAAACAATATAAAAACGACCATCCAAAACAACACTTTAAAACAACCCATTTTTCCTTTTTAAGTAGGCCGTACCGATACACTTACAGAGGGTATCGATACGCCTTGACCAAGTCAACTGCCGCAAGTCAAACCAAGAAGACCGTATCGATACAGGCCTTGGGCGTATCGATACACCCTCCTCGGTCAACATCTCGCGGTCAACGATATTAGACCGTACCGATACACCTAGAGCCCGTATCGATACGCCAAAAACTCGTCAAAATCTCAGAATTCCAGAAAAGATTTGGCGTATCGATACACTCTCGCGTATCGATACGATAAGCCAAATTTGAGTCCCAAAGTGTAGGACCGTATCGATACAAACCTTAGGCGTATCGATACGCCCTGCACTGCAATACCCAAATTTGCAGCAAAATGACTTAAGACTCGACTCTAGATGTGATTTACGACTACCCTAGCCACAAACAACATACATACAACCTTTATCAACCAAGATGTCAACATACAAGACATTCAAAACGAACAAGGATCATGCATCGAAAGGATTCATACAATTACCATAAAGAGGACATACTTAGCACTTAAAGGTTCATGCCTTAGAAACAAAAATTTAGGCATTCATGACATGCAACATAAACAAGGTTTACAATTCAAACAAAGCATCCAAAAGCCAAACCAACATTACATACATCCAAGCTCAAATCAACAACACCTATCCCATTGCTTAACTATTACTGTATTTCAATTTAAAGTTCATACTTGAGCTAACCAAAAGCGACACTTGGAGACCTTTCCTTGCCCTTGCCATCCACAAGCTACTAATCTGCATTGTCGAACAAAAAGGAGCGTAAGCATAAAAGCTTAGTGAGGGTAAGCTCATAAAACAAATCTCGACAATGCAGGGTCCAACCACGAGCAACAACCAAGATAGAATGCATGATCTTGCCTCCGATCCACATGAGCCAAAATATACATGATGCATGAATATATATTCAACACTATGCCATGATCAACAACTCATAAACCCAACACACGAAGATACATATATCAATGTATTAACAACAACATATATCATTCCATATTGGAACCCAGCTATGACTCGAATACGCGGATAACCATTGGAACTTACATTCAACCACAACCATTACCTTACAGTGGGATTACACTCATCACCGTTTCTCACGGAGGGGATTCCACTCATCCTCACGCCCCGTCGATGGGATTCTACTCATCACCGACTAATATATATATATATAAAGATTTCCGGGCGAACCCGTACTCCATCTTGATGACCACCGTCACCAAGACCACGCGCGCATTTGACTCTCGTGTTCACACTAAACATCCTAATGATCGATCATTGTACCCAAGCATACTAGTGCCAATATTAAACACAATTCATAACCTTTCACAACATCATTTCATATCAACTTCTGTGCTTAGCACGTACTCACCATGATCACCATCATGCACAAATCACAATCCAAACCACATGCATAACAATGCATCAAACCATGCCTCAACAACATGTATAACACAATATACATAACTACCATAAATGCAAATAAACAAGAGGCATAACCAAGCAATTAGGAGTTCAACCAAAAGTTTCCTGAGCTAAACTTGAGATTAGGCTACCACTCTAATATCAACTCTAGGTGGGTTTACCAAGCCCATCCTAGGTTCACATGCTTGAACCAATATTTAAAAACCATTTAAAATCAATAACCACTCACCGACCACTCCATTTAGCACAAGCCGACTAGCCTACCAAGCATCCAAGTCCGTATTCAAGCCCAAAGCTTCTCCATTGTTTTCTCTTGCTTCTAACCATTCAAAAACAATACATTAACTTCAAAATCAGCCACAAACCCAAAGTTTAACACCAACACACAAATCCACTACAAATCTCACAATTCAAAGCCAAGTTCATTCTCCAAATTCTCATTTTCGTACTTCTACAAAAATCCATCAAAAATCAGCAATATAACCATCGAAATCACTCTTAAACATGTTCAAAACACTACCCCAAACATAGTATAACCATCAGCCCCCAATTTCCAACATCGAACATACCCAAAACTAACCTTAAAACCCTTCTAAGAACCCCTCAAAACCCAAATCCGAAAATCCATACAAAACTCTTTTAAATTTACATATATTGGACCTCTTGGTTAGTAAACAACCCACACATCAATAACAAATCAAAATCTTTAGCTAAAGACCATAAAGGTAGCATCTTTGATCAAAATATTTAAAACTTCAAATTTCAAAAACATGAACAATATTGAAAACTAGAGGTATCATCTTGTAGAGGGAAAGGAGGACAAGTCAAAAACGAGATTACCTTGCAAAAATCACCAACAAAAATCAAAGGAGATGATGAAATAGTGAACTTGGAGGGGAAAGGGCATTTTGACGTGAAAAGGAGAAATGAAGAAGATGAAGTTGTGTTTAAAGTGGTGTTTTAATAAAAAATGGGGTTTTTAAATGAAAGACCATTTAATTACACCTTTGCCATTAATGAGATGGCAAATCTCAAATTCCAAAGTTCCATTGAATTGGGTTTTAAAATCAAAACAAGCCCAACATAAAAATCATTGTTTTGAAAACACGAGGCCCAAAATATTATTTTAATATTATATTATTTTCACCCGATCCCCAAACCCGAGTGTTACAACAAATGGGCAAAAAATTATGTGCTAAAGAGGAGGGAAATCATGACAAATTGCTCTATTAACAAAAGCAGCTGGATATGGAAGAAGTTGCTTTAGTTGAAACCATTAGAAACTCAATTTCTTGATCCAACAACTGTGGAATGGATTATGCAAGGCACTAAGTTTCAAATAAGGAAGGTTTGGCAAAGTATAAGGAGAAATAATGAGAGATATGTATAATGCACCCAAATTTTCTTTCGTTGCTTGTTTAACCGTTTTAGATAGGCTACCAACAAAGGATAAATTATTAAAATGGGAAGTGAGTAATTATGTAATCTTTGTTGTTCGGAGACTGAATCTTGGGATCATATGTTTTTATTTTGTAGTCTGCATGGACTGCTTTCATATATTAGATTTGGAAGGAAAGAAACAATAGGCAATTCAAGGGCACCAGGATGTCTGAAGATGAAATTCTTAGCAGGATTGTAGAACTTGTTAGATTGAGATTTGTGGGAACTAAAATAAAAAGGATACAGTTGATGATAGTCTTTGTATAGGCTGGGGAATTGTATAGCTTGTTGTTGAGGGTTGATATTTTATCCACCCCAAAGAAAAAAAGGAAACATGGAAGTACTGCTACATCGGATAATGTAAATTGAATTGCTCGATCCTTTCAATTTTCTAATCAAAGTAACGCACTAATCATATAAAAGTATCAAAAAGACCATACTAGTAAAGCAATGTGACGATGCTTGTATCTTCACAGAGAGAATGGAAATCGGTCACAACAAATTCACCCCTGGTAAGTGTGCCAGTTTTGTCAAAAGCTGTGATGTTAATCTTGGAAAGAGTTTCGAGACCGTTGCCCCATTAACCAGAAGTCCTGATGTTGCTGCTCTTTGGGGGTTCATTTGATTGATATAAAGATAATTTGTGCTAAAACATATCAGCACTTGGAGTTTAGTCTAGTGGTTAGCTCAATGACTTTAGAGCTAGGGGGCATGGGTTTGAATCCCAGCTCCCCTTCACATTGAATTTATTTTCTTTGTTATGGTGGTGACACGTGTCACCACCACATTATTCTGAATAAAAAAAATTAAATAATATATACATATAGGAGAGAGAAAATAATAAAAAATATATTTAAAAAATAAGAAAATAATTTCACGTCAGCAATTCCGTTAGTTTTTAACGATGGGGGACCAAAACAGAAGAACTATGTAATAGAAGGGATGATTTGACCAGAAAAAATAGTTTTGGGACCAAAATAAGAAGACAATAATAGTTTGGGGACTACCGGTGTAGGTTTCCCTTAATATTTCTTGAATCTGCTCACAACTTTGTTGCATGCTCGTTGAACCATCCCAACAAGCCATTTTGGCTTCCGAATTTGCAGAAAATCCAAACATCATTCCACATCTGTAATCTATAATCACAAATTTCTAATCCAATCCGAATGCAGAATCAACTTCTTCATCTAAAACCAATGCTGGTGGTTCACTTTGGTCACAACTTTTTGAAATCAAAAACCCACACAATCCTGAATTGCCAGCGTAATAATCGTTGAGAAAAGTATTGAATTGTTTTACGCGAGGAATGAACCCAACAAATTGGTTCTCTGACAGGTTTAACACTTCAAGAAAAAGTAAACCAGTCAACAATGCAGAAATCTCTCCGACAAGCTTGTTGCAAGAGATCTGTTGAACATTATATACAAATTGTTATTGTTAACCAATTTAACCAATTTCTGTTACATGTAACTGGCCCAAATAGCCTAACAGGCTGGTGGTTATATCATGTCTAGCAACTTATCAGGCCTATGTTAACCAAATATCTGGTACTTGTCCAAATGAATCGTTTGACCTACATTTAAAAAATAATAGAAGAAAACCCTAATTTCTTTTTCTCTTTTCAGTTGTCGTTTTTCCTTCGCCGCTTTTCTTTATCTTCTCTAATCTTCTATTCATCCACAACTGTCAGTGGCTTCACCGGAGTAGCTTCATCATGGTATCAGAGTCAATCCTTCCGACCTATTAATTTTGTTTTCTCAAGTGCAGTGTTCGCGTCGTTTGCTATTCTCTTTACTTCTCATTGTCTCTGTTGATTGTGCATCTTCCTTCATTTGACGATCATGGTGCTAATTGAGAATCAAACTGCTCCAGTTGAAGAAATCAGAAATCTGCAAGTCTCCAATGATAAGGAGAACTCATTATTTGCCAACAAACAAGTCAATATTAAACTCGATGATTTCAATTTTTTTATGGAACAACAAATTGTGCTAATGATTTGCGATCATGATCTTAAGGAATATCTTGATGAGACTACCAAAATTCCTCCAAAAGTCATTACCAACGCTAATCTTGAGTTGGTACAAAATCCAACATATCGACGATTTAGGAAGCAAGATTGTTCTCTTGCTTTCTTGGCTTCTATCTACCACCAGTCCACACATTTTGCCGCAGCTTGTTGGAGCAGAAACCACCGCAACTATCTGGAGTGCTATTACGAGACTTTACTAAAAGCTCTCTACAACAAAAATAATGAATCTTCATTGTCGTTTGCGAGCTCTGAAGAAAGAAACTTCCACTATCAGTGAGTACACAACGCAAATCAAAGAATTGTGTGATACGTTGGCAACAAGTGGGAGTCATGTGTCCGATATAGAGCAAATCACAATGGTGCTGAATGGACTTCATACAGAATATGAGCCATTTGTAGCTGCCATTATAGTCAGTCTTGAACCATACACTCTCAAGACTGTTACATATGTTCTTAAAGATGCAGAATCAAGACTCAATGATCCCTTACGTGTTCCTGTTGGCATCAATTTAGAAAGATATGACACAAGTGCTAGTGATAGACAAAGCACACAATCATACAATGCTTCAAGAGAGCAAGATCAAAGTAATGACGGCTCATATCAATTTGGCAGAAGAGGTCAAGGTAGGCCTTGGTTGCAATGTCAGATTTGTGGCAACTTAGGGCACTTGGCTGATAGGTGCGGGCATCGATATAATCAGAACTTCAAAGGGATGTAATCTCAACAACCTCCATCAGTTAAACCATCTCAGCCTACTGTGACACAGGCCAATGTTTGACAATATGTTTCTGATCCTACTGAAACTAGTTATGACCCTTTTTTCAGCGTAGATCCAGGTACCAATGGTGTGGCAGATAATTTGAATGATGATACAGCTCACATCAACTCATTGATTGCCAAAGGAGTCATTACTGTGGAGGACAAATGGTACCCTGATTCACGAGCCACTCACCATGTGACATATGTTCAGAACACTGATTCACAGGGTTGTTTTTACAAAGGTAATGGCAAAGTATTTCTTGGTGATGGTTCTATGTTAAACATTACTCACACAGGAAAGTCTACCATTACAACTGACTCTAAGTCTCTAGCACTTACACATTTGTTATGTGTCCCTCGTATCACACACAACCTTATGTCAGTATCTAGATTTGCTCGTGATAATATTGTTTTCTTTGAATTTCATGCCAATGAGTGTTTTGTAAATGATGAAAAAACAAAGGAGGTTCTGCTAGAAGGGAAGCTTGAAGAGGGTTTGCATTGTTTCAATCTCAAGCACGCTTTTGACTCAGCTGGTATTATGTACAACACAACTTCTTCTTCAGTTCCTTTTGATAATGCTGCTAATTTTTTTGTTGCTGCAAATAATACTGACCAGTTCACTAGAGTGCACACTAGTTATTGGCTATGGCACCAAAGACTTGGTCACCCTATATCTAGTACTATTAGTTTAGCTCTGAATAAGAATATTACAGCTCTAAAGAATGTTGTTTGTACTGCTTGTCAGTTAGGGAAAAGTAAAAAAACTTCCTTTCACTTTGTCAACTATTGTATATAACAAGCCATTTGAACTTGTTGAGGCTGATGTCTTGAGTTCAGCCCCTATTAAGTCTTTAGGATGGCAATATTATGTCTAGTTTGTTGATATGTACAACTGAAATTGTTGGTTATTTCTTCTGCGTAATAAAACTGAAGTTACTTATACTTTTAAGGCCTTTATTGCCATTGTGAAAAATCAGTTTTCTTGTAATGTGGTTGCCTTACAAACTAATGGTGGATGTGAGTTTAGAGCTTTGGAATATGACTTGGTGTCCATGGGAATTAGGTATAGAATATCTTGTCCACACACTTCACAACAAAATGGAGTGGTGGAAAGAAAACATCGATATATAATAGAGACAGCCTTAACAATGCTTGCTCAAGCTAGTGTACCCTTTCAATATTGTTCGTTTGCTGTTTTAAGTGCAGTGTACTTAATTAACAGATTGCCTACATATATTCTAGGGGGAATTTCTCCACATTATAAATTATATGGTCGCATCCTTGATTATAGTTTCCTTTGAGTATTTGGAACACAATGTTTTCCTTGTCTTACACAGTACAATGTTCACAAATTTGATTTCAAGTCTAAAGCATGTGTCTTTCTGGGCTACTCCCCAAGCCATCAGGGTTATCAGTGTATGGACAACACTGGTCAGATTTACATTTCTAGACACATAAGGTTTAATGAAATGGTGTTTCCTTTTGCCACAGGTTCTATTGTTAAGATGCCTACTAAACGAGACAGGGTGTACATGCCACTACATTCTCCTCTTCGAAAATCAGAACCAGGAAGTTCATCTTCAACATTAGTTGCAAATCCTATTACTGAGATGGCCTATCCTAAAACTTCAACAACGAGAGTTGTACTTGACACAATTGAAGGTCCTTCTGAATCAGATATACATCTGACACACTCAGTTGATAGAGTTGAGCACGATTTAGAAGAACACATTAATGCAACAACTACCCAGGCTCCTAATCTCATGGTTCGTGATTAGATAATAACAAGTCATGAGAATATTGGTATCTTCAAACCAAAGATCTTCAATGTTGAATATTCTGAGATACTAGGTGATGTGCACACTACTCTCCAGCATCCAAAATAGAAAGAATATGTGTATTCTGAATATGAAGCACTAATGAACAATGGCATATGGGAACTAGTAAAACTTCCTGCACATCGAAAGGCCATTGGTTGTAAGTGGCTATTTAGAATTAAGTACAACTCAGATGGCTCTGTTAGTCGGTACAAAGCACGGTTAGTTGCCAAAGGGTTCTCACAAATTCATGGGTACGATTTTAGTGAAACTTTTAGTCCAGTTGTGAAATTCTTTACTATTAATGTTATTGTTTCTCTAATTGTGTCACGAAAATAGGAAATACGTCAAGTATATATCAATAATGCCTTTTTAAAGGGTGACCTTAAGAAAGATTTCTACATGATGCAACTGGCATGCTTTGAGGTAAAAGGAACAAATGAGTCTGCTGTTGTTTGCAAACTAAAGAAGGCACTCTATGGCCTTCTTCAAGCACCACGTAATTGGTTTAGTAAGTTACGAGACTACATTTGTTCTCTTGGTTTTAAAGCTTCACTTGCGAATACATATCTATTTGTCTATAAGTCTGGAGTAACAATAACATATTTCGCAGTATATGTGGATGACATGTTGCTTACTGGGTCATCTTCTAAACATGTCAGTAATGTGATAAAATCTTTACATGACAGATTTTCTTTAAAAGATCTTGGTAGGGTGTATTATTTTCTAGGCATAGAAGCTGTTCACACAAGGGAAGGGTTGTTTCTAAGTCAACATAAGTTCACAGAAGAGTTGTTGGCTAAACACATCATGCTAAATACAAAGGCAATCGATACACCTATTGTTGTCTCTCCAAAGCTCAGTAAGGATACAGAGACTGACATGGCAGATGCTTAGACATATAGAAGCATTGTTGGGGCCCTTCTGTACCTATGTCATACGCGCCTTGACATCTCCTATGCGGTTTGTAACATCCTTAAATATACCCTAAAAGTTATTTAAATTAATTGGTCAAGTAATTGATTTAATTAAAACAAATTACTTTGTTTAGTAGTTATTTTCGGTTAATAGGGATTTAATTAGAAGAAAGAATTAATCAAAGGATTAAGGGGATGGGACAAAAAATAATTATGCAATAAAAGAGTGGACTTGAATGTCCAAACTCTTATTTTTTCTTAATTACCCTTGGCTGAAAATTTCTTTAAAGGATAGCTTAGGGGTAAAAATGACAAAACACATTCTATTATCACCAACACTCAATGTGTTATCATCTTTCTCCTAACCACTCCAATCAGCTGAAAATTGAGAGAGAATGAGAGAGAAAGAAGTTTTGTTATCAGCCATGGAAACTCAAAGAAAAACTCTTGCATGTTAAGGAAAATCAACTAGGAAATTTATTTTAAATAGCTCGGTGAGCTTCTTTCTTTGTATACTTCATGTTATGGTGTTAATTTCTTGATTGAAGCATGTTTTGATTATGTTATATTGAATGTCGGTTGCTAAAAATTTAGTCATATGGTGAAGAAAAATTGGTAATGTTCATACAGGCTGTAGGAGAAACATTAAATTGAACCAATATAGAGTGTAAAATGGAAATAAAACACTCATAGGGATGTTTTAGCAAATCTGGAAATTTGAAGAGTTAGAAATGATTTTTGGAAAATTTTTATTAGGAGGAAAATGCCATAATCTGATGTATGTAAGTGTTGGTAAGGTTTTCTTAAGGATAATTTGACTGATTTATGAGTTAGAATGAGAATAGGTCACATGCAAAGACAAAATAGTTAAAAGGGGTTGTTTTGGAGAAGTTGAAAATGGTAAAGCCCTAAATTGATCTGTAATAAATATGGAAATTGATGTTTGAAAGTGTTAGATATTTTTATGAGGAAATGTAGAATTAGATGGTAAAATAAATTTAGGTGGTGAAGCCATGAATATAAATTGTAAGGAGCTTAAGTTAGACATTAGTGTAATATGCTCAACATTGCCCTGTTTTGGACAGTGACCTTCAAAAATTCACCAAAAATAAAATACATAGAATTTAGTTATGAAATTTTGATACAAATGATTGGGTATGTTCATTTTAACTAGAAAAAAGGCACTAAAATTCGATCTCTATAGAAAAATCTGGAATCAAAACCGTGTAGGTACTGCAAACTGTCCAGAACTGCAAAATGACCTATGTTTAAATAATAAACTGTATTGATGTATAAATAGAAAAAATATGGATCATACATGGATAACAAGATAGTTGAATAAACTTTCTAACGAGGTAAATTAATCGAAATTCCGACGTATGGATAAAAGATTATGATTGAATTACTAACATGTGCTCAAGCTGCCAATAGGAAAAACAATTTGGTGTTTACATTTGCTTAAATGAGTTTATATGCTTGAATTGTCTCTTGATATGCTTTGTTTATGTTTGTGTATGGATGATAAGACCAAGAATTTTAAGAAACCTTGGAGGAGTCAAAGTCAAGGCAATCCGAAAAGAAGAGCAATGGCATTGTTATCAAAGATCAAAATTAGCTTGGAGTATAGTGAGTGTAGTTAACTTTAGGGTTAGGAATAGTATCCTAACCACTATATTTTATTAATTTATGAAGTTTAATATGAAGCATGAAATGAATTTAATCATGGTTTGATAATTAACTTAAGGGAAGATGGATTTTCAATGGAAAACATGAAAGCATGCTCTATGTTGTTAGATGTTTGTCTTGCTGAAGCATGATTTAATTACCTATGATTGAATGGTTATGAGATTGATTAAATGAGCATGAAAGGAGTGATATGCTACTGCTAATGTGTGATTCATGATTCTGGAAAAACGATTATATGATTGCTATAGGCTAGAAATTGTGAAATGATGAAAATAAGATTGGTTCTACTTACTAGTAACTTGAATATGACATGTGACCTTGCTGTTTGTGATTGATAATCACTTGTAATGTGTTTGATTAATTTAAAAGACATTGAAAGCCCTTGGTTGACTAGTTGGTCTTAGGTAGAACGACATGCCTTAGAGTCTAGAGCTCCTTCGATTTAGTACCTTGTGTACTCTCTGTTTGGTGTTGGAAGCACCTAGTGAACTCAATGCTTTGTACATCTTATGTTGGAATTTTGATGCATTGTGTATCCTCAGATTTGATGTTGTGAGCATCCTCTGATTCGATACTTTGTACCCATTGTGACTCGATTACCTAGTCCCACTAATCTACCAAGGCAACGCACTTAAAAACTCATGAATAAAACTTGTCACATGTTCAATAAAATGTGATCATTGATTATATATAATTGGATGATCAATTGAAATTGTTTAACTTGCATAAGTAATGCTTGTTTCAAGGCCCTAATTCGAATGAGACATGGAATGTGATTGTTTGAATTTGATTGATTTATGTACTTGGTTTTAGAAATTTGTCTACGTGAATATGTTATATGATTTTTATGTTCTGATTTAATCTGATCAAGCTTGGTGTACATGTTTATATGATTCTATGTGATGATATAAGACTAGCTAAGTGAGCTACTTAATCATGCTTAAGATTAGCTAGGTTTCACTCAAATAGATTGAAGCCTAGCTAGGTAACATTGGTTAAATGAAATAAAGCACTTAAAAGATTGAGCTGATAGTTATAGGGATTACCTCACTAGGTACTTAAAGTGCTTATCACTCTGTTATTTCTTTCTTCCCAAACCAACAGGTTAACTTGATCGAAAGCTATAACAACACTGATTCTGGAGCAAATCACAAGCCAAGAAATATGTATGACATTGTTCTTTTGTTAGACTCCTAGAAGGTGGCATAGATATGTATTTTAGAGTTGTGTCACATGCATCATGGCTGATTTTTATGTTAGATGTGAACACTTAATATGGTTTGAACGTAAGACTTGAGTATCATGGTATGTAATGTCTATTTTAAGCTATGGCTTAAAGTTTGTAAGAGTCTTATGTTATGTATATGAATATGGATGTTATTTTGTTAATTCCTTACGAATGCTATGCCTTGTATATGTGTTTATGAAGTTCAAAATATTCCTATAAAACAATTACAGTGGTCAGACGAGCATAAATTAGAGTGTGCGGTCACCCTGTTAGTCGACGAAGCGTTAAGCTGGTGGGAAGCCACGTCATTGACTGCTCCAGCTGAGTCAATGATGTGGAAATTCTTTGTGGAAGAATTTAAAAATAAATACATCTGTGAACAATACTTAGCTGATAGAAAGAGGAAGTTCTTATACTTGAAGCAGGCTAACCGGCCTATCGAACAGTACGTTGCAAATTTCTGCAAGTATTGCAAATACAGCTCAGAATACATCAAGGCCGATGCTGACAAGTGTCAGATGTTCATTGACGGCCTGAATGATGAATTGAGTCCAATATTTACCGCACTGAATATCACAGACTTTCAAACTTTGGTGCATCGAGTTATTGCCAATGAAGCCAAAATGAAAGCTGCCGAGAAAAGAAAAGGTGGTTATCAGAATGATAAGAAGCGAAAGAGTGACAACAACTCCAGTTGGAAATCAAAGAAAGTCAAAAGTCAGAAAGAGGGATTCTCTACTTACACTCCTGCACTCAGAAGCAATTATACACTGAGACCCCAATCGGTGAACAAGCTAGATGTCTCTGTTGTGTCCGTTAATAGCACAAGAAACACTGAGAAATCCTCGACTTGCCAACATTGCCAGAAGCAACATTTCGGCCAATGCCAACTCCAATCTAATCTTTGTTTCGCCTGTGGCGGCGATGATCATTATATCTAAGATTGTCCGAGAAAGTCCGATAAAGCTCTTACACGGAATTCTGCAAATCTGAGCCATGCACCTTCCAACCAAAACAAGAACCCGAGGTAGACTCATTTAGGAAATCAAGGGAAGGGAAGAGGCTCCTATTAGAAAGCCACAACATATCAAGAATATCGAGCACCAGCTCGTTTCTATCATATCTATGGCACAGAAGATGAGGAATCTCCCGATGTCATTGTGGGTATGGTTGAACTGAACCTTAAACATGTTTATGCTTTGATAGACTCGGGATTAACTCATTCATTTATCTGTTCTTATCTGTTAGATAAGTTAAATTTGAAACCCGAAATAGTTAAAACAAGCCTTGTAGTGTCGAACCCGATAGGGGCAAACTTGTCGATTAACTTAAATTGTAGAAATTGCCCAATCTCCATACCGAAAGTATCATTTCCCATTGACCTCTATGTCTTGCCCGAATGTGGCTTTGATCTAGTGTTAGGCTTAGATTGGTTGAGTAAACATCAACCCTTGATTGATTGCCAAAATCATAGATTGTATCTTTGGGGTTTAGGGAAGGAATCCATTATGTTAATAGATCAAAAATTGACTTCAATTTTTGTTGCTATGTTGTTGCAAGATGAATATGATTATGGCTTACCCTCTATTCCTGTTGTTTTCGAATTTATTGACGTCTTTCCCAAGGATCTCCATGATCTTCCACCTACTTGTGAAGTAGAGTTTGAGATCTACATTCAACTCGGTATCTATCACATCTTGTCGGATTGCTCCAATTGAACTGAAGGAAAAAAAGAAGCAATTACAAGAATTGCAAGACAAGGGCTTCATACGAATGAGCACGTCTCCTTGGGGTACTCCGTTGTTATTTGTGAAGAAAAAGGACGGCTCGATGCGGCTCTGCATCTACTATCATCAATTGAATCGGGTGACCATCAAAAACAAGTATCCCCTGCCGAGAATTGAAGATCTTTTTGATCAACTCTAGGAAGTATCGGTCTTCTCTATGATCGATCTCCGATCAGGCTATTATCAACTGAAAGTGAAGGATGAAGATGTCTCTAAAACTGCTTTCCGTACTCGATACAGTCACTATGAATTTCTTGTTATGCCTTTCGGGTTAACGAACGCTCCTGCCGCATTTATAGATATGATGAACCAAGTGTTCAAACCCTATCTCGATAAGTTCGTTGTTGTATTCATCGACGACATTCTTGTCTATTCTTGAAATAAGGAGGAACATGCTGAACACCTCCGAATCTTGCTACAAACTCTCCGAGAACGTCAATTGTTCGCTAAATTCTCTAAATATGAGTTTTGGTTATCGGAAGTTGCCTTCCTCGGTCACGTAATCTCCACCGAAGGAATTAAAGTCGACCCAAAAAAGATTCAAGCTATTATCGAATGGATACCTCCAAAGAATGTTGGTGAAGTTCGTAGTTTTCTCGCTTTAGCCGGTTATTATCGAAGATTCGTCAGAGGTTTCTCTACGATCGCTTTTCCGCTAACCAAACTCCTCCGGAAAGATCAACCATTTGATTGGTCTAAAAATCAACAATAAAGCTTTGACCAATTAAAGCAAGCCTTAACTCATGACCCGATTTTGATTCAACCTGAGCCAGATAAAGAATTCATAGTCTATAGTGACGCCTCCCATTCGGGATTGGGCTATGTTTTGATACAAGGTGATAATGTCGTAGCATATGCATCTCAGTAATTGAAGCCACATGAACTCAACTACCCAACACACGACCTTAAATTAGCTGCCATTGTCTTTGCACTCAAAATTTGGAGGCATTATCCGTACGAAGAAAAATGTCACCTGTTTACAGATCACAAAAGTCTGAAATATCTCCTTACTCAGAAAGATCTCAATTTGAGACAAAAAGGTGGATGGAATTATTGAAAGATTACAACCTGGTCATCGACTATCATCTCGGAAAAGCCAATGTGGTTACAGATGCTCTTAGTCGAAAACCGACTCTCGGTAACCCATTCCAAATCCTTAAATATTCAAACGAATTCCTTCTTGTTCCTCAAGAAACCATTCGAACAACACCTTGCAAGACAAGCAACTTTTCGAATACTATCTTGGGTAATAAGTACCTATTCGGAATTTTCCTTGTAAAATAAATAATCAATTCGAATTATTTTTCGTAGCTTCCTTGGCTATCAATGCTCATTTCCGACTCACTAAAGCTCGAAAATATCTGTGTGAACTTCAAGTTCAATCTAGCCTCATCACAAGGATCAAATAACTTCATCAAGTATATCCAGAACTTCAGAAGATCACCTCTAAGCTTGAATCCAATCTCGACTTCTCAGTTAAATCAAACGGTCTCCTCTATTTCAAGGATAGAGTCTGTGTTCCTGACAACAAGGAATTACAAGAAGAAATATTACAAGAAGCCCATCAGAGTTCTTTCTCGATCCACCCTGGATCGGTTAAAATGTACAAGGATCTCAAACCTTTGTATTGGTGGCCTAGAATGAAAGCGACTATCAACGATTTTGTGTCAAGATGTCTAAACTGTCAACGAGTGAAGGCCGAACACCGAGTTCCTACCAGATTACTCCAACCTTTTGAATTTCCTAAATGGAAATAGGATCGAATCACAATGGATTTCGTATACGGTCTTGCTTACTCTCCGAGAAGGTGCGATGCTATCTAGGTGATTGTTGATCGATTTACCAAATCTGCTCATTTCATTCCAATTCGTATGTCCGAGAAGTCATTCGTTTACATGGAGTTCCAACATTTATTGTCTCCGATCGAGATCCCCGTTTTACAGCTCGATTCTGGAGAACCTTGCAACGAGCCCTCGGAACTAAACTAAATCTGAGCATAGCTTTTCATCCGCAAAGTGATGGAAAATGCGAACGAGTGATTCAAGTTCTTGAAGACATGATTCGAGCTAGTATCATCGATTTCGGAAAGAACTAGGAAAAGTCACTACCTTTGGTCGAATTCGCCTACAACAATAGCTTCCAAATTTCGATTCAAATGGCTCATTTTGAAGCGTATTATGGTTGAAAATGACGAACACCCCTTTGTTGGTCCAAACTCGGTGATAATAAAGTATTAGGGCCACAATTGCTTTGAGAAAACAAAGAACAAGTTCAAATCATCCATTCTCGACTAAAGCAAGCCTTTGATAGACAAAAGTCCTACGCTGATTGGAAATGTAGAGACATGCAATATGAAGATGGTGATAAGGTCCTTCTTAAAGTCTCCCCGTGGAAGAAAGTATTTTAGTTCGGTAAAAGATAGAAGCTCAGCCCTCGTTTCATAGGACCTTTCGAAGTAGTTGAAAGAATCGATCCTGTAGCTTATCGACTTACACTCCCAAGCGAGTTCGATAAGATACATAATGTTTGTAACACCCGGGTTTGTGGGTCGGGTGGAAATAAAATATTTAAATAATGTTTCGAGTTTTCCCTATTCTTTTTAAAATTTATTTAATATGTTGGACCCGATTTTGATTTAAAGCCTGAATTTCCATGGATTTTAGAGTCTTGGATGATTGCCATTTTTCATTAATGGCAGTTTTGTAAGTACTTGGTCTTTGTAAAATGAAACCCCTTTTTATTCAAATACCCAAATTTCTATCATCTTCTACCTCCAAAACATTTCCAACATGAACTCCTCCCCTCCATTGGAAGCCACTGTTACACCACCATCCTCCTTCATCCTTGGTGATTTTTGAAAGGTAAGCATGCTCCCATGTTGTCCTCATCTTCCCCTTGCTACCCATGTTTTTAGTTTTCATTGAAACTCATTACTTTGTACTTTGAGATTTTTGGGTTCTAAGTTAAAAACCTAAACTTTATTAACCTTTAAGCAAGCTTTTGATTCTCTGATGTTAGACATGCTCTTAGCATCATTAAAGGTCCAACATATATGATTTTTACAAAGTTTTAACAACATTTTCGGATATGGGTTTTAGATGGTTCAAATGTCAAGTTTTGGGGCTGTTTAGTGTGAGAAATTGATGGCTGGTGATTAAGTGATGTTTAAGGGTTAATTTGGAAGCTTATGAGTATGTTAAAAGTGTTGAAAACAATGGTTAATCGCTGTGTGTTTGGGCTGCTCGAAAATACTTGTTTGGTGTGTGTTCCTAGTCGGCTAATTGCTTGAAAATGTGTTCCGGGTTTACTTCGGTGATTGATGACTGATTGTTGATGTTTTTCTTGTGTTGGATTGCTTAGAATCAAGGTTTTGTGTTGGTGAGACATCGGGAACGAATCCGGGTAGCTTGGTGGATTGATTGGCTAGAGTTGTTGAGCTTGGAGTCGTCGGTGAGTGGTTCTTCGATTTTAAATTGGTTTTCAAATGTTTGGTTCGAGCATGTAGACCTAGGTCGGGCTTGGTAAACCCACCTAGAGTTGGGATTAGATTGGTAGTCTAATCTCAAGCTTTAGTTTAGAAGACTTTGGATGGACTTGTAAATGTTGTGTTATGCCTCATGTATTAAATGTGATTGATGTTTCTATACATTTTGTGGATGTGTGTGGTGATGAGGCATGATGATTCATCTATGCATTGTGATATGCATGTGTTTGATGAAATGTGGGTTGCATAATTTTAAATCATGGTGGATACGTGCTAGCCACGGGAAATGGGTAAGGATATTGTATTACGATGATCTTGTGATGAGTTAGTATTGTCACTAGTATGCTTGGGTACAAATGATCGATCATTAGGATTCTAGTGTGCACACGAGTGTCGAAATGCGCGTGTGGTCTTGGTGATGGTAGTCACCAAGATGGAGTACGGGTACGCCCGAAAATCTTCATTTATATTTTAGTCGGTGATGAGTGGAATCCCATCGACGGGGCGTAAGGATGAGTGGAATCCCCTTCGAGTGTAACGGTGATGAGTGTAATCCCACCGTAAGGTAATGTAATGGTTGAGTTGTTGGATGAGAGTTCCAACGGTTGTTATCCGCGTATTCGGGTCATAGCTAGGTGCCAATATGGTATGTTAAATGTGTTTCATATGGTTGTGTTATGGACATGCTGAGCATGGCATGATAATTGATGATATGATCATGCATTTCATATATTTGATTCATGTGGTTCCGAAGGTAAGGAAACATGAATTCATCCTTGGGTTTGTTGCTCGTGCTTGGACCCTGCATTGTCGAGGTTTGTTTTATGAGTTTACCCTCACTAAGCTTTACGCTTACGCTCTTTTTTTTTTGACAATGTAGATCCTTAGTTTGTGGGTTGCTTGTGCGAGGAGAAGGGCCTCCAAGTGTGCTATCTTAATCTTCAAGTGTGAACTTTTAAGTTAAAAGATGTAATAGATAAGCAATGGGGATTTGTGTATGTTGCTTTGTGTTAAGGAGCTTGTTAAGACTCCTTTAGTATGTTGGTGTTTTGGTTGTGGCTGTTTGTGCTATGTATGTTGGCCTTGTACCCTTATCTTTATGCTTACGTGTATGTTTTGTGCTAAGGCAGGAAACCTTGATATGCAATGTATGTCTCTTTTGGTGAATGCTTGATTCCTTAAAATGTATGGCCTTTTCATGTTTGTTGTGTGTTGATCATGTTTGGAGTAGGGTAAATGCCTCTAGAGTATGTGGTTGCATGTTATACCTTGTTTCTTGATGTTTGAGGCTTGTTGGGAGCTTTTGGTGATGCAAAATTTGGTTTTTAGAAACACACAGACTGCAGGCGTTTCGGAACGGGTAAGACTGTTTCGAAACAGGTGTGGTTCCAGGGACACCTGTATCAGAACGCATTCCGGTATGGTTTGGCTAATGTGAACCCCTGTTACGATACATGTATCGAAACATTTTGGCTACTGTGAGGGCATGTTCTGGAACGTGTTTCGGAACGCCTAGACAAAATGGACACCCGTACCGAAACGGGGTGGTGCGTATTGGTGCGGATGGTCTGGCTTTTTATACTGGGGCCCGTGTATCGAAACGGGCAAGCCTGTTTCGAAACACAGGCCTGAAATGTGGGCTTTTGGCATCTCTAAAGGTTCTCAAGTGTTGGGCTTAGGCCTTGTTTGATGTTAACTTTCTTGTGAGACTTTTTCGTGATCGTTTATGTGTGTTTGGGTCACGTTGCAAGAAATCAGATTAACTTGACAATTGGTAAATTTAAATTAACTTACGCTCTCTTGCTTAGTCTTGCCCTTGTTTTCCGCTGTCGTTTGTACCACATAGGGCTAACTAAATATCTAGACAAAGACAATAAATCAAAGAAAGTTTCCTAGGGTCGTTAATCGAAGTGGAGCCTTAATGGGTTTTGCCTCGATTTTCCCCGTGTGACCCACTCGGACCGGGACGAGGGGGTTACACTTGTTGGTATCAGAGCCTGAGGTTTTCGAGACCTCGGGCAGGTAAGTGAGGTAAGTTAAATTCTTGTATTGCAATTGCACGGTGTTTGCTTGCCATGTGAGTATGTTCGCTTGCTTATCAAGTATGCTTTGATACTTGTTTAATTGATCGTATGTGTGTGCTGCTTGAAGCATGTTGATGTGTAGATTGTCCATTAAGTGTTGTGTAGAGTCTCATTGCTTCTATTACATCGGAAAAAGAGATTTTTATGTGAGGGAAACATACTTGAGCCACTTGGACCCTTGCTCTTGCTAACCCTATTTTGTATGTTGTTGTAGTTGTTATCTGTGAGCTGTTATATCGAGGCCTAGAGGTAGACCCAAGTTGGTTCGTCAGGAACCCCGTGTTGCGACTCCTGCTGATGAGCTGGTGGTTGGGGTAGAGGTTCATGTGGAAGAGCATGCTGTTGGAGTCGGAGCTCCTGCACCACCACCACCTCCTCAGCCTGATGTGGAAGGCGAGGCTAGAGCTGAGGGAGCGGGACCTCATGTTGGCCAGGGTGGCCAAGGTCCTGCAGGGATAGATATGGCTCCGCTAGTTCAAGCTATAGCAGGAGTGTTTCAGGCTGCAGTTGCCGGAGCTCAGGCTGCAGCTCAGCCGAGAGGGGATGATGCTAGCTTACCCTTAGAGAGGCTTTGTAGCCTCGGAGCAGATGAGTTCAGGGGATCTACGCCTGAGAGATCAAAGTTATGGCTAGAGAAGATAGTTCGTATTTTGGCTCAGATGTGATGTGTTGGGGCTCTTAAGTTGGGCTGTGTAGTTTCGTTACTTCAGGGTGAAGCCTACACCTGGTGGGTCACCATTACTTTCGGCGTGCCTGAGGCCGAGATCAGTTGGAATTTCTTTGAGACTGCCTTCAGGAAGAGATATTTGGGCCCGAGATATTTAGATGAGAAGAAGAGGGAGTTCACGGCTCTTGTTCAGGGGACACATCAGTGATAGATTACGAGATCCATTTCGTTCGATTGACTGAGTATGCTCCAGAGTTGGTTCCTACAGAGAGGGACCGTTGTGATCGGTTCAGGTATGGACTTCATGAGGAAGTCAAGAGGTACACCTTGGCTATTGATTATTCTGATTTTGATGTCTTGGTCGCTAGGGCCAAGGACATCGAGCATAGCTTGGGGCTGACGAAGCGTTCGGGAGGATCCAGTTTAGAGAAGAGGCACAACAACTTTGATCGTGGTGATGCCAAGAGGCATCGGGGCAGTGGACAGGAGTATGATCATAGGCGTGGCGGTAGCCACCACGGTAGAGGCCATCAGGGCCAGAGAGCTGGAGGGCATTTGCCCGAGTGTGCCCAATGTGGGAGACAACATTCACGAGAGTTTTGGGGAAACTATCATGCTTGCTAGAACTGTGGATCAAGAGACCACTTCAGGAGAGAATGTTCGCATCAGGCGGCACAAGCACCGATTCAAGCACAGGCTCCTGCGAGAGCGATTGACTATCTGAGGGCTGATGCACCTAGGATAGAGGCACCGAGGAATCTCGCTCATGTAGTGGCAGTTCAGCTAGAGGCCGGTGGACCAGCTAGAGTCTACGCACAGAGAGAGGCAGGGAATGACACAGATGTGATAGCAAGTAATTTCAAGTTACAGTCCATGTCTTTGCTTTCCTTAGTCGATTCGGGTTCCACGCATTCTTATATTTTGAGTGAGCATGCAAAGAAGTTAGACATACTTGTTGAGATTTTAGACGTAGGGATGCATGTGACTAGTTCCTTCGGTGAGACAATTGTAGTTATACGGATGTATACAAGGTGTCCGTTGAAGATTCAGGGTCATGTGTTTCCTTTTGATATGATGGAGCTTCCGTTCTACGGTTTTGATATTATTTTGGGTATGGATTGGTTGGTTGAGCACAGAGCTAGTGTAGAATTTGAGACAAAGAGAATTTCGTTGAAGCTTTTTGATGACTACGAGGTAGTGGTAGTAGGCGAGAACATTAAGTTCTTGTCGAACGTTGTGTCGGATTTAGAGGCTCATAGGTTGATGGACTCCGGTTGTGGGGCTTTTTTAGCGTACGTGATGAATCCGAATATGATTGAGGTTAGATCGAAAGATATTAGGATAGTTTGTGATTATCCGAATGTGTTTCCAGAAGAGTTACTGGGTTTGCCTCCTGACAGAGATGTAGAGTTTGTGATTGAGACTTTTGCAGGGTCTACTCCAGTTTCTATTGCTCCGTACCGTATGGCTCCAAAGAAGTTGAAAGAATTGAAAAGTCGGCTTCAGGAGTTGTTAGACCGAGGTTTTATTAGGCCTAGTAGTTCACCTTGGGGTGCTCCCGTGTTGTTTGTGAAGAAGAAGGATGGCAGTATGAGGATGTGTATCGACTATAGGCAGTTAAACCAGTTGACAATAAAGAACAAGTATTTGTTGCCACGTATAGATGACATGTTTGATCAGTTGAGGGGTGCCTTATTGTTTTCGAAGATAGATTTGAGATCAGGGTACTATCAGTTGAAGGTAAAAGAATGTGATGTGTCGAAGACAGCTTTTAGGACTAGATACAGTCATTATGAGTTCCTTGTGATGCCGTTTGGGCTCACGAATGCACCGGCAGCTTTCATGGACATGATGAACAGAGTTTTCCGAGACTATCTAGACCGATTTGTAGTTGTTTTCATAGACGACATCCTTTTGTACTCGAGATCTGAAGAAGAACATTATGAGCACTTGAGACTTGTTTTGCATAGATTGATGAGCAACCAGTTGTATGCTAAGCTGAGTAAATGTGAGTTCTGGATTAGAGAGGTTGTGTTTCTTGGCCATGTGGTATCAGCTGAAGGTATCCGCGTTGATCCGAAGTAGATTGAAGCCATTGTTGAGTGGAAACAACCTAAGTTAGTGACAGAGATTAGGAGTTTCCTAGGACTAGCTGGTTACTATATGAGGTTCGTTGATGGTTTCTCTAGAGTAGCTGCTCCATTGACTAAATTGTTGCAAAAAGGAGTGAAGTTTGAGTGGTCAGATGCGAGACAAAAGGCATTTGAGAAATTAAAAGAAGCTTTGACGAATGCTCTAGTGTTGGTACAACCAGTTTCGGGGAGAGGGTTCGTAATCTATAGCGATGCTTCCTACGTAGGTTTAGGTTGTGTTCAGATGCAAGAAAAGAGAGTTGTTGCTTATGCTTCGAGACAATTGAAGGTGCACGAGAAGAACTACCCTACGCACGACATTGAGTTAGCGGCAGTTGTGTTCGCGTTCAAGATTTGGCGTCACTACTTGTATAGTGAAAAGTGCATGGTTTACACTGATCATAAAAGCTTTAAGTATCTGATGACTCAGAGAGAGCTGAACTTGAGATAAAGAAGATGGCTTGAACTGTTGAAAGACTATGATTTGACTATTGAGTACCATCCAGGTAAGGAAAATGTAGTGGTCGATGCGTTGAGCAGAAAAGTTGCAGTTGAGTTGTGAGCTATGCTTTCTAGGCTGGGTGTATCAGAGGACGGTGGTTTGATTACAGAGTTGCAAGTGAAGCCTTCGTTGATTCAGATGATCAGAGAGAAACAGTTGCAAGACGTATCATTAGCTTCACATGTCCAGTACATTGCCGAAGGTAGACCGACAGAGTACAGTTTCAGTGACGAGAATGTGTTGTGTTTCAGAGACAGAGTGGTAGTACCTGCAGATATTGAGTTGAGATGTGTGATTCTGAGAAAAGTACATTCGAGTCCTTTTTCTATGCATCCGGGCAGTACTAAGATGTACCGAGATCTGAAGAGTGATTATTTATGGGTTGGTTAGAAGAAGGATGTGGTCGAGTATGTGAGCCGTTGCATGGTATGTCAGAGAGTAAAGGCAGAACATCAGGTTCCTTCAGGTTTGTTACAGCCTTTGAAAATTCCGGAATGGAAGTGGGAAAGAATCACTATGGACTTTGTGTCAGGGTTACCGTTGTCTCATTCGAAGAAGAATTCTGTCTGGGTGATAGTTGATAGATTCACTAAGTGTGCTCATTTCTTAGCGGTGAACACCACATATTCTTTAGACAAGCTGACATATTTGTATGTCCGAGAGATTGTGAGATTGCATAGAGTGCCGAAGTCTATTGTATCAGACAGAGATCCGAGATTCACATCGAGGTTCTGGGGTTGTTTACATAGTGCCCTAGGTAGTCGTTTGCATTTCAGTACTTCATATCATCCGCAATCAGATGGTCAGTCAGAGCGAGTGATACAAGTATTAGAGGATATGCTCCGTTTTTGTGTGATCGACTTCCAGGGATCGTGGGAGAAGCATTTACCCTTAGTCGAGTTTGCTTACAACAACATTTATCAGGCTAGTATCTAGATGGCTGCTTATGAGGCATTGTATGGTAGGCGATGTAGGACTCCGATCTGTTGGGCCGAAACGGGTCAGAAGTTGTTACCTATGCCGGATTTTCTTAAGGGGACTACCGATAAAGTGAAGTTTGGTTTTTGGTTTGATACTTGTTGATGATCGTTTTGCGATATTTAGATCTTCTTCTCCATATTTTTATATAGCTATGTTCTTTGTTTAAAGGTAAGATCATGTGTTGAATGTGATAAATGAGTAGGTGTGCTTAATGCTTGTAATGTATCTAGCCAATATGATGGTTTTAATGCTTAGCATGTCGCTGATATGTTGTGGAATGATTTTAAGTATGTTTGATGGTGTTTTGAAGTGAAAAACCAGAAGTTTCTACTGTTTCTGGGCATGGTGTATCGAAACACCCTTAGTTGTTTCGAAACATGTGCCTGAGATCGTGTTTTCCAGCTTTGGAATGATTTTGAAAAGAGGTTTGGGAACTTAAATTTAGGCTTGAAACGCCGGTTTAAGTTCAGAAGTAAGTAAAGTGGAATTCTCTCTCAATTGTGCTATTATTGTTTTGAAAACTATCGAAATGAGTTTTGATGTGATTGATTTGACAATGTGGTTTAATTTGTTGTTTGATCATGGTTTTAAAGCATGTGAGTTGGTTGTCAAACTTGGTTTGAAGAAGGATGCATGAAATTAATATTCCTTGAGAGTATGTGTTGTTAGTTTGCATCTTAAGGCAATGTTCGGCAGTTTGGCCTTGAAGGTGTTGCATGCTTTAAAAACAGTGAGTGTGCTGATGATTTTAACATGATATATTGGCATAGATGATGTAAAGATTACCGGATATATTGATCGATCAATAGGATGTAGAGTGCACTATAAACTAAAATTCGTACGTGCTCTTGGGATTCATCTCAAAGAGAGAGACCAATGATGGGCATTCCATTGGAGTAGGACTTGGTGAAATATCCAAGCTTTTTGGCAACAAGAGTTATTGCCATGAGACCGATGATGGGCATTCCATCGGAGTAGGACTTGGTGAAACATCCAAGCTTTTTGGCAACAAGAGTTATTGCCATGAGACCGATGAGGGACATACCATCGGGGTAGGACTTGATGAAATACTCAAGCTTTTGGCGAAAGTAGATTCGCCATGAGAGTACCGTGTGGTGGAAGCCACCGGAAGACTATGTTCTAGACGGGTGAGTACAGTGATGATTGATGCCACCAGAAGTGTCTAGTGAATTGTCCGCATATCCGTGTACAATAGAGTATGTAAATGCCAATATATGAGAATGTGTGTCACATGTACCAATGCTTGAAATGTTTTATGTTATGAGTTTTGCATATGAGATAATGAAATTATGAAATGCTTTTGTGTAAACAAGCATGGGTGGCTTTGCCATGAGTTTTGCATAGGTTGTATGCATGAGATAGCTAGATGGTACATGTGGTTTTCAAATAGAGATTTGCTTATGCAAAAGAGTATTGAGTTTATGAAATGCTTTTGAGTAACAAGCGTGTGAGGCCTTGCCACGAGCTTTATATCGGTAGAATGCTTAAGATAATATTTGATACATGAGATTTCAAATGGTGTTTGCTTTGAAATGGTTTTCATGTATGAGAAAGGAAGAGTGTGGAGTGGAAATGGTTTCCAAGGAAATTGGTTTAAACTTTGCACGAAGCACTATTGCATGAAATGGTTTAAGTGGAAGTTATTGCAATAATGTTGTTTGGGGTTGAGTTGCTTAATGCATTTGAGTTTAATGTTGATCTTATGTTAAGTAATGCTTAATTATAAGGTGTTGATGTTTTATATGAGGTTTTCAAACAATACTTGGTTTATAAAGGTGTGATTGCTTTTGAAATGGGTTTTAAGGTTTGCTACATTGATGGTGTTTTGGTTTTGAGCATTCCTCATTAAGCATTATGTGCTTACGCTCCTTTTGCCCATTAATGCAGATAAATGAATTTGGGACGGCAAGAAGCAAGGGATTCAAGAAGAGCTCCACTTGAGAAGTATGTTTTGGTTTATAGCTACAGATAATAAAGGCAATGGGGGGAGTCTTTTACGTTGATGTGTAATGAGATTGTTTATCTTGAGCAAGTTCGGTTTTTGGTTTGATACATGTTGATGATCGTTTTGCGATATTTGGATCTTCTTCTCCATATTTTTATATAGCTATGTTCTTTGTTTAAAGGTAAGATCATGTGTTAAATGTGATAAATGAGTAGGTGTGCTTAATGCTTGTAATGTATCTAGCCTTTGATGCAATATGATGGTTTTAATGCTTAGCATGTCGCTAATATGTTGTGGAATGATTTTAAGTATGTTTGATGGTGTTTTGAAGTGAAAAACCAGAAGTTTCTGCTGTTTCTGGGTAGGGTGTATCGAAACACCCTTAGTTGTTTCGAAACGGGTGCCTGAAATGGCCTGGGCGTTTCGGAACGACTAGAAGTGTTTCGAAACACTTTGGCTACTAGAAGTGTCTGTTTCGGAACTGGTTTCGGAACATACCCGCGTGCCGAAATGGTCAACACCGTTTCTATACGGGCGATCGACACGGGTGTTTCGATACGGTTGTCAGTGTTTCGAAACGGGTGACCGTTGGACACAGATTTGAATTGCTTTAAAGTCTGCATGCTTTACATTTTAGTCCTGAAAGTTGTAATTGCAATTGCTTGAGCTTGAGATGTCTTCTTAAGATGAAATTTGGCAAAGAGGCTTGTAATATGATTAATTAAGGTTTGGTAAAACTAAAATCTACAAAGTCCATATGGTTTTCAAAATTTACATTTTGGTCCCTAAATGTGTATTTCTTGCAATTGAGTCCTTAAACGTTTTCCGATCGCTGTGCTTTTCTCTTCCAAGGTTCTTGAGCATTCACATAGGCTTAATACGTATCTAGAAAATATAAAACAAAAAAAGGGTCGTTAATCAAGGTTAACTTTTGGGTTGACTTTGGTTTTCCCCGTGTGATCTTCGTAGTTCGGGTCTAATGCCTAGGCCGGGCTAAGGGGGTTACAGTTCGACAATGCAGATCCTTAGTTCATGGGTTGCTTGTGCGAGGAGAAGGGCCTCCAAGTGTGCTATCTTAATCTTCAAGTATGAACTTTTAAGTTAAAAGATGTAATAGATAAGCAATGGGGATTTGTGTACGTTGCTTTGTGTTAAGGAGCTTGTTAAGACTCCTTTAGTATGTTGATGTTTTTGCTGTGGCTGTTTGTGCTATGTATGTTGGCCTTGTACCCTTATCTTTATGCTTACGTGTATGTTTTCTGCTAAGGCAAGAAACCTTGATATGCAATGTATGTCTCTTTTGGTGAATGCTTGATTCCTTAAAATGTATGGCCTTTTCATGTATGTTGTGTGTTGATCATGTTTGGAGTAGGGTGAATGCCTCTAGAGTATGTGGTTGCATGTTATACCTTGTTTCTTGATGTCTGAGACTTGTTGGGAGCTTTTGGAGATGCAAAATTTGGTTTTTAGAAACACACAAACTGCAGGCGTTTCGGAACGGGTAAGGCTGTTTCGGAACGGGTGTGATTCTAGGGACACCCGTATCAAACGCGTTCCGGTACGGTTTGGCTACTGTGAACCCCTATTCCGATATGTGTATCAAAACATTTTGGCTACTGTGAGGGCCTGTTCCGGAACAAGTTTCTGAACGCCTAGGTGAAATGGACACCTGTACCGAAACAGGGTGGTGCGTATCGGTATGGATGGTCTGACTTTTTAAACTGGGGCCCGTGCATCGAAACGGGCAAGCCTATTTCGAAACACAGGCTTGAAATGTGGGCTTTTGGCATTTCTAAAGGTTCTCAAGTGTTGGGCTTAGGCCCTGTTTGATGTTAGCTTTCTTGTGAGCCTTGTTCGTGATCGTTTATGTGTGTTTGGGTCGCGTTGCAAGAAATCGGATTAACTTGACAATTAGTAAATTTAAATTAACTTACGCTCTCTTGCTTAGTCTTGTCCTCGTTTTCCGCTGTCGTTTGTCCCACACAGGACTAACTAAATATCTAGACAAGACAATAAATCAAAGAAAGTTTCCTAGGGTCGTTAACCGAAGTGAAGCCTTAACGGGTTTCGCCTCGGTTTTCCCCGTGTGACCCACTCAAGCTGGTCAGTCGCCCGGACCGAGACGAGGGGGTTACAATGTTTTCCACGTTTCAATGCTCAAAAAATACTGATCTGACCCATCTCACATCTTAGAGCCAGAAAAGGTTGAATTGAATCTCGATTTATCCTACAAAGAAGAACCAGTTCAAATCCTCGATAGGGAAATCAAACGACTCCGAAACAAGAACGCATCTCTTGTGAAAGTTCTATGAAGGAATCATAAAGTCGAAGAAGCCACGTGGGAACTCGAGGATGCGAAGCGAAAGCAATGTCCTCATCTATTTAGTTCAGGTAAGAATTCGAGGACGAATTCTTTTTGTTAAGGAGGGGAGAGTTGTAACATCCTCAAATATACCCTAAAAGTTATCTAAATTAATTGGTAAAGTAATTAATTTAATTAAAACAAATTACTTTTTAGTAGTCCTTTTTGGTTAATAGGGATTTAATTAGAAGAAAGAATTAATCAAAGGATTAAGAGGGATGGGACTAAATTTAATTATGCAATAAAAGAGTGGACTTGCATGTCCAAACTAGTAATTTGTCTTAATTACCCTTAGCTGAAAATTTCCTGTAAAAATGACAAAACACATTCCAATATCACCAACACTCAATGTGTTGTCATCTTTCTCCTAACCACTCCAATCAGCTGAAAATTGAGAGAGAACGAGAGAGAAAGAAGTTGTGTTATCAGCCATGGAAACTCAAAGAAAAACTCTTGCATGCTAAGGAAATTCAACTAGGAAATTGATTTTAAATTGCTCAGAGAGCTTCTTTCTTTGTATACTTCATGTTATGGTGCTAATTTCTTGATTGAAGCATGTTTTAATTGTGTTATATTGAATGTTGGTTGCTGGAAATTTAGTCATATGATGAAGAAAAATTGGTAATTTTCATACGGGCTGTAGGAGGAATATTAAATTGAACCAATGTAGAGTGTAAAATGGAAACCGAACACTCATAGGGACTGTTTTAGCAAATCTAGAAATTTGAAGAGTTAGAAATGATTTCCGAAAAAAAATTTATTAGGAGGAAAATGACATAATGTGATGTATGTAAGTATTGTTAAGGTTTTCTTAAGGATAATTTGACTGATTTGTGAGTTAGAATAGGAATATGTCTCATGCAAAGACAAAATAGTTAAAGGGGCTGTTTTGGAGAAGTTGAAAATGGTAAAGCCCTAAATTGATCCGTAATAAATCTGGAAATTGATGTTTGAAAGTGTTAGATATTGTTATGAGGAAATGTAGAATTAGATGGTAAAATAAGATTAGGTGGTGAAGCCATGAATATAAATTGTAAGGAGCTTAAGTTAGAAATTAGTGTAATCTGCCCAGCACTGCCCTGTTTTGGACAGTGACCTTCAAAAATTCACCAAAAAATTACATTGAATTTAGATCTGAAATTTTGATAGAAAATACTTGGGGTGTCTATTTTAACTAGAAACAAACAGCACTAAAATCGATCTCTATAGAAAATTCTGGAATCGAAATCGTGTAGGTACTGCAAACTGTCCAGAACTGCAAAATGACCTATGTTTAAATAATAAATTGTATTGATGTATAAATAGAAAAAATATGAATCATACATGGATAAAAAGATAGTTGAATAAGCTTTCAAATGAGGTAAATTAATCGAAATTCCGACATATGGATAAAAGATTATGATTGAATTAGTAACAGGTGCTCAAGCTGCCAATAGGAAAAACAATTTGGTGTTTACATTTGCTTAAATGAGTTTATATGCTTGAATTGTCTATTGATATGCTTTGTTTATGTATGTGTATGGATGATAAGACCAAGAATTTGAAGAAACCTTGGAGGAGTCAAAGTCAGGGCAATCAAAAAAGAAGAGCAAGGGCATTGTTATCAAAAATCAAAATTAGCTTGGAGTATAGTGAGTGTAGTTAACTTTAGCGTCAGGAACAGTATCATAACCACTATCTTTTATTAATGGCTTAAATGTCAGATAGGTGCCCAAACTATACCCTTTTTTTTAGTTAGGTGCCTAACGTTTGTTTCAGGCCACTTAGGTGCCTAACGTTTCATTCCGTAACCCATTTTAGGTTTTAGACGTGACAGACGTTAAAATTTTCCGTTAAAGGACACGTGGCATGTTTTTAGATTTTCTGATATTAAAAATAATAAAAAATAAATTAAATTAATTAAATCCCTTAAACCCATCTTCTTTTCCCATCAAACCATTCCTCCCCTTTCCCCTGTTCTTCTTCCCTCTCCTCTTCACCGTTGAACCACATCTCCACTGGTGGAAAATTGCTCATTGGCATTTCATCCCCGTTATCTACATCTTCGTCTCCGGTGTCACCTTTCTTCGACTTCTTTATCTCCGTTGCAACATCCCTGTAAATTTGTGTGAATTTTTGTTTCTGTTTCGCGTTATGTGAAATAAATGGGGGAAGAAAAAGGGGAGATTTTTATACTTGTAGATGGAAACCCACCAGCTTGGAACACATTTCTTTGCTGATTATGAATTTGTTTTATTTAATGTGTATCAATTCATTGTTGCAGCATTATTATTCTCTGGCTTGTTCAAGATCATGGAATAAAAGAATGGTTTTGGGGAGTAGGAGAGGAATGGTTGTAAAGGCATCATCATCTTCGTCTCTAGACTCGGCTGACCCATCTGCGCCGATTGCACCCCTAAGGATGGAGTCTCCAATTGGGCAATTTTTGTCTCAAATCTTGATAAGCCATCCACATCTTATGCCTACAGCAGCCGAGCAGCAGCTCGAACAGATTCAAACCGAGTGAGATGCTGAGAAAAAGAAGGAAGTACCCTCTGCGTCAGCCACAGACTTAGTGTTGCACAGGTTGTTGGTTCATCTTATAATAGTCTTGTAGACTTCTTTTGGACATATATATCTCATGAAAAAGGTTTGGTTTTTACAGGAGAATTGTTGAGGTTTGGAAGATATCCTCTACGCATTGGTTGTGCAGAAGTTTATGGATGCCAATATTTCTTTGGTGCCTGCAATAACTCCCTCCTCTATAGATTCTTCGAGTCGAGTGGATACGTGGCCGAGCCAAGAAGACAAGCTGCTTGTGCAGCTTCACTCACCGAAGAGGGAAGAAGAACAGGGGAAGGGGAGGGATGGTTTGATGGGGAAGAAGATGGGTTTAAGGGATTTAATTAATTTAATTTATTATTATTATTTTTAATATCAGAAAATCTAAAAGCATGCCACGTGTCCTTTAACGGAAAATTTTAACGTCCGTCACGGCAAAAACCTAAAATGGGTTACGGAATGAAACGTTAGGCACTTAAGTGGCCCGAAACAAACGTTAGGCACCTATATGAAGTTTAAGCCTTTATTAATTTATGAAGTTTAACATGAAGCATAAAATGAATTTAATCATGGTTTGGTAATTATCTTAAGGGAAGATGGATTAAATAGAACACATGAAAGCATGCTCTATGTTGCTAGATGTTTGTCTTGTTGAAGCATGATTTAATTACCTATGATTGAATGGTTGTTGATTGATTAAATGAGCATGAAATGAGTGATATACTACTGCTAATGTGTGATTCAAGATTCTGGAAAAATGATTATATGATTGCTATAGGCTGGAAATTGTGAAATGATGAAAATGAGATCGATTCTACTTGCTAGTAACTTGAATATGACATGTGACCTTGCTGTTTGTGATTTATAATCACTTGTAATGTGTTTTATTAATTTAAAAGACATTGAAAGCCATTGGTTGACTAGTTGGTCTTAGGTAGAACGACATGTCTTACAGTCTAGAGCTCCTATGATTTAGTACCTTGTGTACTCTCTGTTTGGTGTTGGAAGAACCTAGTGAACTCAATGCTTTGTACATCTTATGTTGGTATTTTGATACATTGTGTATCCTCTGATTTGATGATGTGAGCTTCCTCTAATTCGGTACTTTGTACCCATTGTGACTCGATTACCTAGTCCCACTAATCAACCAAGGGAACGCACTTAAAAACTCATGAATAAAACTTGTCACATGTTCAATAACATGTATAATATTAGATATAATAGAGTTCAACTAGAAATGTGATCATAGATTATATGTAATTGGATGATCAATCGAAATTGTTTAAATTGCATAAGTAATGCTTGGGTCAAGGCCCTAATTCGAATGAGACATGGAATGTGGTTGTTTGAATTTGATTGATCTATGTGGTTGGTTTTAGAAATTTGGCTACGTGAATATGTTATATGATTTATATGTTCTGACTTGATCTGATCAAGCCTTGTGTACATGTTTATATGATTCAATATGATGATATAAGACTAGCTAAGTGAGCTACGTGATCATGCTTGAGATTAGCTAAGTTTCACTCAAATAGATTGAAGCCTAGCTAGGTAACCTTGGTTAAATGAAATAAAGCACTTAAAAGATTGAACTAATAGTTATAGGGACTACCTCACTAAGTACTTAAAGTACGCATCACTCTATTATTTCCTTCTTCCCAAACCAACGGGTTAACTTGATCGAAAGCTATAACAACATTGATCCTGGAGCAAATCACAAGCCAAGAAATATGTATGACATTGTTCTTTTGTTAGACTCCTAGAAGGTGGCATAGATATGTATTTTAGAGTTGTGTCGCATGCATCATGGCTGATTTTTATGTTAGATGTGAACATTTAACATGGTTTGTACGTAAGACTTGAGTATCATGGTATGTAATGTCTATTTGAAGCTATGGCTTAAAGTTTGTAAGACTCTTATCTTATGTATATGAATATGGACGTTATTTTGTTAATTCCTTACGAATGCTATGCCTTGTATATGTGTTTATAAAGTTCGAAATATTCCTATATGTGTGTGTGGTGTTCGAATGGTCTCATAGGAAGAGTGTCGAGTGTATGATCTTAATAAGTTTGAATTTGTATTTAACTCACATGTATGTTAACATGCTTTAATCGAATGGAATGAAATACAAATGCCCATGTTTAGTTCGAATATGGTTATGATTGTTCAATTAGAATTCCATGTTGGTTCGACTAGGGTAGAATAAGAAATTGGTTTGGAAGTATGTTTATTCCATGTTTGCTATCATGTTAGACTTACTTGATGTTTGTTTATAAGAAAAGCATGAATGGTCACCTTTGTGATATCTTATATGACTGATTCTAAATAATTAATCTTGTTTATACGATTGATAAGTATGTTTGTTGAACATGTTATTGATATGTATGATATGAATGTTAAAAGTTTTTGATAGCCCATTTTTTTGGTTAAGTATTATTAAAATTAAAATTAGTTTTCATTATTCGTATTCCAAATTTGTCTACTGCACGTCGTAACGCTCTTTGCTCCTAACTTGGGCGAAGGGTGTTACATAAAGTGGTAATCAGAGCTTTAGGTTACAAGTTCTAAAGCTTTATACGAGTCTGCTTTCATCATATTAGTTAGAAATAAGCCACCTAGGAGTCTTACCATGAATTGCTTGTGATATGCTCTCATAATCCCAATTTTTTTAAATGTGATAGTATGCCCGAGGCAAGAGGACCTCGGAATAATAGAAGTCCCCAAGAATCCTTTAATGAGGATGGCAGCGTGAGGATGAGAATTGATCCTCCGGAACAAACAGATCTTCTGGGACAAGCGAATTCCCCGAGACGAACGGAATCGTATGATTCGATTCAACCCCTGAACAAGTTCAACAAAATCCGGATAACCCAACCATTCAAAGTGCTCAAAGGAAATGTCTCCTTAGTATGAAGAAGATGTTCGACCAGCTTGTATTGAACATCATACAAGACTGTCATGCCCCTGTTGTTCTTACACCAAGCAGAGCACCGATCGACAAGCTCGCCTAACACCGAGCTTATACGTTCACGGGTGCAATTGAGGAGAAACTCGAGGACGCTGAATATTGGCTTGAAAGAACCACCCAAATCCTAATAAAGCAATTATAGTGCTCAGACGAGCATAAAATGGAGTGTGTGGTCGCCCTGTTAGTTGACGAAGCATTAAGCTAGTGGGAAACCACGACATTGACTGGTCCAGCCGAGTCAGTGATTTGGAAATTCTTTGTGGAAGAATTTAAAAAGAAATACATTAGTGAAAAATACTTAGCTGATAGAAGGATGAAGTTCTTATACTTGAAGCAGGCTAACCGGCCTATCAAACAGTACGTTGCAGATTTCTGCAAGTATTGCAAATACGGCTCGGAATACATCAAGACCGATGCCGACAAGTTTCGAATGTTCATCGACGGCTTTAATGATGAATTGAGCCCAATATTTACCGCACTGAATATCACAGAATATCAAACTCTGGTGAATCGGGTTATTGCCACTGAAGCCAAACTGAAAGTTGCCGAGAAAAGAAAAGGTGGTTATCAGAATGATACGAAGCGAAAGAGTGACGACAACTCCAGTTGACAATCAAAGAAAGTCAAAAGTCAGAAAGATGGATTCTCTACTTACACTCCTGCTCTCAAAAGCAATTATACATCGAGACCCCAATTGGTGAACAAGCTAGTTGTCTCTTTTGTATCCGTTAATAGCATGGGAAACACTGAGAAAGCCCCGACTTGTAAAAATTGCCAGAAGCAACATTTCAGCCAATGCCGACTCCAATCTAGTCTTTGTTTTGCCTGTGGCGGCAATGATCATTATATCCGAGATTGTCCGAGGAAGTCTGATAAAGCTCTTACACAGAATTCTGCAAATCCGATCCCTGCACCTTCCAACCGAAACAAGAACCCGAGGCAGACTCAATTAGGAAATCAAGGGAAGGGAAGAGGCTCCTATTCGAAAACCACAACATATCAGGAATCCCGAGCACCAGCTCGTGTCTATCATATATGTGGCAAAGAAGATGAGGAATCTCCCGATGTCATTGCGGGTACGGTTGAACTAAACCTTAAACCTGTTTACGCTTTGATATACTCGGGATTAACTCATTCATTTATCTGTAGTGTCGAACCCGATAGGGGCAAACTTGACGATTAACTTAAATTGTAGAAATTGCCCTATCTCCATACGAAAAGTACCATTTCCCATTGATCTCTATGTCTTGCCCGAATGTGACTTTGATCTAGTGTTAGGCTTAGATTGGTTGAGTAAACATCAACCCTTGATTGATTGCCAAAATCATAGATTGTATCTTCGGGGTTTAGGGAAGGAATCCATTCTGTTAATAGATAAAAATCCGACTTCACTTTTTTTTGCTATGGTGTTGCAAGATGAATATGATTATGGCTTACCCTCTATTCCTGTTGTTTTCGAATTCATTGACGTCTTTCCTAAAGATCTCCCTAATCTTCCACCTACCTGTGAAGTAGAGTTCAAGATCGACATTCAACTCGGTATCTATCAGACCTTGTCGGATGGCTCTAAGAACTGATGGAGTTAAAGAAGCAATTACAAGAATTTCAGGACAAGGGCTTCATATGAACGAGCACGTCTCCTTGGGGTGCTCCGTTGTTATTTGTGAAGAAAAGGGACGGCTCGATGCGGCTCTGCATCGACTATCGTCAATTGAATCGGGTGACCATCAAAAATAAGTATCCCCTGCCAAGAATTGAAGATCTTTTTTATCAACTCTAGGAAGCCTCAGTCTTCTCTAAGATCGATCTCCGATCAGGCTATTATCAACTGAAAGTGAAGGATGAAGATGTCTCTAAAACTACTTTCCATACTCGATATGGTCACTATAAATTTCTTGTTATGCCTTTCGGGTTAACGAACGCTCCTGCCGCATTTATAGATCCGATGAACCGAGTGTTCAAACCCTATCTCGACTCACTAAAGCTCGAAAATATATGTGTGAACTTCAAGTTCAATCTAGCCTCATCACAAGGATCAAATAACTTCATCAAGTATATCCAGAACTTCAGAAGATCACCTCTAAGCTTGAATCCAATCTCGACTTCTCAGTTAAATCAAACGGACTCCTCTATTTCAAGGATAGAGTCTGTGTTCCTGACAACAAGGAATTACAAGAAGAAATATTACAAGAAGCCCGTCAGAGTTCTTTCTCGATCCACCCTAGATCGGTTAAAATGTACAAGGATCTCAAACCTTTGTATTGGTGGCCTGGAATGAAAGTGGCTATCAACGATTTTGTGTCAAGATGTCTAAATTGTCAACGAGTGAAGGCCGAACACCGAGTTCCTACCGGATTACTGCAACCTCTTGAATTTCCTAAATGGAAATGGGATCGAATCATAATGGATTTCGTATACGGTCTTCCTTACTCTTCGAGAAGGTGCGATGCTATCTGGGTGATTGTTGATCGATTCACCAAATCTGATAATTTCATTCCAATTCGTATGAACTTCAGCTTGGAAACTTTGGCTGGTATGCATATCCAAGAAGTCATATGTTTACATGGAGTTTCAACATCTACTGTCTCCGACTGAGATCCCCGGTTTACAGCTCTATTCTGGAGAACCTTGCAACGAGCCATCGGAACTAAACTAAATATGAGCACAATTTTTCATCCGCAAAGTGATGGACAATCCGAACGAGTGATTCAAGTTCTTGAAGACATGCTTCGAGCTAGTATCATCGGTTTCAGAAAGAACTGGGAAAAGTCACTACCTTTTTTCGAATTCTCCTACAACAATAGCTTCCAATTTTTGATTCAAATGGCTCCTTTCGAAGCGTTGTATGGTAGAAAATGCCGAACACCCCTTTGTTGGTCCAAACTCAGTGATAATAAAGTATTAGGGCCACAATTGCTTTGAGAAAACGAAGAACAAGTTCAGATCATCCATTCTCGACTAAAGCAAGCCTTTGATAGACAGAAGTCCTACACTGATCAGAAACGTAGAGACATACAATATGAAGTTGGTGATAAGGTCTTTCTTAAAGTCTCCCCGTGGAAGAAAGTATTCTAGTTTGGTAAAAGCGGGAAGCTCAGCCCTCGTTTCATAGGACCTTTCGAAGTAGTTGAAAGAATCGGTCTGGTAGCTTATCGACTTACACTCCCAAGCGAGTTCGATATGATACATAACATTTTCCACGTTTCAATGCTCAGGAAGTACCGATCTGACTCATCTCACATCTTAGAGCCGGAAGAAGTTGAATTGAATCCCGATTTATCCTACGAGGAAGAACCAGACCAAATCATCGATAGGGAAATCAAACGACTCCGAAACAAAAACATATCTTTTGTGAAAGTTCTATGGAGGAATCATAAAGTTGAAGAAGCCACGTGGGAACCCGAGGATACAAAGTGAAAGCAATATCCTTATCTATTCAGTTCAGGTAAGAATTCGAGGACGAATTCTTTCTGTTAAGGAGGGGAGAGTTATAACATCCTCAAATATACCCTAAATGTTATTTAAATTAATTGGTCAAGTAATTAATTTAATTAAAACAAATTACTTTTTTAGTAGTCGTTTTCGGTTAATTGAGATTTAATTAGAAGAAAGAATTAATCAAAGGATTAAGGGGGAAGGGACTAAATTTAATTATGCAATAAAAGAGTGGACTTGCATGTCCAAACTCTTAATTTGTCTTAATTACCCTTGGCTGAAAATTTCCTTAAAGGATAACTTAGGGTAAAAATGACAAAACACATTCCATTATCACCAACAGTCAATGTGTTGTCATCTTTCTCCTAACCACTCCAATCAGCTAAAAATTAACAGAGAATGAGAGAGAAAGAAGTTTTGTTATCAGCCATTGAATCTCAATGAAAAACTCTTGCATGTTAAGGAAATAGATTTTAAATAGCTCGGTGAGCTTCTTTCTTTGTACACTTCATGTTATGGTGCTAATATCTTGATTGAAGCATGTTTTGATTGTGCTATATTGAATGTTGGTTGCTGGAAATTTAGTCATATGATGAAGAAAAACTAGTAATTTTCATACGGGCTTTAGGAGAAATATTAAACTGAACCAATATAGAGTGTAAAATGGAAACCGAACACTCATAGGGACTGTTTTAGCAAATCTGGAAATTTGAAGAGTTAGAAATGATTTTTGCAAAAATTTTATTAGGAGGAAAATGCCATAATCTGATGTATGTAAGTGTTGGTAAGATTTTCCTAAGGATAATTTGACTGATTTGTGAGTTAGAATGGAAATAGGTCACATGCAAAGACAAAATAGTTAAAGGGGCTGTTTTGGAGAATTTGAAAATGGTAAAGCCCTAAATTGATCCGTAATAAATATGGAAATTGATGTTTGAAAGTGTTATATATTGTTATGAGGAAATGTAGAATTAGCTAGTAAAATAAGATTACGTGGTGAAGCCATGAATTTAAATTGTAAGGAGCTTAAGTTAGAAATTAGTATAATCTGCTCAGCACTGCTCTGTTTTGGACAGTGACCTTCAAAAATTCACCAAAAATAAAATACATGGAATTTAGACCTAAAATTTTGATAGAAATACTTGGGTATGTCTATTTTAACTAGAAACAAACGGCACTAGAATTGGATCTCTATAGAAAAAACTGGAATCAAAATCGTATAGGTACTGCAAATTGTCTAGAACTACAAAATGACCTATGTTTAAATAATAAACTGTATTGCTGTATAAATAGGAAAACTATGAATCATACATAGATAAAAACCTAGTTGAATAAGCTTTCTAACAAGCTATATTAATCGAAATTCTGACGTATAGATTAAAAGTTATGATTGAATTAGTAACAGCTGCTCAAGCTACCAATAGGAAAAATAGTTTGGTGTTTACATTTACTTAAATGAGTTTATATACTTGAATTGTCTCTTGATATGCTTTGTTTATGTTTGTGTATGGATGATAAGACCAATAATTTGAAGAAACCTTGGAGGAGTCAAAGTCAGGGAAATCCAAAAAGAATAGCAAGGGCATTGTTATCAAAGATCAAAATTAGCTTGGAGTACAACGAGTGTAGTTAACTTTAGGGTTAGGAATAGTATCCTAACACTTATCTTTTATTAATTTATGAAGTTTAATATGAAGCATGAAATGAATTTAATCATGGTTTGATAATTAACTTAAGAGAAGATGGATTTTCAATGGAAAACAAGAAAGCATGCTCTATGTTGTTAGATGTTTGTCTTGTTGAAGCATGAATCAATTACCTATGGTTGAATGGTTATGTGATTGATTAAATGAGCATGAAATGAGTGATATGCTACTGCTAATGTGTGATGCATGATTCTAGAAAAATGATTATATGATTGCTATAAGCTGGAAATTGTGAAATGATGAAAATGAGATTGGTTCTACTTACTAGTAACTTGAATATGACATGCGACCTTGTTGTTTGTGATTGATAATCACTTGTAATGTGTTTAATTAATTTAAAAGATTTTGAAAGCCCTTGGTTGACTAGTTGGTCTTAGGTAGAACGGCATGCCTTAGAGTCTAGAGCTCCTCTAATTTAATACCTTGTGTACTCTCTGTTTGGTGTTGGAAGCACCTAGTGAACTCAATGCTTTGTACATCTTATGTTGGTATTTTGATACATTGTGTATCCATTGATTTGATGTTGTGAGCATCCTCTGATTTGGTACTTTGTACCCATTGTGACTCGATTACCTAGTCCCACTAATCTACCAAGGCAATGCACTTAAAAACTCATGAATAAAACTTGTCACATGTTCAATAAAATGTATAATATGAGATATAAAAGAGTTCAACTAGAAATGTGATCATAGATTATATGTAATTGGATGATCAATCAAAATTGTTTAACTTGCATAAGTAATGCTTGGGTCAAGGCTCTAATTCGAATGAGACATGGAATGTGATTGTTTGAATTTGATTGATCTATGTGGTTGGTTTTGGAAATTTGGCTACGTGAATATGTTATATGATTTATATGTTCTGATTTGATCTGATCAAGCTTGGTGTACATGTTTATATGATTCTATGTGATGATATAAGACTAGCTAAGTGAGCTACTTAATCATGCTTGAGATTAGGTAGTTCAAAATATTCTTATATATATGTGTGGTGTTCGAATGGTCTCATAGGAAGAGTGTCGAGTGTATGATCTTAATAAGTTTGAATTTGTATTTAACTCACATGTATGTTAACATGCTTTAATTGAATGGAATGAAATGCAAATGCCCATGTTTATTTCGAATATGGTTATGATTGTTCAATTAGAATTCCATGTTGGTTCCAATAAGGTAGAATAAGAAATTGATTTGGAAGTATGTTTATTCAATGCTTGCTATCATGTTTGCCTTACTTGATGTTTGTTTATAAGAAAAGCATGAATGCTCATCTTTGTGATATCTTATATGACTGATTCTAAATAATTAATCTTGTTTATACGATTTGTAGAACTAATGTTTTGATATAATAATTGAAAAATGTTTTGGACTGATTTAAAAAGTATTCAAAACAATTTCCAAAGTCCAAATAACTTGAAACTATGTTTAGGGACATTTTCAAAGGGTTTTAAATGTTTTCAAAGGCCAAACTACACAAAACTGTCCAGGTGTTTCGATACGAGGGATTCTAGTAGGAAAAACGTTTTGATACTAGTATCGAAACGAGCTTTCCCTGGATAAGGATTTTGCCCAGCGTTTCGAAACGGGCTATGCCGTTTCGATACACCTACGTGGCTTCGACCACAACGGTCATAAACCCCAATAGCTATTTCCCAACTAGCATTTAAATGCAGGGCGTTTCGATACGGGTCTAAAGCGTTTTGATACGTGTTCTGAAACGACCAGAGGGGTTCCAAAACGGGTGCCTTGTCAGACTGCAACGGCTCTTTCTACTTAAAGGGTGTTTCGAAACGGGCACAACTGTTTCGAAACGGGGAGCTGCAGAACTGCATTTATGGTGGGAATTAAAGTCCTCAACGGCTCCAATTCAATCCCAACGGCTATAAACTTATCAAGGAGTATAAAAGGGACCTCCAAGCATCAAGTAAAGGCTAATGCTCATATTTTCAATCAACAAATGATCAAGAATTGTCTTAGAGCTTAAATTGTCATTTATTGTATAGACAAACACTAGTGAGCCAAAATTGTCAAATTTGCTCAAGTGTTTTAGGTTTTGGGTGAGTGCTAATTTGTGCAAACAAACACCTATTAGAGGGATTTGTGTTTGCTTTTAATTTCTCTTTGTAAAAGAGGGTTTGATCAAGGCTTTGGGTAGAAAGCTTGATCGGTTGTAAGGGTTTCCTCCTAAGCCTGGAAAAGGGGACGAATCAATAGTGGATTGATTGGAAATCCTTAGTGGGGAGCTAAGGTACTGGATGTAGACCTTGGTTAGAAGGTTGAACCACTATAAATCATTATGTCAATTCTCATTTTAGCTTCCACAACCCTTCCACCCAAAAATTCACCTCTCCACCACTTGGTGAGCCATATCGGTTGAACAAATCGAGCTCCTCACAACTCAACAATTGGTATCAGAGCTTGGCTCAATCAAAGGGGATTCACATCCTATTGAGAATATCCGGTAAGCTCGATCACTATTTCATCAACCGGCTCAAATGGCATAATCAATCGACAAACCGCCTTTCTTTGATGGAACCCGCTATGCCCAGTAGAAGACAAAGATGAAGTTCTTCATCAAATCTAGAGATTACAAGCTATGGGATATAGTTGAAGATGGTCCGTTCGTGCCTCAAAGAAGCAAAACGGAGTGGAGTGTGGACGATCGCAAGAAGATGGATCTTAATTGCAAAGCCTTGCACATCTTGTTTTGTGCTTTTGGCCCAACCATCTATGAGAAGATGTCTTCTTGTGAGAGTGCCAAGGAGGTATGGGACAAGCTTGAAGTCACATATGAGGGGACCGATGAAGTCAAGGAGACTAATATTGGGCTCCTAACCCTAGAGTATGAGAACTTCAAAATGGATCCGGAAGAGAACATCGAGAAGATGTTTGATAGGTTCTCCACCATCACCAATGGTCTCAAAGGCTATGCAGAAGCCATCCCGGAGGAAAAGCTTGTTCGAAAGCTCATCTACTAAATTTTTGAGCCTTGGGACTCAAAGAGGACCGCCATCATCAAAGCAAAAAATTTGAAGACTTTGAAGCTTGATGAACTCATGGGGTCACTCCTTACTCATCAAATCATGAAGAAGAACAAAGAGGATGAGAAGAAGAGGGAAGAAATTAGAAATATAGGAGAGAAGAAAATCAAAGGGCTACGCATCAATGCAAGTGTCATGGCTCTCAAATCCTCCATTTGCCATCACGTTGATTCAAGTGAAGAGGAGGATGAAGAAGAAGAGATAGTCTATCCCTTCAAGAAGTGTGCCCCGTTCATGAAGAAAGCTTTGAGAGAGCTTGAACGAGATTCCAAAGAACTTGAAAAGAAAAATAATTTTGGAAAATCAAATTTTTATGTAAGACAATCTAGTGCCCCTATATTCAAAAATGGTAAATTTTTTAGAAGTGTTTGGGTCCCAAAAGGACTAACCACTTCAACTAAAAGGGATGACATTGAAAAATGGATTCCTAAGGGGACTAAAATTTCTGCTACTAATGTTCATGGATCCAAAGCAATTTGAATACCAAAAATCACTTGATTGTCTTTTGCTAGGTGTGATGGAGATGTTCAACAAGTCAAACATTGAGAGGGAGCTTCATGCACACAACGAAGAACACTTGAAGAATGAAGGATTCACATCCTCCCTTGGGTTCAAGTGTTGGTAAAAATCTAGTTGTTTTGGGTTCAAGTGTTGGTAAAAATCTAGTTGTTTTTTATTTATTTATTTTTATTTATGTCAACTAGATGATCATTTATGTTGGACTACCATTTTTAATGATGCTTTGAGTAAGGGGGGCCATTTTAAAACCAAATTCTTTTTTGTCAATTTTTACCTCTATTGTTATTTTGAACTTAATGTTTTAAATTCTTTTTGATATAAAAAAAAGGGGGAGAAATGGTTTGAAAAATTGAATTTTCAAATGAATAAGGGGAGCTTTATTTGAATTAATATATTTAATCTCTTATTCACATTTTTAAAGTTAAAGGGGAAGAATCCCAAATAATTTTTCAAGTTAGTTTTATTATATCAAAAAGGGGGAGATTGTAGAACTAATGTTTTGATATAATAATTGAAAAATGTTTTGGACTGATTTAGAAAGTATTTAAAACAATTTCCAAAGTCCAAATAACTTGAAACTATGTTTAGGGACATTTTCAAAGGGTTTTAAATGTTTTCAAAGGCCAAACTACACAAAACTCTCCAGGTGTTTCGAAACACCCTTAGGTGTTTCGATACGGGGGATTCCAGTAGCAAAAACGTTTTGATACTAGTATCGAAACGAGTTTTCTCTAGATAAGGATTTTTCCCAGCGTTTTGAAACGGGCTATGCCGTTTCGATACGCCTACGTGGCTTCGACCACAACGGTCATAAACCCCAACGGCTATTTCCCAACTAACATTTAAATGCAAGGCGTTTCGATACGGGTGTAAAGCGTTTCGATACGTGTTCCGAAACGACCAGAGGCGTTCCTAAACGGGTGCCTTGTCAGACTGTAATGACTATTTCTACTTAAAGGGTGTTTCGAAACGGGCACGATTGTTTCGAAACAGGGAGCTGGAGAACTGCATTTATGGTGGGAATTAAAGTCCTCAACGGCTCCAATTCAATCCCAACGGCTATAAACTCATCAAGGAGTATAAAAGGGACCTCCAAGCATCAAGTAAAGGCCAATGCTCATATTGTCAATCAACAAATGATCAAGAATTGTCTTAGAGCTTAAATTTTCATTTATTGTATAGACAAACACTAGTGAGCCAAAATTGTCAAATTTGCTCAAGTGTTTTAGGTTTTGGGTGAGTGATAATTTGTGCAAACAAACACCTATTAGAGGGATTTGTGTTTGCTTTTATTTTCTCTTTGTAAAAGAGGGTTTGATCAAGGTTTTAGGTAGAAAGCTTGATCGGTTGTAAGGGTTTCCTCCTAAGCCTAGAAAAGGGGACGAATCAATAGTGGATTGATTGGAAATCCTTAGTGGGGAGCTAAGGTAGTGGATGTAGACTTTGGTTAGAAGGTTGAACCACTATAAATCATTGTGTCAATTCTCATTTTAGCTGCCACAACCCTTCCACCCAAAAATTCACCTCTCCACCACTTGGTGAGCCATATAGGTTGAACGAATCGAGCTCCTCATAACTCAACAATTGGTAACAAATCTTGGCTCAATTGAAGGGGATTCACATCCTATTGAGAAGATCCGGCAAGCTTGATCACTATTTCATCAACCGGCTTAAATGGCACAATCAATCGACAAACCACCTTTCTTTGACGGAACCCACTATACCCATTGGAAGACATAGATGAAGTTCTTCATCAAATCTAGAGATTACAAGCTATGGGATATAGTTGAATATGGTCCGTCCGTGCCTCAATGAAGCAAAGCGGAGTGGAGTGGAGTGCCGACAATCGCAAGAAGATGGAGCTTAATTGCAAAGCCTTGCATATCTTGTTTTGTGCTTTTGGCCCAACCATCTATGAGAAGATGTCTTCTTGTGAGAGTGCCAAGGAGGTATGAGACAAGCTTGAAGTCACATATGAAGGCACCGATGAAGTCAAGGAGACCAAGATTGGGCTCCTAAGCCTAGAGTATGAGAACTTCAAAATGGATCCGGAAGAGAACATCGAAAAGATGTTTGATAGGTTCTCCACCATCACCAATGGTCTCAAAGGCTATGGAGAAGCCATCCCGAAGGAAAAGCTTGTTCGAAAGCTCATCTACTCATTCCCGAGTCTTGGGACTCAAAGAGGACTGTCATCATCGAAGCAAAAAATTTGAAGACATTGAAGCTTGATGAACTCATGGGGTCACTCCTTACTCATCAAATAATGAAGAAGAACAAAGAGGATGAGAAGAAGAGTAATGAAATTAGAGCTATGGGAGAGAAGAAAATCAAAGAGCTATGCATCAATGCAAGTGCCATGACTCTAAAATCCTCCATTTGCCATCACGTTGATTCAAGTGAAGAGGAGGATGAAGAAGAAGAAGAGATAGTCTATCTTTTCAAGAAGTGTGCCCCGTTCATGAACAAAGCTTTGAGAGAGCTTGAACGATATTCCAAGAAAAAGGAGAGGGCATGCACTTCAAGCCATAAGAAGAAGGCACATGTGGCTACTTAGAGTGATGAGGACTCCACCGACGATGAACAAGCCAACCTTTGCCTTATGGCCATCGAAGAAGATTTAAGGGTAACTTCTAATTCATCTACTTCATGTTCTTACTCTTTTGATGAATTACAAGATGCCTATGATGATTTGGTTTTAGACTTTAAAAATCACATTTTGAAAAATAATAAAGTGATTTCAAAGTTGAAAATTCAAAATGATTTGATTTCTAAAACCAAACTTGAACTTGAAGCAAGACTTGAAGAGTTTGAACAAAAATGTTTTGATTTACAAAAATTTCTTCATAAAGTTCAAGAAGAAAAGGATTTGATTTCCAAAGAACTTAAAAAGAAAAATAATTTTGGAAAATCAAATTTTTATGTAAGACAATCTAGTGACCTAGATTCAAAAATGGTAAATGTTTAAGAAGTGTTTGGGTCCCAAAAGGACTAACCACTTCAACTAAAAGGGATGGCATTGAAAAATGGATTCCTAAGGGGACTAAAATTTGTGCTACTAATGTTCATGGATCCAAAGCAATTTGGATACCAAAAATCACTTGATTGTCTTTTGCTAGGTGTGATGGAGATGTTCAACAAGTCAATCATTGAGGGGGAGCTCCATGCACACAAGGAAGAACACTTGAAGAAGGAAGGCTTCACATCCTCCCTTGGGTTCAAGTGTTGGTAAAAATCTAGTTGTTTTTTTTATTTGATTTGATTTATTTTTATTTATGTCAACTAGATGATCATTTATGTTGGACTAACATTTTTAATGATGCTTTGAGTAAGGGGGAGTCATTTTAAAACCAAATTCTTTTTTTGTCAATTTTTACCTTTATTGTTATTTTGAACTTAATATTTTAAATTCTTTTTGATATAAAAAAAAGGGGAGAAATGGTTTGAAAAATTGAATTTTCAAATGAATAAGAGGGAGCTTTATTTGATTTCATATCTTTAATCTCTTATTCACATTTTTAAAGTTAAAGGGGGAGAATCCCAAACAATTTTTCAAGTTAGTTTTATTATATCAAAAAGGGGGAGATTGTAGAACTAATGTTTTGATATAATAATTGAAAAATATTTTGGACTGATTTAAAAAGTATTTAAAAAAATTTCCAAAGTCCAAATAACACGAAACTATGTTTAGGGACATTTTCAAAGGGTTTTAAATGTTTTCAAAGGCCAAACTACACAAAATTGTCCAGATGTTTCGAAACACCCTTAGGTGATTCGATACGGGGGATTCCAGTAGCAAAAATGTTTCGATACTAGTATCGAAATGGGCTTTCCCTTGATAAGGATATTTCCCAGCGTTTTGAAACGGGTTATGCCGTTTCGATACGCCTGCGTGGCTTCGACCACAACGATCATAAACCCTAACGGCTATTTCCCAACTAACATTTAAATGTAGGGCGTTTCGATATGGGTCTAAAGCGTTTCGGTATGTGTTCCGAAACGACCAGAGGCGTTCCGAAATGGGTGCCTTGTCAAACTGTAACGGCTCTTTCTACTTAAAGGGTGTTTCGAAACGGGCACGACTGTTTCGAAATAGGGAGCTGTATAACTACATTTATGGTGGGAATTAAAGTCCTCAACGACTTCAATTCAATCCCAACGGCTATAAACTCATCAAGGAGTATAAAAGGGACCTCCAAGCATCAAGTAAAGGCTAATGCTCATATTGTCAATCAACAAATGATCAAGAATTGTCTTAGAGCTTAAATTGTCATTTATTGTATAGACAAACACTAGTGAGCCAAAATTGTCAAATTTGCTCAAGTGTTTTAGGTTTTGGGTGAGTGTTAATTTGTGCAAACAAACACCTATTAGAGGGATTTGTGTTTGCTTTTATTTTCTCTTTGAAAAAGAGGGTTTGATCAAGGCTTTGGGTAGAAAGCTTGATCGGTTGTAAGTGTTTCCTCCTAAGCCTAGAAAAGGGGACGAATCAATAGTGGATTGATTGGAAATCCTTAGTGGGGACCTAAGGTAGTGGATGTAGACTTTGGTTAGAAGGTTGAACCACTATAAATCATTTTGTCAATTCTCATTTTAGCTGCCACAACCCTTCCACCCAAAAATTCACCTCTCCACCACTTGGTGAGTCATATCGGTTGAACGAATCGAGCACCTCACAACTCAAAAATTGGTATCAGAGCTTGGCTCAATCAAAAGGGATTCACATCCTATTGAGAAGATCCGGCAAGCTCGATCACTATTTCATCAACCGGCTCAAATGGCACAATCAATCGACAAACCGCCTTTCTTTGACAGAACCCACTATGCCCATTGGAAGACAAAGATGAAGTTCTTCATCAAATCTAGAGATTACAAGCTATGGGATATAGTTGAAGATGGTCCGTTCGTGCCTCAAAGAAGCAAAGCGGAGTGGAGTGCTGACGATCGCAAGAAGATGGAGCTTAATCGCAAGCCTTGCACATCTTGTTTTGTGCTTTTGGCCCAACCATCTATGAGAAGATGTCTTCTTGTGAGAGTGCCAAGGAGGTATGGGACAAGCTTGAAGTCACATACGAGGGTACCGATGAAGTCAAGGAGACCAAGATTGGGCTCCTAACCCTAGAGTATGAGAACTTCAAAATGGATCCGGAAGAGAACATCGATAAGATGTTTGATAGGCTCTCCACCATCACCAACGGTCTCAAAGGCTATGGAGAAGCCATCCCGGAGGAAAAGCTTGTTCGAAAGCTCATCTACTCATTCCCGAGTCTTGGGACTCAAAGAGAACTGCCATCATCGAAGCAAAAAATTTGAAGACTTTGAAGCTTGATGAACTCATGGGGTCACTCCTTACTCATCAAATCATGAAGAAGAACAAAGAGGATGAGAAGAAGAGGGAAGAAATTAGAGCTATGGGAGAGAAGAAAATCAAAGGGCTAGGCATCAATGCAAGTGCCATGACTCTCAAATCCTCCATTTGCCATAACGTTGATTCAAGTGAAGAGGAGGATGAAGAAGAATAGATAGTCTATCTTTTCAAGAAGTGTGCCCCGTTCATAAAGAAATCTTTGAGAGAGCTTGAACGAGATTCCAAGAAAAAGGAGAGGGCGGGCACTTCAAGCCATAAGAAGAAGGCACATGTGGCTACTTGGAGTGATGAGGACTCCACCGATGATGAACAAGTCAACCTTTTCCTTATGGCCGTCGAAGAAGATTCAAGGGTAACTTCTAATTCATCTACTTCATGTTCTTACTCTTTTGATGAATTACAAGATGCATGTGATGATTTGGTTTTAGACTTTGAAAAACAATAAAGTGATTTCAAAGTTGAAAATTCAAAATGATTTGATATCTAAAACCAAACTTGAACTTGAAGCAAGACTTGAAGAGTTTGAACAAAAATGTTTTGATTTAAAAAAATTGCTTCAAAAAGTTCAAGAAGAAAATGATTTGATTTCCAAAGAACTTGAAAAGAAAAATAATTTTGGAAAATCAAATTTTTATGTAAGACAATCTAGTGCCCCTAGATTCAAAAGTGGTAAATGTTTTAGAAGTGTTTGCGTCCCAAAAGGACTAACCACTTCAACTAAAAGGGATGACATTGAAAAATGGATTCCTAAGGGGTCTAAAATTTGTGCTACTAATGTTCATGGATCCAAAGCAATTTTGATACCAAAAATCACTTGATTGTCTTTTGCTAGGTGTGATGGAGATGTTCAACAAGTCAAACATTGAGGGGGAGCTCCATGCACACAAGGAAGAACACTTGAAGAAGGAAGGCTTCACATCCTCCCTTGGGTTCAAGTGTTCGTAAAAATCTAGTTGTTTTTTATTTTATTTGATTTATTTTTATTTATGTCAACTAGATGATCATTTATGTTGGACTAACATTTTTAATGATGCTTTGAGAAAGGGAGAGCCATTTTAAAACCAAATTCTTTTTTTGTCAATTTTTACCTCTATTGTTATTTTGAACTTAATGTTTTAAATTCTTTTTGATATAACAAAAAGGGGGAGAAATGGTTTGAAAAATTGAATTTTCAAATGAATAAGGGGGAGCTTTATTTGATATAATATCTTTAATCTCTTATTCACATTTTTAAAGTTAAAGGGGGAGAATCCCAAACAATTTTTCAAGTTAGTTTTATTATATCAAAAAGGGGGAGATTGTAGAACTAATGTTTTGATATAATAATTGAAAAATGTTTTGGACTGATTTAAAAAGTATTTAAAACAATTTCCAAAGTCCAAATAACTTGAAACTATGTTTAGGGACATTTTCAAAGGGTTTTAAATGTTTTCAAAGGCCAAACTACACAAAACTGTCCAGGTGTTTCGAAACACCCTTAGGTGTTTCGATACGGGGGATTCCATTAGCAAAAACGTTTCGATACTAGTATCAAAACGGGCTTTCCCTTGATAAGGATTTTTCCCAGCGTTTCGAAACGGGCTATGCCGTTTCGATACGCCTACGTGGCTTCGACCACAACGGTCATAAACCCCAACGGCTATTTCCCAACTAACATTTAAATGCAGGGTGTTTTTATACGGGTCTAAAGCGTTTCGATACGTGTTCCGAAACGACCAGATGCGTTCCGAAACGGGTGCCTTGTCAGACTGTAACGGCTCTTTCTACTTAAAGGGTGTTTCGAAACGGGCACGACTGTTTCGAAATGGGGAGCTGCAGAACTGCATTTATGGTGGGAATTAAAGTCCTCAACGGCTCCAATTCAATCCCAACGGCTAGCAACGGCTATAAACTCATCAAGGAGTATAAAAAAGACCTCCAAGCATCAAGTAAAGGCTAATGCTCATATTGTCAATCAACAAATGATCAAGAATTGTCTTAGAGCTTAAGTTGTCATTTATTGTATAGACAAACACTAGTGAGCCAAAATTGTCAAATTTGCTCAAGTGTTTTAGGTTTTGGCTGAGTGCTAATTTGTGCAAACAAATACCTATTAGAGGGATTTGTGTTTGCTTTTATTTTCTCTTTCTAAAAGAGGGTTTGATCAAGGCTTTGGGTAGAAAGCTTGATCGGTTGTAAGTGTTTCCTCCTAAGCCTAGAAAAGGGGACGAATCAATAGTGGATTGATTGGAAATCCTTAGTGGGGAGCTAAGGTAGTGGATGTAGACTTTGCTTAGAAGGTTGAACCACTATAAATCATTGTGTCAATTCTCATTTTAGCTGCCACAACCCTTCCACCCAAATATTCACCTCTCCACCACTTGGTGAGCCATATCGGTTGAACGAATCGAGCTCCTCACAACTCAAAAATTGGTATCAGAGCTTGGCTCAATCAAAGGGGATTCACATCCTATTGAGAAGATCCGGCAAGCTCAATCACTATTTCATCAATCGGCTCAAATTGCACAGTCAATCGACAAACCGCCTTTCTTTGACGGAACTCACTATGCCCATTCGAAGACAAAGATGAAGTTCTTCATCAAATCTAGAGATTACAAGCTATGGGATATAGTTGAAGATGGTTCGTTCGTGCCTCAAAGAAGCAAAGTGGAGTGAAGTGTCGACGATTGCAAGAAGATGGAGCTTAATTGCAAAGCCTTGCACATCTTGTTTTGTGCTTTTGGCCCAACCATCTATGAGAAGATGTCTTCTTGTGAGAGTGCAAAGGAGGTATGGGACAAGCTTGAAGTCACATACGAGGGGACCGATGAAGTCAAGGAGACCAAGATTGAGCTCCTAACCCTAGAGTATGAGAACTTCAAAATGGATTCGGAAGAGAACATCGAGATGATGTTTGATAGGTTCTCCACCATCACCAATGGTCTCAAAGGCTAGGGAGAAGCCATCCCGGAGGAAAAGCTTGTTCGAAAGCTCATCAACTCATTCCCGAGTCTTGGGACTCAAAGAGGACCGCCATCATCGAAGCAAAAAATTTGAAGACTTTGAAGCTTGATGAACTCATTGGGTCACTCCTTACTCATCAAATCATGAAGAAGAACAAAGAGGATGAGAAGAAGAGTGAAGAAATTAGAGCTATGGGAGAGAAGAAAATCAAAGGGCTAGGCTTCAATGCAAGTGCCATGACTCTCAAATCCTCCATTTGCCATCACGTTGATTCAAGTGAAGAGGAGGATGAAGAAGAAGAAGAGATAGTCTATCTCTTAAAGAAGTGTGCTCCGTTCATGAAGAAAGCTTTAAGAGAGCTTGAACGAGATTCCAAGAAAAAGGAGAGGGCAAGCACTTCAAGCCATAAGAAGAAGGCACATGTGGCTACTTGGAGTGATGAGGACTCCACCAACGATGAACAAGCCAACCTTTTCCTTATGGCCGTCGAAGAAGATTCAAGGGTAACTTCTAATTCATCTACTTCATGTTCTTACTCTTTTGATGAATTACAAGATGCCTATGATGATTTGGTTTTAGACTTTAAAAATCACATTTTGAAAAACAATAAAGTGATTTCAAAGTTGAAAATTCAAAATGATTTGATTTCTAAAACCAAACTTGAACTTGAAGCAAGACTTGAAGAGTTTGAACAAAAATGTTTTGATTTACAAAAATTGCTTCAAAAAGTTCAAGAAGAAAAGGATTTGATTTCCAAAGAACTTGAAAAGAAAAATAATTTTGGAAAATCAAATTTTTATGTAAGACAATCTAGTGCCCCTAGATTCAAAAATGGTAAATGTTTTAGAAGTGTTTGGGTCCCAAAAGGACTAACCACTTCAACTAAAAAGGATGATATTGAAAAATGGATTCCTAAGGGGACTAAAATTTGTGTTACTAATGTTCATGGATCCAAAGCAATTTGGATACCAAAAATCACTTGATTGTCTTTTGCTAGGTGTAATGGAGATGTTCAACAAGTCAAACATTGAGGGGGAGCTCCATGCACACAAGGAAGAACACTTGAAGAAGGAAGGCTTCACATCCTCCCTTGGGTTCAAGTGTTCGTAAAAATCTAGTTGTTTTTTATTTGATTTGATTTATTTTTATTTATGTCAACTAGATGATCATTTATGTTGGACTAACATTTTTAATGATGCTTTGAGTAAGGGAGAGCCATTTTAAAACCAAATTCTTTTTTTGTCAATTTTTACCTCTGTTGTTATTTTGAACTTAATGTTTTAAATTTTTTTTTGATATAACAAAAAGGGGGAGAAATGGTTTGAAAAATGAATTTTCAAATGAATAAGGGGGAGCTTTATTTGATTTCATATCTTTAGTCTCTTATTCACATTTTTAAAGTTAAAGGGGAGAATCCCAAACAATTTTTCAAGTTAGTTTTATTATATCAAAAAGGGGGAGATTGTAGAACTAATGTTTTGATATAATAATTGAAAAATGTTTTGGACTGATTTAAAAAGTATTTAAAACAATTTCTAAAGTCCAAATAACTTGAAACTATGTTTAGGGACATTTTCAAGGGGTTTTAAATGTTTTCAAAGGCCAAACTACACAAAACTGTCCAGGTGTTTCAAAACACCCTTAGGTGTTTCGATACGGGGGATTCCAGTAGCAAAAACGTTTCGATACTAGTATCGAAACGGGCTTTCCCTGGATAAGGATTTTTCCCAGCATTTCGAAACGGGCTATGTCATTTCGATACGCCTACGTGGCTTCGACCACAATGGTCATAAATCCCAACGGCTATTTCCCAACTAACATTTAAATGTAGGGCGTTTTGATATGGGTCTAAAGCGTTTCGATACGTTCCGAAAAAACCAGAGGCGTTTCGAAACGGGTGCCTTGTCAGACTGTAACGGCTCTTTCTACTTAAAGGGTGTTTCGAAACGGGCACGACTGTTTCGAAACGGGGAGCTGCAGAACTACATTTATGGTGGGAATTAAAGTCCTCAACGGCTCCAATTCAATCCCAACGACTATAAACTCATCAAGGAGTATAAAAGGGACCTCCAAGCATCAAGTAAAGGCTAATGCTCATATTGTCAATCAACAAATGATCAAGAATTGTCTTAGAGCTTAAATTGTCATTTATTGTATAGACAAACACTAGTGAGCCAAAATTGTCAAATTTGCTCAAGTGTTTTAGGTTTTGGGTGAGTGCTAATTTGTGCAAACAAACACCTATTAAAGGGATTTGTGTTTGCTTTTATTTTCTCTTTGTAAAAGAGGGTTTGATCAAGGTTTTGGGTAGAAAGCTTGATCGGTTGTAAGGGTTTCCTCCTAAGCCTAGAAAAGGGGACGAATCAATAGTGGATTGATTGGAAATCCTTAGTGGGGAGCTAAGGTAGTGGATGTAGACCTTGGTTAGAAGGTTGAACCACTATAAATCATTGTGTCAATTCTCATTTTAGCTTCCACAACCCTTCCACCCAAAAATTCACCTCTCCACCACTTGGTGAGCCATATCGGTTGAACGAATCGAGCTCCTCACAACTCAACACGATTGACAAGTATGCTTGTTGAACATGTTATTGATATGTATGATATGAATGTTAAAAGTTTTTGTTAGCCCATTTTTTTGGTTAAGTATTATTAAAATTCGAATTAGTTTTCATGATTTGTATTCCAAATCTGTTCATTGTGCGTTGTAACCCTATTCGCTCCTAACCTAGGCGAAGGGTGTTACACGGTTAATAAAGTTGCTCAGTTAATGCAAACACCTAATGATGCCCGTTGGTCAACCGTGAAATGCATCTTAAGATATTTGAAGGGCACCAAGGACTATGGGTTGTGGTTCTCTGGTCAGAGTGAAATAACTGAGGTTCAAGCCTTCTCAGATGTTGATGGGGCAGGAGATGTTGTTGAAAGACGTTCAATTTTTAGATATTGTGTGTTTCGAGGGTCCCATCTTTTATCGTAGAGCTCGAAGAAGCAAAGATATATCTCTAGATCTACTATCAAAGTCGAATACATGTCTTTTACCGATGTTGCATCTGAAGTACTTTGGATTAAAGCCTTGTTACTAGATATGGCTATTTGCAGTGATGATCCTATCAAGATTTGGTGTGACAATACAAGTGTTGTTACCATGGTAGCCAACCTTGTTTTATATGCAAAACAAAGCATGTAGAATTAGATTTGTATGTTGTTTGTGAAAGGGTGATGATGAAACAATTAGAAGTCAACTATGTTCCATCTCAATTTCAAACTGTAGATATTCTTAAAAAGCCTCTTTCAGCCCCACGGTTTCAAGAACTACGACAACATCTATATGTTTAGTCAATCAAACAAGTTCATGAAAACAAGAAAGTGGAGTGAATGTTGAACATTATATACAAATTGTTATTGTTAACAAATTTAACTAATTTCTGTTACATGTAACCGACCCAAATAGCCTAACAGGCTGGTGGTTGTACCATGTCTGGCAGCTTATCATGTTTATATTAACCAGATATCCGGTACTAGCCTCAATGAATTTTTTGGCCTACATTTAAAAATTAATAGAAAAAAATCTTAATTTTTTTTCTCTTTTCAGTTACAATTTTTCCTTCGTCGCTTTTCTTCATCTTCTCCAATCTTTCGTTCATCCACAACTGTCGGTGGCTTATCGGAGTAGCTTCATCAAGATCTATTAACTCAAGTGTTGTTACATTTCCCAACGAAGAAGGAATATAACCAGTTAAGTGGTTATGGGAAAAGTTGAGCATTTGGAGAGAAATAAGGTTTCTAATTATTTTTGGGCACCATAACTTTCTCTTAATCCAAATGTAAGTTAATGGCTTCCTAAACTAAACTCAAATTAAAGAAACAAAGTAAGAGAAAAGAAGAAAATAGTGAATGAAAGAACCTGAAAAATTATGAAAGAAAAACATAGCAAGAAAATGAGAAAAAAAAGTTAACGTGCCACAGTCAGCATTTTTAACGGAAGTTAACGGGAGTGATCAAAATGAAAACAGACTAAAAGTTCATAACCCCAATGAAAGTTTTAAAAGTTCGGTGACTAAAATAAATGCGCCTTAAAAATTCAGTGACCATTAGTGTACTTTACCCTAAAAATTTCTCTTTGAATAATCTTGGGATTGGTGGTACTGTCCTTAGAAAAAGATTCATTGCATAAGTTATAAGAGTTGATATTTAAATGTTTGATTTTGCTTCCAACCAATAATTGCCCCTTCCAATTTTTTTACCTTTGATTTTTATAAGAAAAAATTAAAAATTAAATTATATATGAATTTGTTCTTCACTTTTAAATATTTATATTTTATTCCTTAACTTTAAATTTGAGTTCTATTTCTGCTTCTGACGTAGATACAATACACTTATAACGAAAGGTTGAAACAACTTCAATTTATTTTAGTTTTATTATACTTGAACTTATTGTTGTTGATTTTAGAGAAACTTTTGTTGAGCTATCAAAAACTATTCTCATAATTCATCATTATGAAACTAATGAATTCAACAATGAAAATGTGTCCTTAAAAACCATAAAAATGTGGATTATAAATTATTTTCAAGATAGTAATAATGAGTTCTTTTTACTGGGATTCTGTTAACCAATCGCAGAGTTTATGAAAATCATGGTGGAATGGAAAAAATTATTAAATATTTATTCTTATTTTATATTTTTAAATATTTATATTTTCATACATTTTTGTTGAACTCAAACCGATCAATTGAATCGTCAAGAAAAAGGTGAATTGACTTTGCAAGAATAATGGTAAAAGCACTAGAAAATAAATTTTGTGTAAAAAAATTTATAGTGATCTGACTTCTCAACTAAATTTACCTCTACTACCTTAGTTTTGAGACACTCACTCAAGAGAATACAAATTTAACAAACAATAAAACCTCATAAAAGCAAAACATTTTCACAATTTAACTCACCCAAAATCTTAACACTTGAGAAAATATAACAATTAAGCTCACAAGTGTGTGCTACAATAAAAATGACAATTAAAGCTCAAAAACACTTTCTGGTGGTTAGTTTCTTATTGTTACATGGTTGCTTGAATAGGTCTTTTAGACCTTCTAATAGCTTCATGACTATTTCTAGTCGCTGGAGGTTAATTAGAGCAGTTAAAGATTTTATTTCCAGCATTGAATGTACTTTTGGGCATGCAGGTATCTGGGTCTTGATATTGGTACATGCCTTAAAAAGAAAGAGTTGTTACAAACAATTAATGCAGAACGTACTGGTACGCGATACTGAGAATTGGTACGGGCCCTTTCGTATCGGTACGAATATTGGGTATTCAAAATTTGGAAAACTTGGGGAAACAAAGGGCGTATAGGCACACGTACGATCGTACCGGTACGAGTTGTTTGGTATCGGTACGAGGAGAACCGTACTTGTACTCACAATCTGTTTTTGACGCTTGGAGTATTTTGAAAGCATTTAGACATGTCAAAAATCTTTCAAACATATTTTTCGAGTTAATGGACTTGTGAAATATTTTTACAAATTAATTTAAGTCTAAAATCATTTTTTATTTAAGTTATATAAAAAATTAATATCTCAACAATTTTAATATTATTTTATAATCTCATATTTTTATTTTTTAAAATTTCTTTTATACTTTTTTATGTAAGATTGGATGAAAATTTTGAGTAAGATTTCCCTATTATAAAACAATGACTATATCTTATAAAATAGTGTTAAATTTTAAAATTTTGAGATTTATTTTATAATAATTTGATTAATTTTAATGATTATTTTCTAACAATTTAATAACAATTAATGATATTTTAAAAAAATAAAATTTTAATGTTTTTTAAAAATGTTTTTTATTTAATTTAGTGATCATTATGTATTTTCTCAAAAAAACATTTAACTTAAATATTAGTATTTTTATTAACCACTATTTTCAAACTAATTTTAATATTTATTTTACCATTTTTTATTTAAATATTAAGTAGTTTATCCTTTTTGTAATTTTTAGAATATTAATGGTGAAAAAGAAATTGACCCGTTTGTGTAACCCTAACCGTTCTTGCTTTTGTATTAGCCCTATCGGTCTCACTCACAAAACAAGCCTTTGTTTCTTATTTGTTCTCTCCCAACTCTCTTTTCATTTCATCTAAACTAGTTAGAGAAAGAAAAACCCTGGAATCTATTTCCTCAAGCAAAATAGAAAGGGTCTGTGTTTAGGGTTTTAGGAACTGATAAAGTAGAAGCAATGAAAGGAGGGAGGAAGAATCTAAAGAGGGCAGCTAAAGACCAAATTTTGAACCTTCAAAATGGGCAGAGCGTTATGCAAGTGTTGTCTTTGAGGGGATCCAATCTCATTGAGGTATTCATTGTTTTTCACTTCAAAATTTTGCTCATATTGCTTAGTGGATTACAATTTCTAGTCTGGGTTTTCAACCGAAGCCGCTTTTGATTCTTGACCTGTTCTAATTTGCTGTTGCAACATATGAAGGTAATGGATGCTGAAGGCCAAAAATCACTAGCATTATTCCCAGCTAAGTTTCAGAAGAGCATGTGGATAAAACGAGGTTCGTTTTTTTAAAAATAAATGTCAATTACTTGATCATTGCTTTAATCAAATGTTATCGAGGTTTGCTTCATTTGAATCTACAGTCATTTTCGGATAGGTGAGTTTGGCAGTGTAGGAAAATGATTAAGTTTAGGTTAATGAATTGTTCTTTGTTTTAATGTGTATTTGATTGTTGGTAACATGTCTTGAATCTTGATTACTTGTTTAATTTGTAGGGAGTTTTGTTGTAGTTGATGGAAGTGGAAAAGAAAAGGCGCTCGAGTCTGGTTGCAAGGTGGCATGTATTGTTTCTCAAGTTCTGTTTTATGACCAAGTTCGCGCACTACAAAAATCTTCGGAATGGTCTGTTTGTGTTTCCATTACCCTGCTATCTTTTTACATCTTGTTTTAATCTTTAGTACTTCGTCTCTAGAAATTCGAACCTGATGCGATACCCTAAGGTCTGATTGATGAGTACTTCATTTGCTTGAGTTGACAATCAGGGTGAATACCTGGCAATTTAGGGTCTCCCTATGTCATTTAGATTACTTTCTGCAATATACCAATTCACCTTTCATTATCCCACCATGCATACAGGTTTAAGCTGACTGTGTGAAATTTCCAGCGTTCTGATTGTAGTGATGGCATCAGAAATAAAAATTCGGAAAAGAAAACCCTGATTACATGCTTATCTTAGGTGATTTCGACTTAGTTCTTCTTTACATTGAGCGTACTCATTCCAATCCGTTTTTCTACATATTGGGAAACTCCCTACTGTACTTCCTAGGATGGGTTTGCATATAATTTAGAATGTTTCTAAAGTAGATTGTTAGCACTTTAGAACTAGGAGCTTGCAATAAGGACAAGGACTACCTATAAAACTTGAGGGTATTAGAAATAAACAAATATGCTTGCTTTTGCCAATTGTCTTCCTTTATCTCAAATTGTCTAATCTAATCTTGAAATTTAATTTTTTCCTGTTGCATTTGATCATATTTTTGCTTATATTTCATACAGGCCTGAAGTTTTCAAATCCTCAAATCTAGATGATTCAAATGAAAATGATGGAGGTACCACCTCCAAAAGTTTGCAGAGGGATACCACGCCGGTAGAAGTAAAGAATGAGATCGAGTCAAGTGACGACGATGATGGACTTCCGCCATTAGAAGCTAATCTGAACAGAATCAAGCCATTTGAGTTGCAATCGGATAGAGAGTCGGACTCAGGATCTGATATAGATTGATTGATGATTGTAGCATGCTATTGTGAACCAATCACCCGATTTTGACTGTTGGAGTGGGCACAACCCCACATGTTTCTTATGTCTTTCAGATTAGTGTTGGCTTCTTCTATCATAAATTTAGTTGTTGGAGTTACTGATGCATATGGAGAAAGATCCTTAATAACTTACAAACTACAATTGGTTTGGTTGAAACAGGATTTGTTCTAATCCTATAACTAATACCACCCTTTCCTGTAATACTCCCTCATGACCAAGGTACTACAACCCTTTCTCGATCAGTTATTGTGATCTATAGCAATACCATTGGGGTGCATGTTGAACACTTGCGGAAGGTGATTGAAGTCTTGCGGCCAAATGAGGAGAAGTGCTCATTTGCCCAAGAAGGAATGGGACTACATTGTTGGAGGTGGCAAGATCTGGATGGATGGGGTCAAAATTCAAGCGATTGTAGATTGGGAGTTGCCAATAGGGGTGGGCAAAAAACCCGATTACCCGGTCCCAGACTCGGTCAGACTCGGTGAATTTTTACCCGGAATTGGTTTCGATGGGATTGGGACTGGATCTAAAATTTAGGTCTCGGTTGCGACTGGGACCGGGACTGGATATTGATTTTTTGGACTCGGTCCCCGGTGGGTACCCAATGGGACCGGGAGTAGTAACGGGTACCTGGTACTGGTTGGGTACCGAATGACGTTAAAAAGGTTGGAAACAATTTAATGCTCCTTTATTTCTCTTTATCGAACTTTCTAGTTGTCTTACTTGCAATAGATAGAGTACTTTAGTTTATTCTATCTCTTTATATATGAATATTATGAGTATCACTCGTTTTAAGACTTCAATCTTCAAGTCTACAATATTTTGACTTTGTTATTTAATATTATTATTGATAGTTGAATTTTTTTCCACTACTGCTCAAATTTTATTAATAATAAAATAATTGACCGGGTACTCGGTATTGGTACCGGTTCCCACTAGTACCGGGACCGGTTCTTGAAATCTTGGACCCGATTTGATCGGATTCGGGACTAGTTCTAATTTTCAGAAACTGGTGGTTATCGAGACCAATTCTGGACAAATTGGCCGGGTACCCGGTCTTGCCCACCCCTAGTTGCCTACCAAGGTAACGAATCTTTTTGCCTGCTTCTAAGAAACAAAATACTAAAAGGATCTCCGGGCATGAATGAAAGATGAAGATAGGTGTAATAAAAAGAACATGCAAATCCATTTTGTAAATGTAATAAGGTAGCTGATCTATCTTATATATACATGAATTGACAAATCAAGTAAATGCCTCTATAATCCTTTACATTCATGATACAAATCAAACAGATGAATGATATTCCTTCTACCCCGCCAATATAACTACACCTGCAAAGAAAATTACTAGCTGTTTTACCACATGCAACTAACTTGACAAGCATTACTATGCACTCAGCTATTAAATCCCGAGTTTTTTGGCCAGAGTGAAGTGAGCTTGTGTCGGAGATGGACTTGGCTTAGTGAAGAATAGCCCATAAGCCGATGAAGCATTGACCTTCCGGTTCTTGGTGGTGGGCCTTCAATTTCCTAGGAAACTTTCTTCGACCTGGAAGATCCTGCTGCATCGAAAGTTTCCATAGGTTTGGAAGAGCTAGCAGACATATTTTGGACATCAGCATTGCTGCCCTGGAGATGGTGAAATTTTGCAGGATTTCCATCTGTGGAGTAGCTTCTGTCGAAAGAGTGTCCATAATCATCGGAGTAAGAAAAAGGATCTGCTTGCATAAAACCTCGACTACTTGATGCCGATCCTGAAATTCTAGCATTAATCGCATCATTGCAGTCCTTGACAGGTTCTGCAGCAACCAGTTCATAAGGAACTATATGAGCTCCTTTTTGAAGTGAAAAATTAAGTACCTTTGAACAAGCACCACATCTTAGCTGATGGAACCTCCTTTTGAAAAGTAGAAAATCTGCAGGTAACTGCAACGGTCTGATGCAATGATAACAAGTTACGAAAGGTGCTCCACCTGCTGTTGGCCGGATATGCCGCCTAACTGAATGATGTTTCTCCCTCAAGTACCTCTTCATTTCATGGTCTCGATATCTCTGATCATCAGATTGAGTTTCGTGGAACCAATTAGAAAAAGCAGACACCATATATCTTTGGGGGCTAGAGGGTAAGGAGCTGTATGAATTATAACAACTCTGACCAGGTCCGGCTCTACAAAATCCTCTGTTATGTGGAAACATGGGTGGATGCAACTGTTTGGAATGCTTCCAGGCTTGAGGATGGCAGTATGAACAGGTGTTGTCACTGTCATGTCTAGTGTTTATTGCACCTCCTGAAAAAGGTACATGCGAGAATCTACTTCTCCGATTCCAGCCACGTTTTCCGTTGTAAGCAGGAAAAAAAATTTCATCCTTAGGTGGCTCCTGATGGTTGTTATGCTTTTGCTTCCAAGGTATATCGGTGGAAGCACTTACATTGGTCTTTCCATTCAGATTGCATGTCCTGCTAATTTGATCCTGCAGTTCATACACCATTCTTAACAGTTTCATGTTTTCCTCTTCACGGTACTCGGCCTTCTTGAATGGATGAAAGGTTGAATCAAAAGGAAACTCATCTCGTGATTCATGTGAAGGGCCAGCACTTTCATAGCCACGCAAGGGAGCCCTTTGAGATAAAGGAACTTGAGATGGATATTGATCTCTCTCCGGTCTTGGCCAGCTCCTAGGGAGACGGTGTTGCATTACAGGTTCTAGTGGTTCATCTCGGTGCCACTTGCCATTTTTCTCCATCTCATAATGCTTCTTTCTTCCTAGCAGGCTTATAACTATTTTGAAAGGAATGTAATTGCTGGTCAGAGAAGTGGTCATCCATTCCATCGTACGAAGAAATACTGCCATTGTAAGCATGAAAGCTTATGGCGGTAGTGGACTTGGAGAAACATTCAGGAGTACCACTGAACTTGGAAGAAAGGCTGACAAAATCCACATCTTCAAAAGTATCTGTAGACCTTGCACTATTAATTCCACAATGTTCACCTATCCGAGAGCCTCTGGGGTTGGAATCAATCTTGTTACTAGTCCCAAATTCTGAACTGCAAGGTCTTGTCATTTGCCTCTGCTTCTAAATTTGTTTCTGCTGCCAACATTGATTTTTCGTTGTTATGATGAAGCTCAGTGGATAAACAACCTTCAATGGGAACTCCAATCTGTTGATCATTGCAATGTTCTAAAGATTCCGTTTGTAACAGTCCGGTTCCATTTAGCGGCCTTTCTTTTGATCTATTTTCATCAAGCATACCACAATCACTTTCACCATCACTATCTCTTGATGCATTTTGATCCTTCTCGTAGCAACCATTATCTTGACTTTCTACCGATAAGTTCTCACTGTGCTCCTTGCTATGAGAGCCGGTAAATATCTCCAGCATTAGCTCTTCATTCCCGCTATGAAGCTCCGTGGATAAAGAACCTTCAGTGTAAACTCCTGGCTGATGAACATTGCAATGTTCGAAAGCTTCCATCGACAGTAGTCCATTTCCATTTTGCTTCCCTTTGTGTGTTCCATCTTCATCAAAAATACCATGATCACTTTCATCATCACCATCACTATCCCTGGTTGTTTTTTGATCCCTCTCATATCGATCTAAAGATTCCATCCGTAACATTCCAGCTTCATTTTGTGGCCCTTCATTGAATTGATTTTCATCAAGCATACCACAATCACTTTCACCATCACCGTCACCATCTCCAGATGTATTTTGATCCTTCTCATAGCTATCTAAAGATTCTGTTTGCAACAGTCCAGTTGCATTTTGCTGCCCTTCATTTGATATACTTTTATCAAGCATATCACGGTCACTTTCATCGTCACTATTGCTGTATCTTGATGTATTTCGATCTTTCTCATACCGGCCAGTATGTTGCCCTTCTACCGATAAGTTCTCACCGTGCTCCTCACTACGAGAGCCGGTAGATATATGCTGATTCCCTGACCAACTCTCTGAAGGGGAAGGAAGAACTTCTTGCAGACCTGAGCTGCTAGATTCTCCATGTTCCGACAGATAAACCGATTTACTTGCGACCACAACTTCAGTTTCTTGCCAGACAAGGGTGCTTTTGGCAATGGCCTTTTTACTTTTAGCTGCAAAACAGGAAGAAATTGAAATCTACCAACAATCTGTGTCTACTCTAAGCTTAAATTATTTGGGAAAGCCATGGGAAAAAAATATCAAAACATATGAAGACATGGAAGAACAAGTACACAAAAATGTAAGAAAAGATGCTTACCTACAAGAACTGTATCACAGCCTCCACACTTATAAACAGGAAAATCTGCAACTTCTGGAAGAACCAAAAGGCATTTAGGACATCTAACTAATCGAACTTTAGGAGCTGTTGCAGTGGCCATCCAAGCTGCTTCAGATGTATTGGTTTTTTCAAGAGAGGTGAATTTGGTGAAAGAAGAAACAATCAAAGGGGACAATATGATGAGCTTTTTAGCTTGGTGATTACTCAATTAAATTATAACAGTCAACATAAGATAGATTAAAGGGAAGTTTTTCTTTTTCAAGGTAAATGAAAATGGGTTGAACTTGTTTTATTTGATTATTTAGTAGTAAATTACAGTCAAGTCAAGGGTTGACTTCCAGAACTATTCTCTCTTTTCTTCTTATGCCTCTATTTATGAAGGATACAGTTACAAACAAAACCAGACCAAATAGAACAGTTTCACAAAAACAAGACAAGAGCAGAGGTGTGTCCTAACTGTAATTGTTCACGGAATTTGAAACATAATCTTTTTTATAAATATAGTACAATTTATTCATCAAAAAATATAATAATTTTTTATAGACACTATTGAAATAGTTAGATAAAAATGAGTTTGAATTACATGTGCCTAATTTAATATTATCACTAAAATAACTTTTTAATGGACAAATAATTGTGGGAAAAAAACATTTCCCTAATTTAATATTAATATATTTTTATTATAAATTCGAAAAAGGTAACTTATAAAAATGGGAATGAACAGAAAACAATATTGGTGTTGTGAATAAAATAACGAAGAACAATAATAAGAACAAAGAGATAAGAGGAAGAGGGAGATTTATATTATTCTCAATATTTAAGTGTACAGAATGCCTTCATTAGATCATCTATTTATAGGCATAAAAAGTACATAATACATTAAACTCTAATTAATGAAGATAATATTTCTAATGATAAAGTAAATCAAATCTACTTGATAAAGTTCTTATCATGATAAACATTCACATACATAAATATTCATAATACTCCCCCTTGGATGTCTATGAAGATAATGTGCCTCGTTAAAACCTTACTAAGATAAAAACTCAGTGGGAAAAATAATTTCTTTAGTGAAGGAAAAAGAGTACACACATCTTTGATACGCATAACATGTTGCCTCATTAAAAACCTTACTAGGAAAACCCATTGAGACAAAACATCGGTTAAGGGGAAAAGAGTGCAACGCGTATTTACTCTCCCTCGTGAAAACATCACAGAAGATCTTTAAATATTCATAATTCAATCTTGAATATTATTTTTTTTTAAAGATCGTGAGGGATGAAACTTTGGAGTAATATATTTCATGATGTATCCACTTTCAAACTGAGATATACATCTTGCATTATTTTCACACAAGATAGCTTTTATCATATCTTGTGAAAGTAAATCCACATATCTTTTGGATATGTTGGGTCAATGGTCTTAGCCAAACACATTTTTGGCTTGCCTCGTGCATAGCAATTATTTCTACGACATTTGAGGAGGCATCAACGAATGTTTGAAGATCTAAAGGTAATGATCTTTGTATATCCATGGATATTTCTTGACCAACTAATATATGGTGCTTTAAGACCAAGAAAAGATATAATTATCTTTATTCACATCCAACAATCATACAATAGATATGTTTTATCCATATTGAATCTTCTTTAAGATTCTTTCAATTTATGTCCATTCATAGGCAAAAACGTATATTTAAGTGCTCGATCTTTAGGTCAAGACAAAACCACATCTCAAGATTCTTTTTCTCAAATCCTTTCCTTAAATAACTAAATTCTTTGAAAGCTCTTCAGGAGTTCTAATAATATAATGAATCTTGATTCAAATTCCTTTATAAAATACATAAGGAAATCTTATCATTCTTATAGTATTTCCTCAATTAGTACTCACTAAGGCGATTATATCAAATGCGCTAAAATATTCAATGATACATGTTTAGGGGTGGCAATCGGGTGGGGAATAACCGAAAACCGTGGGGATCTGAACCGATGTGCATGGGGAATAACCGAAATCCTTACCCATGGGGACGGGGATGGGGAGAAGTTTTATAACCGGAGCTCAAATGGGGATGGGGATGGGGATTGCTATATCCGAACCGTGGGGATAACCGAACCGTACCCGTATAAATCACCGTGGGGATCCCCAAAAATATCCGCAAGAATCCCCAAAAATATCCATAGGGATCCTGATATTTTACGAAGTTTGATGGCCATAAGGGTAATTTACCTATGTTTCATCAAAAATCTATTCTCACCTGAGCATGTCCGGCTAGAGTAAGTTTGAAAATTCTTTTTAAATTCTATACAAATAATTAGAATATTATTTATGCATTGTTGTAAACATGATTTAGTCTAGTTTTGTTTAAAATACATGGTGATTGCTTTAGATATGTATTCTAAATTATATGAATATTTAAATGTTGAAAGGTCATAAAAATTTGGCAGCATATTTCTTAAAAAAGTTTTAGTAATGACTTTGAAAAATCACCAAAAATTCTACAAGTTAAATTAGGGAGTGAGCGTTATATTTATATAATCACACGAAAGTCTAGATTTGTTTAAAACAAACAGTTATTGATTTCGAGTTACATATTAGGAATTATTAATTTTTGAGTGAGCAAATGTTAGAATAAAAGAAAACATATTGTTTCTAAAAACAACAATAACAGTGACTTCGGAAATTTACCATAAATCGTACGAGTAAAATTAGAAGAAGTAATTTATATGATTGAAAAAATTATCGAATCTAGTTTCTTTTAGAACAAACATACCATTATTTGAAACTATAGATTATTAATCACATATTTTCTTTTAAAGATAGTTCAAGATGCCATGTTTCAAACGGTTAATATTTAAGTCATGTTTTATAGTTTTGAAATTATTTGTTTGTTGTTTGATAAAACTAAATTTATCTTTTATGTTTGTAATTTTAGAGATTTAATGTTGAGTATTTTTTTTATAAATTAATTTATATTTTTTGAGTATGGGGATTAACCGAAAACCGCAGGGATCCGTAAGGGATGGGTATGGGGACGGAAAAATCCCCGAAATGTTTAATGGGGATTCCCAAAAACCGTACCCGCAAGTGTTGGAGACAGAGTGAGGAATGCAAAACTGTCCCCGATCCGCCCCGTTGCCACCCCTATACATGTCTAAATAAATTTTCTCAAAAATTTCCAAATGCTTTTAGCATTTTAAATCCTTTAAGGATAAATAGGGATCTATAAATAATTAGACGCGTGTAATATATTTCATACTGCCAAAGTAATTACATCCACCATGAAATAATTAAAACTCTTCATAAATCACAATTCAAGTTGAATTTACGACTACTTATTTGTGCCTCACTTGCATTAAACCTTTAGGTGTTTGAACTGTTGGTCCAAATACTTCTCTTTTAGAAGTTCAAAGCGTCTTTGTATATTGGCCAATTCAATATATATACTTCTTGATATATTTCTATACAAGATCCTCGTTTTCTTTCTTTACTTCTATTGAAGTATTCTATTAAAACTATTTGTAAAATCGTTGTCGACAACTTTTCAATTTTCTGGTTCCATTCTCGTAGTGACATAACTCATCGAGATCTCTTCAAGATTTCAATTTTTATTTCAGGTACCTGAAACTCTTCAAGAGTTTTGTTATTAGTTATGTCTTGGGTCTCTTCAGGAGCACCCGCCTCCAATATATGACCATCTCATATTACTTTCCATTTACAAGAATTTTGATCATTGGAACCATTTCAACTATCATGCTTCAGGCATGATTTACATCCTTTCGCTCTAACATGTAATTTAAACTTAGAGCATTTCAGGTGGTATATGAGACTTAGTTACTCTCATTGGGTCAGTAAATATGTCTAGCAGTTGACATGTAATAACATGAATTATCTTATAAACTTATGGTTCATATACGAGAATCTAGATAACGATAATTCATTTTCATTTATCCAACTAATTATTATCTCCCTTGATGTTGAGAAAAATCATATAATAAATGACTCTCCAATTAATGTTTAAGAGTTTAAACATAAAAGGAGACTCGTACTCAATATATATTCTCAACCCTTTTTTATTTATCCATTTTGTGCGTTGTGGTGGAGCAATTCATATCGCACATTCAAAAATTATAAAATGGGAAATGTATGGCTTTTGACCAAAAACCAATCATAACGGGGAGTTTATTATTACTCGTTGGCTTGATGCGTATAAGTGTTGCTATATGGAAACACCATATAAATAATAACTCTTTTGTTCTCATAGTTTAGCTATTAAATAGGAGGCATCCAATTGAAATTTTGCTAAACTATATTTTTCATAATCAATAGGCTTTGTAACAACTGATATAGCCTAAAATATAAACCCACTACCTTTTCAAGACGAATAGTCTAACTACATAATCTGAATCCTTTTATAACCAATCTCACAAACTTATGGTTGTAAGTTGATAAAACAATGTAGATGCATCTACTAAAATCATATAAAACTTTCCACATTTGTGGATAAATGGGCTCATATTTCATTCAGATATGCAAGACATGCAGTCTCAACTTTAGTACAAGAACTTCAAGTTCTTTTGCTAAGTAGGATCTTAATCATTTCCTTTGAGAACAAGCAACACAAGAACTTCA